>RYFJ01002636.1:0-347807 GCA_003991445.1 Oryza meyeriana var. granulata
CGAGGGTTACCAAATAAACGTGCAGCCGCCAAAGCATCAAAAACAGGCACGTAGAATGATTAAGTGTCAATTAAAGACTTGCTGGATATCAAGATTACACAATAAAACCACACAACATTTTCCAAGAAAGGCGGGTAAGACCGCGTTCAATTAAACGCATGAAGTGTGTGCCATAGGGTGACATTTAGTTATAACCAAAAGGCATTTCTTTTACTAAACCACCAAAATTAATATAAAATCGAACTTTTAGAGTGTGGTTTTTTTTTTAAAAAGCAGTTTTCCATTCATCTCCTAAATTTCATCTTATCTGTGGTATCCCACTCCTCGAAGTCCACTTAGAGAAATATAGAACCACTATAACTCATCAAGCATGGTCGTTGTGCTATAGGGATTAGGGGATTGCGGTACTTCTGATTGTTGTAGATATTGTTAATGCCTCACAATCTACACAATACGATGTGCGCCAACGGCCATCTTTCTTGTGAACCAAAAAATAACCTTGAACAGCACAAGGTGCCTAAGGCCTCTCACTAACATACCCCTGGCGGATCCCAATGAGTTCTCGGACTGGCGCTGATCTCCTTAGTTCCTCCTGGGGTTGGCTCTATAGGCCAGCTCGATTTGGCAGACTCCGCTCCAGGCAATCAATCAAGTCAATCGGTGTGCTCAATCCTCGAATAGGGTTGGAAGCCCTGGACGAACTCAGTGCGGAAACACGTCACTATATTCCTGAGCAAATAGGAAAGTAGAAAGCCGGTATGACAGTGCGACTACGTGACAGAAGGGGAAAAGGCCGGGGCGAAAAGCAGTGCTTAGCATAGCATCAAGTGCGAAAACATAAAAAGGCATCTTTGCATAAGCAACACATAGCACACATCATTAATCTCTGCAAGAGATCAGTTTTTAGTGCAAACATAACAGACTTTTAATTTAATGCTGTGCTCGTTTTTTCAGGGTTTAGCATTCAACTTGTTTAGCTTCACTTTAGGCCAACATCTCTTCTCTTAATCCAGCTTGTAACAATTTGTATGCAGGGGTCAAGTAAGGATAGCAAAGTAGATTTTTTTGTCCCTTATGCAATAAGCTGATATATACTCTACATGGTGATTTCAGATAGCATCATTCATCAATTCCCAAAATGGACGAACCCAAAAGAAGAAGAGAACAAGCTGGCATCGGCGTTACCACATCACAATTTCTACAAAATCAGACGTAATGTACCAAGGGAACGAAAGAATACACCCGGTGTTTTGTGTTACCTTGCCTTACCCGAGTCTTGAGCCACTGAATATGGTGATGGATGGGATGTGGTCGCGTGGGTCGAATGCCACGTTCTTGAGCACAAATCTAGAACTCACCAAGTGTTGCAGCTTCCTCCGTCAATGATGACTCGATGCACGCCGATTTTAATGACTGAAGGACAATCTGAAACAATTGTGGCGATTTGCAGCTTTCTGCTTCCCATCCATCTGTGTACTGAGAACTCTCGTTTTAAAAATGATTGGGCTCGATGGTTTCCTATGCCCGTGTCTATGCTCAAAGAAAGGCACATCTCCACCAATGATCATCGTCCGAGGGTAGCTTACATCAAACAATTCTTCCTCTACATCAGAAGTGCTAAGTGTGCCTCCTATCTTCTATAGCAATGTCATGCCCGTTTGCATAGGACAATCTTTCTTGCACGTGACCAGGTCCATGGCAGCAGGTGTGTGGCACGAATGGCAGTAAAGAACGTCCGGTGGAAAGCCACAAGATGATGCACTCTTGGTCGGCTCCTGCAAACTGAGCCTTACCAGATTCCATGGTACGGACGCAAGGCCGAGGTGAAGGAGCTGAAGGACGTGTGCCGCTGGTGGTGTGAGGACGAAGCACTCGACGAAGGGAAAGTGGTTCATTGCGAGCGCCGGCAGTCGTACGTCTTGGGATGTGAAGGAGCTGCTGAAGTTGCTGCTCCGGCTCCGTTGCTGTCGTCGCCCTGTAATTCCTGTTTCGTGCAAGCCATAGCAAGCTGGAACAAACGGTGGTAGTAGTAAAATTTCCTTTATAATCAACAATATCCTGGCAATTCACGCCTCAATCCACCATTAAATAGCGACACACATTTATCCTCCGGATTCTCTAACTACCCCCACAACGTATCATGCCCTTTGCAGGCTCTTTGCATAATATTCTGGACAGACATATTTCCCTGATCTAAAGCACTGCAATTTCTACGCAAATCACGTTTATAAGAAGGAGGAATAAAGCGATCACGCATTGAGCTTCTTTTGAGCCTATCCCATGACTCAGGTTGTAGGTGCAAAGTAGCTAGTTCTTGCCACCAGATGATAGCAAAATCTTTTTAAATCACTAGTAGCTTTGTTCTAACCTTATGGTTGATCAGGTACAGGTGGAAGCACCAAATTTTTGTTCCTACTGTTTCATCTCCCCCAATCAAGATTTATTCCTCAGCATTTCCATATTTTCCAAAAAGGATGGTATGCGTTAAATTTATTTTCGCATTAGGAATCATCATTATTAACATTACCACGGATACGCTGATTACTCCATACCTGTGCGATTTGCGGCTGAAGTCTTTTACGCAGAGGTTCTCGCGTGTCGCCCCTCGCAATCAATAGGACCATCGTCCCACCCGTAGACAACACCCTCGTCGAAGGATCACGGTCGTCATTCTCGTCTTGTTGTCATCGTGCGTAGCTGGTGATGGTTGCCTAAGCGGTGTTGAACCTTCCCGGTCAATTGTGGGACACTCGCCTGTCCACGCTCTTCAAGCGAATGGGCGATTGTCCTTCCCATGCCGTTTCTGACTACATCCGTTAGCTTGGCCACCTCCGCTTAGGCATCACTCCTTTCAAGGTCCTGCAAGTCACTTTTCAAGCAGGGCCTCGTCGTTTGGCATGGTTAGTATGAAATAAAACCCCTATCAACTATTTATGGGTCGTCGGTGGAATCACACCCTTCACTCACGTCTATACCGAGTCTTACCAAGTTGCTTACCAACGCAAGCAGGGATGGTTACAACCGGCGCTGGTCGTGATACCTGTGAGACAGTGGCACCGAGGTTGCAAGGATCTTTTCTGTACTGATCTGAAGAATATGTGGAGCTTGGAAGGCACACAAAGAGAAAAATATTATTTGGCACACAAGCTCAGTAACAGATAGCAATTGCTGAATTATAAATCCCAAGTACCTGTTCTCGTTGCGGCCTAAAAGGTGTTCAATACAGGGGCACTGTTTGACAAACAAGGTGGTGAAATAAGGATTGATGAGCAGCAAAAAGTGTCAGAAACAAGGCACAAGACAGCACACGCTAACACAGCTCAACTTGGTGTTCTCTCATGTGCTCCTCTAATATCTTGTGCCTCTTTTGCCCCCCTCTCTTTTTTTCTCTTTTTGGCTGTCTTTGTTTTGGGAAAAATTTGACTTTTTCTTTTTATTTTTTTGATCTTTCTTTAGCCTTAGGAGCACACAGAAAGTAACCACATAAAATTTTGAGCTCAAACAAGTGAAAGGCGTGGCCTGTGGAATTTCAGAAGATGCGCCCAAAATGGAGAAAGGCTTGCGGGCTCGAAAAGACAATCTTCCGGCGTTTACGGCAAAATAAAAGCGCCAACCAAACACCAAAGCAGGGAGAGACGGAATGCCGAAATTTTTTTCTGATTCCGAAACATATATGGTTTGCTGAAAACGCAGTTCGTATGCGAAAGTTATGCCTATTTTACGAACGGACTCCGAATTAGAGGGACAAAACGGACAGAAAGTGCGGAAAGTTCGGATTGTGGGCCTAGGTTTGATAGAAGGTGGGGAAAACAAATATGAACTGGACTCAAAACACAATCTAACCAGCAACAAGACCTCGACCTAGGACACAAACTCAACACGACAGACTCTGACGACTGGACAAATGCAAAGGCTATCGCTGCTGGATGGTTGTAGGACAGGAAATACAAGTATGGCGGTGGACTATGGGATGAAGGCAAAACACTCAACTTATGGGTAAGTTGCAACTTATGGTATACCTGAAGCTCTGATACCACTTGATGATGAGTACGGATTCCCAATCTTCCGTCAGTAGAGATATCTATCGTTTTTGGTGAAAACGCGACACACCGATCCGGCTTCAGATCAGAAGATCCTATTCCTGCAACCTTAGCACCACGACCCTCTGGTTATTCAACCGTGTCACAATCTGGTTGACCTCACCAAGAAGGCTAATCCCTGCCTGCAAATGACAACACAAGCAAGAACCCGAAATACGCAACTCAATAAAGTGACAATTGCGGAATAAATATGAATGATTAAGCACTCGAAGTTGGGGTTTCACAACCGGATGCGGCGACTGTTCTAATACAGGATTGATCTTAAAGCAAAACCCAAAACCTAAACGTGCGGCGGCTACTGAATATATAGTGTGTTAAGTCGGTCAACCCCCTGGACGCGCCCTCTAACAGGCTCTAAGACGATACACGGCCCAACGGGCCAAAAGACGGTACCCTGCAGATTTCTGGGATGCTGACTTGTTTCGACGATTTCTCGTTGACTCCGGTGGAATTTGGACGTCAAACCAAGCCATTGTTAGCTTATAAAATTATCTTTCCATTGCATATGTGGATCGTCGAAAACAGAGTCCGTATGCATCCTGGGCGTCCATTTTACTACAGAGCTGATTCCTGAAGTCCGAGGCAACTCGAACTCGAGTTGGACTGGGCCTCCGGCTTGTCTTGGTGTCCTTGCTGGGTCTTCTCCGCCCTCCACACCTCTCTCCAAGTGCTTCATGATCCTCTCCAATGTTCCTAAGCAAAATAACATCATTAGGTAGCAATCTATTCTCAAACTATGAAAAGGATCGCTTAAGAACGAGCTCACCTCTAGATTTGAATTCGTCGCGTTCGAGCTCGGGTCATTGGACCTTGCATAACGTTGGAGATCAGCGCGTGCATCCAAAGGAGTGATGTCCTCATCACCTTGGGCCTAGTCCGGCTAGGACTCCTACTTTGTACCCCTGTCCCCCAGTATATAAGGGGAGGTAGGGCGCCCCCTGAGGGCAAGTTCATCAGAACCACCACCATACATCCTCAAAGGAATACACCACAACTGGACGTAGGGTATTACCTCACATCGAGGGCCTGAACTAGTATAAACCTTTCGTGTTCCTTTGCAGTCCACCAAGTTTCGATCTGGCGAGTAGCCCTATATATTTATTGCCGGTGTAAAACATCGATAGTTGGCGTACCAGGTAGGGGCTTCGGTGAGATCAACTACAACAAGCTCGATGGATTCGACAACTGGAGTTGATGGCAACAAATTCTCCCCTAGAGACACAATTACATTTGGAAGCCTCAACTTCATTGTCGACCAACTTGGCAATCTTACCTTGGCCGACTCAGACCAGATCCAATCGGCTGAGGAACCGGCCGACTCCGTGCCAGTCAGCCCACATGATGCTGCAACAACCCTCGTCGATTTGCTACAGCCACCTTCTACTTCCCCGGGTCTTAGGACAACTCTCTCCTTCAGCGTTTGACTCAGACTCGGCCTTGAGCTAGCCCAGGTTGGGCTAGGAAGGGGAAAGATCATCAATCACCCCAATGAACTACTTAGATTCTGACTCCAAGTCGAACAACAGTTCGAACACCAATTCGAACACCAGTCTGGCAAGTTTCCTTCTGCCCCGAGAAATCTTCATGGCTTCAACCCCTCCACCAGAGGTGCACCGAGTACAAGAGCAGCAAGAAGAGGAGGCCCGTCGACTGCCGGGGCAACAGGAGGAGAGCCGAACACGAGGCTCACAACGACGAAGCTACGCAGGGCTGGAGCTGACACCGCCTCAGCAACAAGTCCTCCACACTAGAGTCGGCGACCACGACGTCTTCGTCATGCCACAACAGAACGTCATGGCCGCTGCAACCCTGCTGGACACACTCCGGTTCGGGCCTGATCACCAGGCCCCCCCGACGATAGCAAGGACAAAAGCCATGATCACCACTGCTGCATGTCAGCAGCGCCAACAGTTGGGCGATACCCTCACACCGACCAGTCAGTCGGCTTCCCCAATGGCAGTCTCATCCGCCTCAAAGTGATGCCGAGTGGCCTGCTCTAGTCAGCCGCATACGGAGTCAAAGCGACCGTTGGCACAATCAGGATCTCCGAGGCCAACTACGGCGTGACCTTCGGCAGGACATCAACGCTCGGCACCACGAACAAGAGGAAGACGAGCAACGCTGACTGGAAGACGAGAACGAGCACTTTGGCCTCCACCACGAGCGGTTTCGCCGCTGTATTCGGAGTCGGAGCCCTCATGAAGATGAAGGAGTACCGGCCTTCACCCACGAGCTGCAACAAGTTGACTGGCCATCGGGTTTCAAGTCTACAGGCAGCAAAAAATACAATGACAAGACCAATCCTGATGGCAACGGGGTGCCCGATCTTCCGTTAGGCAAGGATAACTCTCGATTTGGTGGAGAATTGACACTCATGATCTGGCTTCTGATCACCAAGACCCGAACCCTGCAATCGCAGCACCACGTCTCCTCTTGTTATCAACCATGCGCTACCCGGTTGACCTCACCACAAAGGCTAATCCCTGCATGTAAATTGAAGAACACAAGCAAGAACAAGAAAGATTGCAACTCAACTTACAGATGAATGATTATACTCTCGAAGTTGGGGTCTCACAAACCGATAAACGGCAAAACTATTCAAAGATAGATTATTCTGAGCAAAACCAACCTAAACGGTGGTGGCTACTAAATATATATGAGTTAGTATATTCTAGGGTGAGGGTTTGTCCTCTGAGGGGTGCACTGCTCATGGGTTTAGCCCACAACATAATTACAAAGCCCAAAGGCCCAAACTGACTCGAATAGGAAAAATGATGCAACTTGTTTTGACGATTCTGGACAGCTCAGGAGGAATTTTGGCATGAAACCAAAACCATCTGAAAGTAGACTTCATAAGCTTTCCAACAAGTACTTGTAGGCCCTATAACTCCTTCTGGATCAAAAATTATGGCCATTTGAATTTGATGCTGTCTCCTAGCCCGAAACTGAATCGGTCTCGGGAATAGGAGTTTACTTGTACTTATTGTCTCCACTTTAATATTTGGTTTCTTGAGCTATTCTCCATGGTCTTCTCCCAGGTTCCTAATAATAATAAAATCATTACAAGAATTAAATAGTATGCCATTCGTAGAAATATTTCCATGTAAGCTTAGAAACGTATTCACCTGGTGATTAAGTTGATGGGCACGTGCGTGAGTAATTGGTCCTTGGATTTGTGGCGCATCTTGTTTAACATGAGGAGGTTGTAAGTGTGTATTTAAAGAAGTGATGTCCTCATCATCCTCCCCCTCTTGTTTTGGAGTTGTCCTTGACTCAAGGTCATCTTCTTCACCCAAGTAAGGCTTCAAATCAACAACATTGAAAACATCACTCACACCATAATCTGCAGGCAAATCAATCTTGTATGCATGATCATTTATCTTCGCAAGAACTTTAAAAGGACCGGCAGCTCGAGACATTAATTTTGACTTGCGCAAAGTAGGAAACCTATCCTTTCTTATGTGTAACCAAACAAGATCACCGGGTTCAAAAATAAGCTCCTTTCTACCTTGACTACCAGCAAGTTTATACTTTGCATTCATACGCTCAATATTATTCTTAGTGGTCTCATGTAACTTAAGCACAAATTCAGCCCGTGTCTTAGAATCAAAATTCACTTTTTCTGAAAATGGTAAAGGCAATAAATCAATTAGAGCGCGAGGGTTAAAGCCATATACCACCTAGAATGGGCTCATCTTTGTGGTGGAGTGCAACGAACGGTTGTAGGCGAACTCCACATGGGGAAGACATTCTTCCCACACTTTCAAATTATTCTTCAGAACAGCCCACAACATCGTTGACAAAGTACGATTCACCACCTCCGTTTGTCCATCGGTTTGGGGGTGGCAAGTTGTAGAAAATAGTAACTTCATCCCCAATTTCCTCCACAACATCATCTAAAAATGACTCAAGAACTTGGTATCTTGATTTGAAACAATTGTATTGGGCACACCATGTAGACGAATGACATCCTTGAAAAACAAATCAGCAATTTTGGTAGCATCGTTGCTCTTATGACAAGGAATAAAATGTGTCATTTTGAAAAATCTATCAACAATAACAAATACACTATCCCTCCCCCTCTTTGTCCTAGGCAATCCTAAAATAAAATCCATAGAAATGTCTTCCCAAGGAGCACTAGGGACGGAGAGAGACATATAAAGACCATGTGGATTAAGACGGGACTTAGCTTTGTTACAAGTGCTGCATCGTGCAACGTATCGTTCAACGTCACGCCGTATTTTCGGCCAAAAGAAGTGAGTGGCCAGCACATCCTCCATCTTCTTCACTCCAAAATGTCCCATCAATCCACCTCCATGCGCTTCCTGCAAAAACAAAAGACGAACAGAGCTTGCAGGAACACATAATTTGTTAGCTCGATACAACAATCCTTCATTCAACACATATTTATTCCAAGTTTTCCCCTCTCGACAGTGATCATAAGCTTCTTTAAAGTCCAAATCAGTAGCATATAATTCTTTTATTGTCTCCAATCCAAAAATTTTATGATCAAGTTGAGATAACATAGTATAACGCCTAGATAAAGCATCAGCATCACATTGTCTTTGCCTTTCTTATGCTTAATGATATATAGAAATGATTCAATAAATTCTACCCATTTAGCATGTTGTTTATTCAATTTAGCTTGACTTTGAATATGTTTTAAAGACTTATGATCAGAATGTATGATAAATTCCTTTGGTCATAGGTAATGTTGCCAAGTCTCTAATATTTGAACAAAAGTATACAATTCTTTATCATAGATTGAATAGTTCAAACTAGGTCCTGACAACTTCTCACTAAAATATGCAACTGACTTACCATCTTGAATAAGCACACCTCCAATCTCAATCCCACTTGCATCACATTCAAGCTCAAAAACCTTACCAAAGTCAGGGAGTTGAAGTAGTGTGGCATGAGTCAACTTCTCTTTAAGCAAATTGAAGGCGTCTTCATGTGCTTGTCCCCATTGAAAAGGAACGCCTTTCTTTGTGAGCTCATTCATGGGTGCGGCAATGGTGCTGAAATCTCTCACAAAGCGATGGTAGAATCCAGCTAGCCCAAGAAAGCTCTGCACCTGTGTAACCGATGTAGGAGTTGGCCAACTCTTGATCACTTCTATCTTGGTCTCATCAACTTCAATTCCCTGTGGAGTCACAACATAACCAAGAAAGGAAACTCGTTCCGTGCAAAAAGTGCACTTCGCGAGGTTACCGAACAAATGTGCATCTCGCAAAGCATTAAAAACAGCACGTAAATGTTCCTTATGTTCATCTAAAGACTTGCTGTAAATAAGTATGTCATCAAAGTAAACCACCACAAATCTACCAATGAAAGTGCATAAAACTTCATTCATGAGTCGCATAAAAGTACTAGGAGCATTAGTCAAACCAAAAGGCATTACTAACCAAATTTAGTTTTAAACACGGTCTTCCATTCATCACCCAATTTCATTCTAATTTGGTGGTATCCACTACGCAAGTCTACTTTAGAGAACACAATAGAGCCACTTAATTCATCAAGCATATCATCTAACCTAGGAATAGGATGGCGATATCTAATAGTTATGTTGTTAATGGCTCTACAATCCACACACATGCGCCATGACCCATCTTTCTTAGGCACCAAAATAACAGGAACAGCACAAGGACTAAGACTCTCACGTACATACCCTTTTACAAGCAAGTCTTGCACTGGACGCTGAATTTCCTTAGTCTCTTCAGGATTGGTCCTACAATCCACACACATGCGCCATGACCCATCTTTCTTAGGCACCAAAATAATAGGAACAGCACAAGGACTAAGACTCTCACGTACATACCCTTGTTCAAGCAAGTCTTGCACTGGACGCTGAATTTCCTTAGTCTCTTCAGGATTGGTCCTATATGGCACACGGTTTGGCAACGCAGCTCCCGGGATCAAATCAATTTGATGCTCAATTCCTCTCATAGGTGGCAGCCCCGGGGTATCTCACTTGGAAATACATCAGCAAACTCCTGCAAAAGGTTAGTAATAGCACGTGGCAAAGGAGGCAAGTCCTCAAGTGTAAAGAAAGTTTTCTTGCAAACCAAAGCATAGCAAATAGATTCATTAACACTTAACTTAGAAATCTCAGATTTAGTAGCTAACATGGAAGCTCCTTTCAACTTAAGTGTGTCTTTCCTAGCAGGTGGCTCTTTTTTCTCTTTTTTAGGTGGAAACACATATTTTGCTACTTGCTGATTTTCAGACTTAGATTTATTTTCAGCACGCGCTATATCGTCCTTCAAAATTTCAGCATGGGTCATTGGTAGCAACTCAATCTTTTTGCCATTATGTGTGAAAGTGTACGTGTTAGTTCTACCATGGTGCAGCACATCTCTATCATATTCCTAAGGTCTACCCAAAAGCAAAGAACATGCTTGCATAGGCACGACATCAAAATTTGCACTATCATGGTAATTTCCAACAGAAAATTGCACTCTCACAACTTTACTTACCTTCAACTTACCACAAGAGTTGAACCATTGGATGTAGTAAGGCCGTGGATGTGGTTGTGTAGGCAAACCTAGCTTGTCAACCAAATCTGAACTAGCAAGGTTGCTACAACTTCCTCTATCAATGACAACACGACATGCTCTATTGTGAACCACGAACCTTGATTGGAACAAATTGTGGTGCTGATTTTGCTCCGCCTTCTCCATTTGAGCACTTAGCACCCATTGTGTTACAATGCTCAGGTACTTGCTTGTATCTTCCACACCTATGTGCTCCACATCTTCATCGCTCTCGTCTTCATCACCTGCATTGTTAGTGCCATGTGCTAATTCATCATCAACATCACTAGCACTAGTGTACTCACCATCATCTATAGCAATGAGAACTCTCTGATTTGGGCAATCACGTTGCACATGGCCCATCCCTTTGCACTTGAAGCATTGGATATCCCTCATTCGTCCCGTAGAAGCAACCGATGATGCGCTTTTTGTGGGTGCCTGTACGCGAATAGTTTTACTCACCTCGGTAGCTCGTGAAGATGGTGCTGCTAGTGCCCTATTGGTGGACGGCGTAGAACTCCAAATAGGGACACTTTTGCCTTGCCCAATGGAAGGCCTCGATGTAGACGTGCTTCCCTAATTGTTCCTTCTCAATGGCGGCCTTCCTTGCAATTCCTGTTTAGCTAATATAGCTAGATGGAACAATCGGTTAAGAGAATTGTATTCTTTATATTGAATAATGTCCTGAACTTCATGTCTCAACCCCCATAAAAACGAGCCATCTTATCCTCCTCATCCTCCTCTACCTCACAATGCAACATTCCTATTTATAGCTCCTGAAAGTAATCTTCTACAGATTTTTCTCCTTGGTCTAAGCGTTGTAACTTATTTCTCAAATCACGCTTGAAGGTGTCGATGTTTTACACCGGCAATAAATATATGGGGCTAGTCGGTGGATGGAAACTCGGTGGATTGCAAAGGAACACAAGGAGATTTTATACTGGTTCAGGCCCTCGATGTGAGGTAATACCCTACGTCCAGTTTGTATGTATTCCTTTGAGGATATACGGTGGTAGTTCTGATGAACTTGTGTACACCATGAGCTTATGAGTGCTCTTCTGCCCTCATGGGGCGCCCTGCCTCCCCTTATATACTGGGGGACAGGGTTACAAGGTAGGAGTCCCCATCGGATTACGACTAGGAGATCTCCCCTTAGAGATATAACGCACCCGACTAGGACTGTATATTCCTTTCTATATAAGGCGAAGCCTGCCGAATCTAGCTATATCTCTAATTACAAGGCTAGGCCCATCCTCTATCCGAGTGGTCCATATGCTTGTCATGAGGTACCCGGGGCCCATGGCACCCACAGTAGCCCCCGAGACCTTCATAGTTGAGTCACAGCTGATGCCGAGTGCTCATCCTCCACGGTGAAGTCTTCTCGAGTGCATTGCTCCCGAGTACTCTTTGTTTGAGTGCTGCTTCTCCCGAGTCCTGCTTCATGTCAGCTGGCAGCGAGGCTATGAAGGGCTCCATGTAGATGTAGGAATAGTGTGCACCGAATAGGCGCACCTATTAGGTGTAGCCCCTGACTTTGTGCTTAATTGTGAAAACAATTAAATGTAAAGTCAAAGATCTTTAACCTTGAAGTCTTTCCCGAGTAGATTACTACTGGTATATGAGACTCTTCGGTATCATGTCAACCGGAATATGATTTATAGTCTTGCCGAGTAGGGAACTACTCGTATGTGGGACTCTTCGACTTCATGTCAGTCGGAATATGTGTTTGTAGTCTTGCCGAGTAGGACGCTACTCGTATATGAGACTCTTCAGCGTCATGTCAGCTGGAAAGGGGGTGTTTATAGTCTTTCCCGAGTAGTATATTACTCGAAAATCAGACTCGTCGGCATCATGTCAGCCGGGATGATTATTTATAGTCTTTCCCAAGTAGTATACTACTCGAAAATTAGACTCGTCAGCTTCATGTCAGCTGGAAAAGGTGTTTATAGTCTTTCCCGAGTGGCGTCCCATTCGGAAGTTAGACTCTTCAGCTCGTCAGCTGGAAGAATGTTTATAGTCTTTCCCGAGTAGTATGCTACTCGAAAGTTAGACTCCTCCGCATCATGTCAGCGGGAATGAGAATTTTATAGTCTCTCCCGAGTAGTGCACTACTCGAAAGTTAGACTCATCCGCATCATGTCAGCGGGAATAATGCTGCTCATGGCAACTGGTGGCCACGCATGTAGGCCGAGTACCACTGTATGAAAAATAAATCCATTACGTGGTTAGGTGTACTGGGGAGAGATACCTGCATCTCCAATTTTAATGAAGACCAGCTTGTGATCCTTGTAAGGATGTATCCTAGAGACCTGGTGGATAAGACAGATACCCAAACATATATGTTTAGCAATAAGGCTCTCATGAAGCATATCTGTTTACCTCATCGGTTCCTGTGGGTAGCACCAGCGCTATAATTTCAACTCAGCCCGCGGGCGGCCCACATGGAGCATGCTACTGTAGGAACTCATGTCTTGGTGGCTATTACCAAGTAAGCCGGCCTGAACCAACCTACCCAGCATAGCTCTATAGAAGTTGCATCCATCGCATGTCAGGATGAGTTTTTTGGTGTTGGTAACCGCAATCAGCCAGAGAAATCCTTATTCGCAAGCCTTTCCGACTTACGTTCTGGATGCAAACTGGTTGCCATAGGTGCCCGAGCAGGTATGTTGCAGGATCTGCTTGCCCTCCTCAGGTGTGACGCAGTGTATGAGAACTCCGGATGCGCTTTGACGATGTAAGTCTTCTCTGACTTCAGAAGAGCCGAGCAAGGTACCCGAACCTTGCATTAGCAGAGGGTTCGGCTGGCGACCCTCATGGGGCGTACCCTATCCAACAGAATTATAGCCAAGCTAGGCACCCGAACCTTGCATTAGCATAGGATTCGGCTAGCGACCCTCATGGGGCGTACCCAACCTGACAGAACCGTGACCAAATAAGGTACCCGAACCTAGCATTAGCGTAGGATTCGGCTGGCGACCCTCATGGGGCGTACCCTACTTAGCCGAGTGGTATACAGCCCCGACTGGCGCCGGGGGCCGATTGTTGGCTCGCATGGAGCGTAGTCGGGGAAGATGACGTCCCGACTGGCGCAAGTACTCGGTGAGTAGCCCTCATGGAGCATCCCAAGTGTATTTTGGCAGACTTGTCCAGCCCCCGAGCGTAGGAGATGGGCTCGCAACCCTGAGTTCCTGTCACGCATATCCGGAGCTGGGCCTGCAATATAAAAATATCGGATGAGTAGCATCTGATGATGGAAATAATCACCCGAATAAAATGTATTTTACAATGTATGTAAATACGTGTTCTTCCTCTTTTTGATATTAATTTCCTCGAGTAGTCGACCCCTTACGTTTAAGCACTCTGCCCGACTAGTCATAGCCCCCTAGCGTCGGGAGTTGGCTCATGGCTCTTTCCCAGGCACGCGTTTTGGGTGACTTGAGTTCGTCTTACATGGAGTAGAGTTTCACGGATCGAGATTTATGCTACTCGTGTACTTTTGTAATCATTTAAGAGCAAAAACGGAAAAAAGTAAATGCGCAGCTTGTACACCTATTAGGTGTAAGCGGCTGTGGCACTAGCAAGGCCGAGTGAGGAGATGTTTATCAGAAAGTGACTTAGCTGTTCGGTATTTGGGAGTGGGGATGCCATCCTCGTGTTTGAGCTTGTGAGCCCCCGAGCATGCCACTTGTTGTTCTGATAATCTTCAGTTGTTGAAGGTCGAAGGCGGTTGTGACCGACTGCCACAATGGAGCCGTCTGACTTGCGTTTGCGATTCCCAGCTTTAGTCGGGACCGCGTCGTCGGTGTCGTCCCGCTTCTTCTGTCAGGGTGACTTGTTGTCATCGAGGGCCTCGGCAACAGCGTGGGCCGAGTCGGCGTACTTGTTTGCCATGTCGAATAGGGCCTTGACAGAGTTGGGAGGCTTCTGCGTGAATTTGTCGATGAACGAGGTGTCTTTGACTCCTTTTCGAAAGGCGGCGATGACGACCTCATCCTTGATGTTTGGGATCGAATTTTTCTTCTCAGAGAACCTCTTGATGAAGTCACGAAGAGACTCATTCTTCCTTTGATGCAACCGATATAAGTCGTGCTCGGAAGATGGCCTCTCGCACGTTCCCTAGAAGTTGGCGATGAAGCGTTCCCGGAGTTCTCTCCAGGAGCCGATTGATTGCTTGGGAAGTCCTGTTAGCCATGTCGTCGCTGAGTCGGCTAGAGCGACTGGGAGGTAGTTAGCCATGACTTTGTGATTTCCCCCAGCTGCTCGGATCGCCAGAGTGTAGACCGTGAGCCAGGACTCGGGATTGGTCTTGCCATCGTATTTGTTGATGCCTGTAGGCTTGAAACTCGACGGCCAGTCGACCTGTTGTAGCTCCTGGGTGAAGGCTGGTATGCCTTCATCGTCATGAGGACTCCGACCCCAACTACGGCGGTGAAACCGCTCGTGATGGAGGCCGAAATGCTCGTTCTCGTCTTCCAGTTGGCGTTGCTCGTCTTCTTCTCGTTCGCGGCGCCGAGCATTGGTGTCCTGCCGAAGATCACGCCATAGTTGGCCTCGGAGATCCCGGTTGTCCCGACGGTCACTTCGACGTTGCCGGTTGTTGTTTGGGTTGCCGAGTGACGTCTGACGTGCCTCCGTATGCAGCTGACTGGAGCCAGCCGCGCGGCATCGCTTTGAGGTAGACGAGACTGCCGTTGGGAATGTCGACCGATTGGTCGGTATGAGGGTATCGCCCGACTGTTGGTGCTGCTGACATGCAGCAGCGGTAAGCTTGGCTTTTATCCTTGCGATCGTCGGGGTGGCCTGGTGATCAGGCCCAAGTTGGACCGTGTCCAGTAGGGTTGCGGCGGCCACGATGTTCTGTTGTGGCGTGACGAAGACGTCGTGGTCGCCGACTCGGGTTTGGAGGGCTTGTTGCTGAGCAGTCCGCCCAGCTCTGCGCAGATCGTCGTTGCGGGCGCGCAGGCGTCTTGCTTCTTCCTCTTGTTGTTCTCGCAGTCGGCTGGCCTCCTCCTCTTGCTGTTCGCGTAGTCGGCGTGATTCCTGAGTAGGAGTAGAGCCTTTGGATGCCATGAAGATTTCTCGTGGCGGAGAAAAGCTTGCCGAGCTGCTGTCCGACTTAGAGTCGCAGTCCGACTGGAAGTCGGAGTCCGACTTCGAGTCGAAGTCGGGATGGTTGATGGGGATGAGTGTAACTCCGACCTCCCTAGATCCGATCTCGAGCGGCTTGGAGCCGTATCCGAGTCGAACTCCAGGGGATCGGGTTTGCCGCGTCGGATGTAGATTGTAGATATCCGCGGCGTCGCCGAGTCCGAACGGGAAGTTGACGATCTCTTCCCTTCTCGGCCCGATCTCGGCCGGCTCAGAACCGAGTCCGAGTCGAACACTGGAAGGAAGAGTTGTCCCTGGACTCGGGCGTATTGGAGATCGCCGCAGCATGTCGTCGAAGATTGCCGCAGCGTTGTGTGGGCCGACTGGCGCGGAGTCAGCTGGTTCCTCGGCCGGTTGGATCGGGTCCGTGTCGGCCTGGGTGAGATTGCCGATCTGGTCAGCGACGAAGTCGAGGCTTCTGAATGCGATTGTATCTCCGGGGGAGAGTTTGCCGCCGACGACTTCGGTTGCTGGATCCATCGAGCTTGTAGATGTAGATCATGCCGAAGCCCCTACCTGGCGCGCCAACTGTCGATGTTTTACACCGGCAATAAATATATGGGGCTAGTCGGCGGATGGAAACTCGGTGGATTGCAAAGGAACACAAGGAGATTTTATACTGGTTCAGGCCCTCGATGTGAGGTAATACCCTACATCCAGTTTGTATGTATTCCTTTGAGGATATACGGTGGTAGTTCTGATGAACTTGTGTGCACCATGAGCTTATGAGTGCTCTTCTGCCCTCATGGGGCGCCCTGCCTCCCCTTATATACTGGGGGACAGGGTTACAAGGTAGGAGTCCCCATCGGATTACGACTAGGAGATCTCCCCTTAGAGATATAACGCACCCGACTAGGACTTTATATTCCTTTCTATATAAGGCGAAGCCTGCTGAATCTAGCTATATCTCTAATTACAAGGCTAGGCCCATCCTCTATCCGAGTGGTCCATATGCTTGTCATGAGGTACCCGGGGCCCATGGCACCCACAGAAGGATGGAGGAATAAACCTACTCCGCATAGCTCGCTTCAACCTTTCCTATGTGTCAGGTTCTAGGCCAGTTTTAACTAGTTCATTCCACCAGATAATAGCAAAGTCTTTGAACTCACTAGTTGCTTGCCTAACTCTATGATTTTCAGGAACTAATTGGGAATTAAATTTCTACTCTACAGTCATCTCCCAATCCAAATAAGCTTTAGGGTGATATTTTCTAGAAAATGAAGGCAAGGTAAATTTAACTTTAGCAAAAGGATCATCGTTACCTCGCCCTTGGCGGTTTCCTCCCATACCTTGATGATTGCGGCGAAGGCGTTGACGTAGTCGTGCCTCTTCTGTTGCTCGCCAGTCAACCTCTCCATCATCATCATACATCGTGTCCTGGTTGGCATCATCTCCGGAGGATGGCAGATGGGTCTCCAATTCATCAATCCTCCCAGTCAGCATGGCTACTCGTCTGTCCAGACTTTCAAGCGTGTGGTTTATGTTCTACTTGGCAAGAGCAGCATTGACCCCCTCAGAATGGTTTCATTCAGCCCCTTCATCATCTGGTCCATGTAGCCTTGCATCTCACTGTGAAGAACGCACTCCAAGATTTCATTGTCGGTCCCTAGCATTGTTAGCAAGAAGATAGAGAAAACACAAAGGAATTATCCCTATCAACTACTACTATGCAAGGATAGTGGACACTCGCAAATGGAAGCACCTTACCAAGCTCTTACAAGGTTCTGAGACTAGCGAGCAAAGGATGGTACAACCGGTGGTTGGTTCGTGCTACCTTGAGGGCATGATCCAGCGATTGCAAGGGTCGAGACCGTGCTGACCAGAAGTATATATGTGGAGCTTGGGAGGCTAAATATGTTAGTAGCACATAATTCAATAACAGATAGTAATGCTGAATAAATGTCCAAAGCACTTGTCCTAGTTGCTGGCCTAAATGCGTTCTAAACCAAATGTGATAAAACAAGGGAGATAAACAAGTATGAAAGGACAGCAACAAGGAAATAACAACATGGCAAAAACACATAGCAAAACAACACACAGCTAGTTCCCTGGTGTGTTCTATGTGCTCATCTCCTTTTCTTTTTTTTCGCTTCTTTCACACCTTTTTTATTTTTTTCTTTTATTTTTCTGATATTTTTGCTCAACTAGGAGCATAGGAACAACAACCTCAGGAGGTGGCAGCTCAGTCTGATATAAGGTGTGGCCTGTAGAAATACACGAGCGTGCTTTAAAAATCGTGCTAGAACTTTGGAGTGCGGATACCCAATTTTTCGGCCTGAAATTTGCAAAATTGATTTCAGCCAACCCGACAAAGTGGGGGAGAAGCGGATGGGAATTTTTTTGTAGATGTCCGTAGACTATTTATTTACCTGATTCCAAGTCCGTATGCGAACGTTATGGTTGTTTCAAGGAAGGTCCTCCGTATCAGTGTTTTGGTGGAGGCTGATTCGGGATCAGGTGGTGAAACCGGGGATGATATGGTGGCGGTGGCTAGGGTTTGTGGGGGTGTGGCGGATAGATCATGAACTGGACTCAAACACAATCTAAGCCAGCAAACCGAACTCGACCTTAGACACAAACTCAATACTACGGACTCTGAAATAGAATTATGCAAAAGGCTAAACGTGGTTGTAGGACAGGGAAAAACCTATGACTACCAAATTTTTTTGTGGCTTTTCTGGACTCTAGGTATAGCAAACAAAGATTGAAACAGGGCGGAAAAGATGATACCTAACGGGCAATCTTGGCTCTGATACCACTTGATGGCAACGAGGTGCCCGATCTTCTGTTAGGTAAGGATAACTCTCGATTTGGTGGAGAATTGACACTCACGATCCAGCTTCTGATCACCAAGACCCGAACCCTGCAATCGCAGCACCACGTCTCCACTTGTTATCAACCATGTGTTGCCTGGTTGACCTCACCACGAAGGCTAATCCCTGCATGCGAATCAAAGAACACAAGCAAGAACAAGAAAGATTTCAACTCAACTTGCAGATGAATGATTATACTCTCGAAGTTGGGGTCTCACAAACCGATAAGCGGCTAAACTGTTTAAAGAAATATTAATGTAAGCAAAACCCAACCTAAACAGCAGTGGCTACTAAATATATATGAGTTACGACATCCTAGGGTGAGGGTTTGTCCTGTGAGGGGTGCGCTCCTCATGGGTTTAGCCCAGGGCACAATTACAAAGCCCAAAAGCCCAAACTGACTTAGATAGAAAAAATGAGGCAAATTGTTTCGATGATTCTGGACAGCTCAGGAGGAATTTTGGTATGAAACCAAAACCATCTGAACGTAGACTTCATAAGCTTTCCAACAAGTACTTGTAGGCCCTGTAACCCCTTCTGGATCAAAAGTTATGGCCGTTTGAAATTGACGCTGTCTCCCAGCCCGAAATTGAATCGGTCTCGAGAATAAGAGTTTACTTGCACTTGTTGTCTCCACTTTAGTATTTGGTTTCTTGAGCTATTCTCCATGGTCTTCTCCCAGGTTCCTAATAACAATAAAATCATCACAAGAATTGAATAGTATGCCATTTGTAGAAATATTTCCATCTAAGCTTAGGAACACATTCACCTGGCGATTAAGTTGATGGGCACGTGCGCGAGTAATTGGTCCTTGGATCTGTGGTGCATCTTGTTCAACATGAGGAGATTGTAAGTGTATATCTAAAGAAGTGATGTCCTCATCATCCTCCCCCTCTTGTTTTGGAGTCGTACTCGACTCAAGGTCATCTTCTTCACCCAAGTAAGGCTTCAAATCCGCAACATTGAAAACATCACTCACACCATAATCTGCAGGCAAATCAATCTTGTATGTACGATCATTTATCTTCGCAAGAACTTTAAAAGGACCGGCAGCTCGAGACATTAAGTTTGATTTGCACAAAGTAGGAAACCTATCCTTTCTTAAGTGTAACCAAACAAGATCAGCGGGTTCAAAAATAAGCTCCTTTCTACCTTGACTACCAGCAAGTTTATACTTTATATTCATACGCTCAATATTATTCTTAGTGGTCTCATGTAACTTAAGCACAAATTCAGCCCGTGTCTTAGCATCAAAATTCACTTTTTCTGAAAATGGTAAAGGCAATAAATCAATTAGAGCGCGAGGGTTAAAGCCATATACCACCTAGAATGGGCTCATCTTTGTGGTGGAGTGCAACGAACGGTTGTAGGCGAACTCCACATGGGGATGACATTCTTCCCACACTTTCAATGACTGACCAGGCCCAAGTCCCCTAGAAAGGGGCACCTGGGAGGGTTAGAGCCCCGTCTGGCCAGGACCCTATCACCCCAGGAGGCTAAATATAGGCAAGAGACTGATAGCAAACAAGTATCACGAGGGAAAGATGAAAAGGACTTTGAAAAGAGAGTCAAAGAGTGCTTGAAATTGCCAGGAGGGCAGCAGATGGGGTCTAGCGATGTGCCCTAGTCGTATGGGGAATGGCTTAGGCTAGTTCGTCACTCGGCTTAGGCTGGTTCATCACTCGGCTTGGGGCATGGACCGTTGTCAGACACGCCAGCGGCCAAAGCCCGAGGGTACCGTGCCCCCGGCAGCCGTCATTGGCGCAGCCGGTCACAATGCGCCTGTGGTGCACCCCTCGGGGCACCGTGCCGCAATAGCTTGTGGGCTCCCCATCCGACCCTTCTTGAAACACGGACCAAGGAGTCTAACATGCGTGTGAATCGACGGGTTCTAAAACCTAGGATGCGCAAGGGAGCTAACGAGCAGGAGTCCACGATGGGTTCTAAAGCCATATCCTCGTAAGTTTCTTCTCCTCTTCTTATTTATATGCTTAAACTCAGTGGGTAGTCCTGCCTAACCTGGGGTTGTGGTGCAATCCACGTGGGTTGTAGAGGCCAGGGGCCCCGGATACCTCATGGAAAGACATATAGCCACCTAGATAGAGGGTGGGCCTGATCATGCATTTAGGAATAAAATAGGACTTGGGACAAGTTACCTTACATGACAAGGGAAAAGGTATAGACCTAGTGGGTTACGTTGTACTCCTGAAAGGAAATCCCTTGGTCAAGTCTGACTAGGATTCCTAACATGTAACCTTACCTCCTTAGTATATAAGGGGAGGCAAGGAGCCCCCTGGGGCAAGAGAGAAAACATCCCGCAATCTCACCAGAGAAACCTCAAAGGCAATACACAACAGCTAGAAGTAGAGTATTACCTCACCTTGAGGGCCTGAACCATGATAAAATTGTTTCATGTTCCTTTGTAGTCCATCAAGTTTAGGTCTCACGAGTAGCCCCATATTATTATTGCTAATACAAAGCATCGACAATTGGCACGCTAGGTAGGGGCTTCGTCGAGATCACCTTCATCAAGCCTAATGGACCCAATCACTAGAGTCTATAGCGTCAAGTTCTTCCCCAGGCAAATAATCAGCTTCGGGAGCCTCAACTTGATCGCAACAAACTCGGCAACCTCACCCTGACCGACTCAGATTTGACCCGATCGGCTAGGAACTAGGCCGGCTTTGTGTCGATGTTTTGTATCAACAATAATTGTATGGGGCTATTCATCGGACCTAAACTCGATGGATTCGAAATGACACACAAGATTTATATTGGTTCAGGCCCTTGGTGTGAGGTAATACCCTACTTTCAGTTGTGGCGTATTACTTTCACGGTATGTGGAATCATCTGCCCTAAGGGGCTCCCTACCCCTTCTTATATACTGGAGGGATGGGGATTACAGGGTAGGAAACCCAATTGGATACGACCAAGGGCTTTCCTTATCAGTACATAGAGTATTCGGCTAGGACTATATCCCTTTCCTTGTCATGCAAGGTAATATGAAGCCAAGTCCTACTCTATCTCCAATTATAGGGACCGGCCCACCCTCTGTCCGAGTGGCCGTAATTGCCTTCCTTGAGGTACCCGGGGCCCATGGCCTCCACAGTAGCCCCTGAGACCTTCATAGTTGAGTCATAGCTGGTGCCGAGTGTTCATCCTCCATGGTGAAGAGATTCCTGAGTGCTTTGCTCCCGAGTACTCATTGTCCAAGTGCTTCTTCTCCCGACTCCTACTTCATGTCAGTTGGCAACGAGGCTATGAAGGGCTTCATGGAAATAGATGAATAGTGTGCGCCGAATAGGCGCACGTATTAGGTGTAGCCCCCCGACTTTGTGCTTAATTGGGAAATAATTAAACATAAAGTCAAAGATCATTAACCTTTAAGTCTTTCCCGAGTGATATGTTTCTCACAAATTGGACTCTTCAGTTATATATTAGCTGGAAATTTTGCTCAAGGCAATTTGGCTAAGCATGTAAGCCGAGTATCACTATGGTGTAAATCCAATGTGTGATGAGGTGTACTTGAGAGATACCTACATCCCCAATTTTAATGAAGACCAGCTATTGATCCTTATAAGGATATATCCTCAATACCTTAAAATAATCAAGATACCTGAATGTATACACCGGGCTGTAGGCTTAGCATGGAGCGCATCTGATTATTTAATCAGTTTTGTTAAAATAGCACCTGCATCGCGATTTTAACGCGACTAGCGGGCGACCCAATAGGGCATGCTATTTAAGAACTCATATCTTCGGCCTACTACTGAATAAATCCAAAGATTTTGATCATTGCTCAACATACCCATTGCTCTAGGGGTATGCCATCGAAGCGTAGTAGATTTTGATATCGAAATCGTCGCAGAAATCTTTGAATGTGCCGCCCATGAATTGAGTGCGTTGCCCATACTGATGCGATTGAGGACTCCAGATCTATAGATTATACTCAGTATGCGTTGCGCATATGATAGTCTGCAACTCCTGTGCCAGTAGGTGAGTTTGCCGAATGAAAAATCGACATCCCTTGTATGACAGGACGAGTACTTCAGCATCGGTAACCGCAATCGGCCAGAGGAATCCTTGTCGCAAGCCTTTCCGACATATGTTCTGGATGCAGCATGGTTGCCATAGATGCCTGAGTGGATAGATTGCACGATCTGCTTGCCCTCCTCAAGTGTGACATAGTGCATCAGAACTCCAGATGCGCTTTCACGATATAGGTCTTGTTTGACTACGATAAAGGTTTTGCTCCGTCGCTTGATCTACTCAGCTTCGTTGTGATCTTTAGGAAGTTCGTCTTCTAGTAGGAATCGAATAATTGGGGTCTTCCAGTCTTGAAAAATAATGAGCACCTCCGTAGGTTCCGGGTTTGGTGCTTCCTCCGACTGAAAGCTATAGTAGTGGCTTGTTTCCTTGTTTTGGGCAAATAGGTACCCGAATGCTGCGCTAGCGTAGGATTTGGCTGGCGACCCTCTTGGGGCATACCCAACCTAGCAAAATGGTAGCCGAATAAGGTACCCGAACCTCTCATTAGCATAGGATTCGGCTCATGACCCTCATGGGGCGTACCCTACCCAGTAGAGTTGTTACCAAATAAGGTACCTGAACCTCGCATTAGCATAGGATTCGGCTGGCGACCCTCATGGGATATACCTTACCTAGCAGAGTGGTACCCAAGCCCCGACTGGTGCCGGAGGTTGGTTAGTAGCCCCCATGGGGCGTACCAATGTAAAGGTGATATCCGTGTCCCGACTGGCGCAAGTACTCAGTTAGTAGCCCTCATGGAGCATTCCGAGTGATTCTTGAAGTGTCGCACTCCAAGTGTATCATGGTAGACTAGTCCAGCCCCCGAGCGTAGGAGATAGGCTCGCAGTCATGAGTTCCTGTTATGCATATCCGGAACTGGGCCCTGCATTATAAACATATCGGATGAGCAGCATCTGATGAAGAAAGCAATCACCCAAAGAAAATCTAAATATTTTACAATGTATGTAAATATGTGTTCCTCCTCTTATTGATTTTAATTTCAATGAGTAGTTGACCCCTTACGTTTAAACACTCTGCCCGACTAGTCATAGCCCCCGAGCGTCGGGAATCGGCTTATGGCTCTTTCCCGGATATGCGTTTTGGGTGACATGAGTTCGTCTTTCATGGAGCAAAGCTTCACGGATCGGAATTTATGCTACTCGAGTACTTTTGCAATCATTAAGAGCAAAAACAGAAAATACGCAGTATGTACACCTATTAGGCGTAAGCGGCTGCAGCATTGGTGAGGCCGAGTGAGGAATTGATGATCTCATCCCCCTAGATCTGATCCCGACTTGCACTAAGCCGTATCCGAGTCAAACCATAAGGAAGTAAGTTACCTCCTGGGCCATTTAGATGAAAATATCATATAAAGGAGGAAATATGTATCAGAAAACGACTTAGCTATTTCGGTATTGCATAAGTTGGGAGTGGGGATGCCATCCTTGCATTTGAGCTTTTGAGCCCCCGAGCATGTCACTTATCATTCTGATAATCTTCGGTTCTAGGAGATCAAGGACGGTTGTGATCGACTGCCGCAATGAAGTCCCTTGATTTTCGCTTGCGGTTCCGAGACTTGGATAGGGCTGCGTCGTCTATCTCCCGTCGCTCCTTCTATCGGGGCTTGTCATCAAGTGCCTCTGCCACTGCGTCGGCTGAATCAGCATATTTATTGGCCATCTCGAAGAGAGCTTTGACGGAGTTGGGTGGCTTCCGAGTGAACTGGGCGATGAATGGCATGTCTCTGACACCCTTGCGGAAGGCGGCGATGATGACCTTGTCCTTGATTTTAGGTATTGAGTTTCTTTTCTCAGAAAAACACTTGATTAAATCGCGGAGGGGCTCGTTCTTCCTCTAGTGGCACTGATATAGATTGTACTCAAAAGTTGGCCTCTCATACGTTCCTTGGAAGTTCGTGATGAAACGTTCACGGAGTTCCCCCAGGAGCCAATTGACCGCCTGGGAAGCCCTGTCAGCCATGTCCCTACCGAGTCAACTAAGGCGACTGGTAGGTAGTTAGCCATGACCTTGTGATCACCTTCGGCCACACGGATAACCAAGGTGTAAACTATGAGCAAGGACTCTGGGTTGGTCTTCCCATCATACTTCTCTATTCCAGTCGGCTTGAAGCCAGATGGCCAGTCGACTTGTTGTAGTTCGTGGGTGAACGCCAGTACTCCTTCATCTAGGTGAGGGCTCTGACTCCGACTACGGTGATGAAATCACTCGTGGTGGAGGCCAAAGTGCTCACACTCATCGTCCTCATGTTCTCAGCGTCGAGAGTTAATATCGTGGTGGAGATCCCACTGTAGTCATCCTCGGGCATCCTGGTTATTGCGGCGGTCGTCATAATGATACCACCGTCGATCGTTACTTCGACTGCCGAGTGACGTCTGTCGTGACTCCGAGTGATGCTGACCAGAGCCAGCTGCTCAGCGCCGTGCTGAAGCAGATGAAACCACCATGTCTGAAGCTGTCTTGTTTGACGGTATGAAAATGTCTCCAGATTGTTGTTGTGCTGACAGGCCGCAGCGGTGATCATTACTTTGATCCTCGCGATTGTCGGGGTGGCCTAATGGTCGGGCCCGAACTGCAAGGTGTCAAGTAATGTGGTAGCGGCCACGACTGATGAGGACATCCCATGCATATATACACCTACACAAATAACATCTACGCATACACATGATGATTTTAGTTCGGCTGAAACAAAGGAGAAAGTATATGATTGTCCAATTACTCGCAGCCGTGCTAAACAAATCCAATCACAGGTTAAAGCTAACTTGAGTATAATTTTAGATTTAAATGATTTAGCAGTGCTACCCATGTGTTCTTCTAGTTTTACTTAGGTACATGGGCGAGGAGCCAATGCATGAGAACTTTAGCGAAGAAAAGAAGAGCTGCGATACACTTATTTGCTTGCAGCCCAAGATGGATTGAGCCAAGGTGTTGCCATGGACCGAGAAGGGCCTATCACTTGGAAAAGAGCTAACCAGCATGCCACCACTTGTTCTCCCTAATGCATGCATGCAAAAATCTGCACAAATTAAAGGAGTGGACGGTTGGTTAGGCTTATTCTCAGTGGGGGTTTCATGAGGAGTTTTATGGCAATAAATAACGTGCCACATCAGCAATTCTAGTGACATGGCAGGGTATTTATGATGAAAGAGATTAACAAAGTTTCATGGGGATGAAACTAGTCCAACCCATTTCCAAGATCTTGAAAACTGTGTGAAACCCCCACTGAGACAACTTTTGTTTCATCATCGTTGGGATGAAACTCAAGGAGTATTCTCAATGGATGTTTCATGAGAGTTTCATGCAGTAATTAAACGCTATGGGTATCTTTGGAAACGGTGAAATGAAACTCTCTATTGAGAGAGGTTGTTTCATTCATAGTTTCATCCTATATGGTGGTATTGGAAATAGTGAAGTGAAACATACCACTGAGAATAGCCTTAGAGAGAATAAAGGGGGAGTTTGCATGCATGCAAAACGGCAATGAATTTATGAGGCTTGAATTAGGAACGGCTGCATGTGTGCAGCAATGAATTGGTTTTGGTTTCTTTAGTATTAATAGTCTTTGATATGTGCGGTTTTGGCTGCATGCCTTTCTTTTTTTTTCTTTTCATTTATTTTGGGTTGCCATATTCTGGAAGATGGGACATGCTATATATATGGGGCTGCGTCTAGGGAGCTGGACACAAAAAACTTTATTTTGGACAATTGATTTATTAAGAACAATGAGAGTGTTCTTGTTTACCCAATTCTTGTGATTCCCTGCAAATTGCATCTAGCTTGTGCTTCTATGCCATCGAGCGTAGCTGTGTGAGTTAGTATTCAGGTTTGTGGACTAACAATTGTCTCAGATAGCAGGCTATGGTTGGCCTTCCTCGTCGTTGGGTTACAAATTTCCCCAAAGTACCATTCTTGATCCTACACCGTGAGATCGGGCAAGTCGGTGCATTGGCTCTCACGTGCTAATGCGTCATCATCTAGTACCAGAGCTAGCGTTCCCACGGTAGGATTAATCTACCCCTAATTTCAGTAGCAGATTAGCTCCTGTTCCTTACCTAATTAGGTAGTGAACAGGAGAATCGGATGCATATATGTTGATTGGGAGAGAAATGTGACCAGATTTTCCGTATCCATGATTTCCTGTTGCAAAGAGGTAAAATTAGCTTCTATAGAATTTTCTGGTTATGCACTGACGTGGTGGAATCAGTTACAGGAGGCACTATATGGCGAGCGGTAATGACCACATCAGCACATGGGAAGGGATGAAAACGTGCCATGCGACGTTGCGTTTATTCCTCAAACAATATACCAAAGAGATCTCCATACAGATTGCCAGCGCCCTTAGTCAGTTCCTGCACCGTTAAATTAGTACAAAGAGATGGAAATATTGCTGAATTCGTGCAAAAGAATTGCGAAGAAAATGGATGAAGCTCAGATTGGCGGTTTTGGCGTTGTTTGATATGAAGATATTGCTGATGTTGTAGAGTTGTATCCCTATAACACAATAGGAACTAGTACACAAGCCCATGCGAGTGAGACGCGGAATTCAGTGCTGTGGACAATTCCGTTCTTTTCGTGGGCCCCCGCTAATACGAGTTGGAGCCGTGGACAAAGCAGCAGTCCAAGGCCAGGGGGGGCTGCAGGAGGGAGGTGTGACTTTCTGAGCTACTGCTGACCACCACAAAATTGGTTGCGCCCGCGGCATCCTCAGCATCTTCGCCAGCATCTCGCCCTAGTAATAGGCGTCCTGTGGCATCGGCGGGAACTTCTGCACCGGCATCGTCATCTTCTTCGTGCAGTCGTGATATTCAGTGTTTTAAGTGCAAAGGAAGAGGACACAAATCTTCGGACGTGTCCTAGCGGAGGGTGCTGCTAGTAAATGAAGAGGGCTGTGGGAGTCTGAGAGTGACCCCGAGGGTGATATTAATGCTAATCATGATTTTGCAGCTGAAGATGATCATGAGGATGATGTGGCTAGCACTTTGTTGAGCCATAAACATGTGGGAGGAGAAGCCTTGGTCGTATGCCGTTCTTTGAGTGCCCAGGTTGTTGAGGAAGGTAAGGGGCAGCGACATGACTTGTTTCATACAGGCTGTTTGGTGAATGCCAAGGTATGTCGATTATTATTGATAGTTGCAGTGAATAATATTGCTAGTATGGAGATGGTTGAGAAGTTAGGATTGCAAACAAAGCGCCATCCACATCCTTATCATATGCAGTGGCTGAATGATTGTGGTTCAATGAGAGTGACATGCATGGTAAGAATTCCTATTTCAGTTGGCACATATCATGATGTGGTGGAGTGCGATGTAGTACCCATGCATGCATGTCACCTGCTGTTGGGACGTCCTTGGTTATTTGATCGTGATGTGCAAATCAGCGGTCGTGCAAACCGTCTCGTTTTTGTCCAGAAAGGAGAGAAGTTTACATGGCTACCCATGACACCGGAGGAGGTATTCGTGGATGAGCAGTAAGGGAGTGCATCCACAGCCAAAAGCTCCAAAGCCAAATATGACCAAGCCAACGGGAAAACAGGGATTAGTCATGATGGCTAGGAAAAGGGACTTAAAAGAATTGAGTGAACTAATCACTACGTTCTTTGTACTCCTATACAAAGAAGCCTTTTTATCGACTAACGACTTATCCTCTACTTTGCCTAGTGTATGTCTTGATCTGTTGCAGACATATGAGGACGTGTTTCCCGATGAGGTACCGCCCGGGCTGCCACCTAAGCGCGGGATTGAGCATCAAATTGATTTGGTACCAAGAACTCCATTGCCAAACCAGGCACCATACCACACAAATCTGGAGGAGACTAGAGAAATTCAGCGACAAGTTCAAGAGCTTCTTGACAAAGGTTACATACAGGAAAGACTATCTCCTTTTGCTGTTCCGGTTACTTTGGTTCCGAAGAAAGATGGTCTTGGAGAATGTGCGTTGATTGTAGAGCGATAAATAACATCACTGTTAGGTATAGACATCCGATACTGTGGAGGCCATGGGCCCTGGGTACCTCACCACCAGCATGTGGGCCACTTGGATAGAGGATGGGCCGAATCATGTAGTTAGAGATAAGATAGCACCCGGCAGACTTTACCTTGTACGATAAGGAAAACATAGTCTTAGTCGGATAAGTTTCGATCTCTAAGAGGAAAATCCCTTGGCCGTATCCGGCTGGGATCCTTATCATGTACCCTTGTCCCCCAGTATATAAGGGGAGGTAGGGCACCCCTCAAGGGGCACGAGATCACAAAACCATTGATCGACACAACTCCTCAGAGGAATAACACCACAACTGGACGTAGAGTATTACCTCACATTGAGGGCCTGAACTAGTATAAAATCTCTTTGTGTTCCTCTGCAATCCATTGAGTTTCCCCTCGCTGAGTAGCCCTATAGTTGTATTGCCGGTGTAAAACATTGACAGATGGCACGCCAGGTAGGGGCTCCGGTGAGTTTCACATCTACAAGCTCAATGGATCCAGCAACCAGAATCGACATCAACAAGTTCTCCCCTGGAGACATAATTTCTTTCGGAAGCCTCGATTTCGTCGCCGACTAGATCAGCAACCTTACCTTGGCCGAAGTAGATCTAATTTAGCCGGCCGAGGAACCAGCCGACGTTGTGCCAGTCGGCCCACAGGACGCCGCAATCTCCTTCAATGATCTACTGCGGCAGTCCTTCACTTTGCCGAGCATTGGGACAACTCTCTCCTTCAGCGTCCGACTTGCGCTAGGCCTTGAACCAGCTCGGGTTGGCCCAAGAAGGGGAGAGATCGTCAATCTCCCACACGGATTCGGCGACGCTGTGGGTCTACATCCCGCGCAGTAGACCCGATCTCCTGTGATTCAGTTTGGACACGGCCAAGCACCGTTTCAGATTGGATCTAGAGAGGTCGGGGTCGTTCTTACTCCGATAAACTACTCAGAGTCTGACTCCAAGTCGGATAATGGTTCGAACGCTAGTTTGGACTCCAGTCTGGCGAGTTTCCTCCTCCCTCGCGAGATCTTTATGGCTTCAACACCACCACCCGAGGTGCGCCGACTACAAGAGGAGCAACAGGAGGAGGCGCGCCGACTGCGAGAACAGGAGGAGGCTGACCGCGAGTCTCGCAATGACGGGCTACGCAAGGCTGGGCGAGCAGCCCAGCAGCAAATTCTCCAGACTAAAGTCGGCGATCATGACATCTTCGTCACGCCGCAACAAAATGTTGTGACCGCCGCAACCTTGCTGGACACGCTCCAGCTCGGGCCTGATCACTAGGCCACCCTAACTATCGCCAAGATCAAGGCGATGATCATGGCTGCTGCCTGCCAGCAACAACAACAGCAGTTGGGCGACACCATGGTACCGACTAATCGGTCGGGATCTCCAGCAGCGGGCTCATCCACGTCAGAACGGCGTCGGGCGGCCGGCTCAAGTCGACCATGTGAGGAGTCTAGGCAAGCCGCCACAACTGAAGTCGAGCAAGATCAAGTTCCGGCAAAAGAGGCGGTGAAGTCGGGAATTTTAGCGGACTCTGACACGAAGAAGATCCCCCTGGACCCTTCCGACCCCTCCAAGACTACCCTAGTCGGGACTGGACTCGACCCCAAATAGGAAGATGTGCTCGCCACCTTCCTCCAAGCCAACAAGGATATATTTGCATGGAAACCGTCCGACATGCCGGGCATACCAAGGGAGGTGATCGAGCACGCCCTCAATGTGAAGACAGACACCAAGCCAGTCAAGCAACGGCTGTGGCGCTTCGCTCAAGACCGCAAGGATGCAATTCGGGAGGAGATCACCAAGCTCCTCGCAGCCAGGTTCATCAAGGAGGTCTATCACTCGGATTGGCTGGCAAACCCAGTTCTGGTCCGGAAGAAAAACAGTAAATGGCGCATGTGTGTCGACTACACTGATCTCAACAAGGCGTGCCCCGAGGACTCATTTGGTCTTCCCAGGATAGATCAGGTGGTAGATTCCACGGCCGGGTGCGACCTACTTAGCTTTCTCGACTGCTACTTGGGATACCATCAAATCAGCCTGTGGGAGGAAGACTGCTTAAAGACATCTTTCATCACGCCGTTTGGAGTGTACTACTACATCACAATGCCGTTCGGTTTGAAAAATGCTAGAGCAACCGATCAACGGGCAATTCAGTGATGTCTGCACACTCAGATCAAGCGCAACGTGGAAGCCTACGTCAACGACGTGGTGATCAAGACCAAGTCCAAAGAAGACCTCATCGCTGACCTAGAAGAAAACTTCCAAAATCTTCGAAGATTCAAGATGAAGTTGAACTCGGAAAAGTGCGCCTTTGGTGTGCCATCTGGCAAGTTACTCGGCTTCATCGTCTCGCATCGGGGCATCGAGGCCAACCCGGAGAAAATCAACGCAATAATGAACATGGCTCCCCCGACTAACCAGAAGGACGTCCAGAAGCTGACAGGCTGCATGGCGGCACTCAGCCGATTTATTTCCTGACTGGGCGAACGGGTATGCCCTTTTTCAAGCTATTGAAGAAAGCCGACGACTTCCAGTGGACTCCCGAAGCCCAGCAAGCCTTCGAAGACTTCAAGAAATTTCTCACATCACCCCCCGTGTTGGCGGCACCCATGCCCCACGAACCGCTAATGCTATATCTGGCGGCAACCACTCAGGTAGTCAGCACGGTGCTGGCGGTCGAGCGATCCGAACAGGGTCACATCCAGAAAATACAACGGCCAGTTTACTTTGTCAGCGAGGTGCTTGCCGACTCGAAGACGAGATATCTGCAGGTCCAGAAGCTGTTATATGGCCTACTCATCACAGTCCGGAAGATGGTGCATTATTTCCAAGCACATCAAGTCACGGTGGTCACATCGTTTCCACTCGGGGACGTCCTCCATAATCGCGAGGCCACTGGCCAAATCGCTAAATGGGCCCTCGAGTTGATGGCATTCGATATCACCTTTCAGCCACGGACAGCAATTAAATCACAAGCTCTAGCCGACTTCGTGGCTGAGTGGACAGAAGTTCAACTGCCTACATCAACATCGAAGCTAGAGTACTGGACAATGAACTTTGACGGTTCTCTACGGATCGGCGGCGCAGGGGCCGGAGTCATATTGACATCCCCCACCGGTGAAAAACTGAAGTACGTTCTACAAATCCACTTCCCGGCTTCCCACAACATCGCCGAGTACGAGGCACTCATCCACGGGCTCTGGATTGCTATATCACTCGGCATACATCGACTGGTTGTGCGCGGGGATTCTCAACTCATGGTTAACCAAGTCATGAAAGACTGGACTTGTCTCAATCAAACCATGGCGGCATACTGTCAGGAGGTTCGCAAGCTGGAAAACAAGTTCGACAGGCTAGAGATAACACATGTCCTACGACAATATAATGATGCTGCAGACGAGCTGGCAAACATGGGATCCAAGCGAGAAGCGGTCCCGACTGGAATCTTTGTTGAGCAACTTATGGAGCCATCAGTCAAGAAGAAACTAGCGCCGGAACAGTCAGGAGGTGAACCTACCCCGGCTACAAATGAGGTGCTACACATATGTCAAGACTGGCGGACCCCTGTTGTCAAATTTCTCTTGGACGATGAACTCCCAGAAGATCGCAGTCAAGCCAAGCAGATCAAGTGTCGAAGCAAAAGCTTTCTACTAGTCGGAGAAGACCTGTACCGAAGGAGCACATCTGGTGTCCTCATGCATTGCGTCACCACCTGTGGGTGCCATGGGCCCTGGGTACCTCATGACAAGCATATGGGCCACTCGGATAGAGGATGGGCCTGGCCTTGTAATTAGAGATATAGTAATCCCTAGCAGACTTTGCCTTGTATGATAAGGAAAACACAGTCCTAGTTGGGTATGTTATATCTCTAAGAGGAGATCCCTTGGCCGTAATCCGGTTGGGACTCCTACCTTGTAACCCTGTCCCCCAGTATATAAGGGGAGGCAGGGCGCCCCTTGAGGGCAAGTTGAGTTGGTTCACCAGAATCACCACCACAAATCCTCAAAGGAATACCACCACAACTGGACGTAGGGCATTACCTCATATCGAGGACCTGAACCAGTATAAAATCTCCCTGTGTTCCTTTGCAATCCACCAAGTTTCCATCCGCCGAGTAGCCCTATATTCATATTGCCGGTGTAAAACATTGACACCACCAAGGAGGGCAAGCAGATCCTGCAGTCGATCCACTCGGGCATATGTGGCAACCATGCCGCATCCAGGACGTTAGTCAGAAAGGCTTACCGGCAGGGATTTTTCTAGCCCACAGCAGTAACAGACGCAAAAGAAATTGTTCGCAAATACGAGGGCTGCTAGTTCTACACAAGACAAACCAATCTCCTAGCCCAGGAACTCCAAACAATCCCCATTTCCTGGCCATTCACAGTATGGGGGCTCGACATGGTTGGCCTTTCAAGAAAGCGCCAGGAGGGTTCACACATCTATTCATCGCAGTGGATAAATTCACCAAGTGGATTGAGGCAAAACCCGTTGCAACTATTACAGCGGCACGAGCAAAGGACTTCATCTTGAGTATCCTATATAGATTCGGGGTTCCTAACCGCATCATCACCGACAACGGTACTCAGTTCACGGGCGGCGTATTCCAAGACTTCTGCGAAGATGTCGGCATCAAGATCTGCTATGCATCTGTGGCACACCCGCGGAGCAACGGGTAGGTCAAACGAGCCAACGGTATGGTCTTACAAGGCATCAAGGCCAGGATATTTGACCGACTACAACCATACGCGAGCCAGTGGGTACAAGAACTCCCATCTGTTCTCTGGTCTCTCAAAACCACGGTTAGTCGGGCAACAGGGCAATCCCCTTTCTTTCTGGTCTACGGTGCTGAGGCTATGCTACCGACAGAGTTACAGTTCGGCTCTCTGCGAGTCCGGACTTACTCAGAAGACGTCTCAAACAATACCCGATTGGTCAAGCTAGATCAGTTGGAAGAAGCAAGGGACATCGCAACAATCCAGTCAACAAGGTATCTTCAAGGCCTGCGTCGCTACCACAATCGCAATGTCCGTGGTTGCGCCTTTTTGGTTGGGGATCTCATCTTGAGGAAAATACAAACCACCAAAGACAGGCACAAATTATCCCCAATCTGGGAAGGGCCATTCATTATAGCCGAGGTCACGCGACCAGGCGCCTACCGACTGAAGACCGAAGACGGTGCCCTTATCAGCAACTCATGGAATATAGAACAGCTACGTCCTTTCTATACTTTCTCATGTGCACAGTTTCTCTGACTCACTACGTTGCTTGTATCAACCGAGTAGTGAGTCGGGGGCTACATGTATATGTGTGTTTTGTCAATAATATACGAGTTGTCCTACTCCAGTTATGAAGCCTTACTACGACTGTCATGTTTGCCCGAGTACAGTTTCTTACATTGAGCGATTTTATTAAGTTCTGACAGACTAACTCGGCGTAGACTACACAATCAAGTAAAGCTAATGACAACTGAGTAGTAATTCAAAGCTTGGCAGCATTGCACACGTATTTACACATGTTTTCCACAAAAGTTTATACATACTGACTACAAGATATGTTGCTCTTACAGGCCTAGGTCTCGGGTGATTATCCCAGCAGTCGGCCTCGCCCGGGCTATCAGCTCCAGCGCCTCCTCGGGCGTCGTCTCCTTGGCAAACCCCTCCCCGATGGCTTCAATGTCTGCCCTCGGGTAGATTGATTTGGTCATCGCCAGGGTCTGGGCCACGCCAGCAATGACATGCTCATCCGAGTACCTCTTCAGGGCACTCAGTGCATCCTCAAGATGCGCCTCCACTTGGGGGATTCGGCTGCAGCTGGTTCCCACAGGGCGGGGATCCAGCAGATCAAGGAACCCTTTCACGGACCCGACGAGGGCCTCCCGTGATTCCCTGATAACCCTTATCTCCTCTGTATAAGTCCTATATTGGGCCTGGGCATTGGCTCTGAGGTCTGCCCGGGTCCACCAACAAGTAAACTTGTTAGGCACGGCTGCAGATGGAATGATGAAAGGATTGGTTAAGATCATTGTCGAGACGGAGACTTACTCATGTAATCAGCCTCCCACTCGGCCACGGTCCTCTCCAGTCTAGCTTTTTCCTCGCCGAGCTTGTTGGTGGCCTCTTTTAACTCGGCCTTCTCCCGTTCGAGCTCGGCGTTGGCCTTTGTCAGGTCGGCCTTGTCCTTTTCAAGCTCGGCCTTGGCTTCCTCGGCCTCCTTCAGCTAGGCTTCCCTCTCTGTTCGGGTCTTCAACTCGGCTTCGAGGGCTGCACGACAGATTAGTCAAGAACTCAACCTTGCAGCCAAGACACAACTGGGTAGTCGAGAACAACGTAGCTGGAGAAATACATCAAGTGTTCAGTCAGGAAGATGCATTTGGGGGACTTACCTCTAATCTTCCCGGCTTGGGCCCAAGTTTCATCCTTGAGCTGGGTGGCGGCATCCTTCAGCCAAGCTTCCCTTCCCACATGGTGCTCCTCCATCTCGGCCTTCAACGCCCGGAGCTGCTCTAACTCCGCGAGATGGGGGGCCATTTCGATCAGGATCTTGGTCATCTCCTCATTGCGATCAACAAGCTTCTGCTCAGGGAGGGAACAAGTCGAGAGCGGAGTCAGACGTCAAAGCGGGAAGACCACTAGGACTCCACCACAAGAATCATACCCGAACCCCCTCAGACCCGGCAATGGCGGCGTAGAGCAAGCTTTCGCGTTCCCTTCTCGCCGCAGCCTCATTGAGCTTGAACCTCCTTGCGGTTCCATTAGGCGCCGTCCAGGTGAACGTCCGGGGGAATTTACGTGGAGGAGCTTCAATCCGAGGAAGGTTTAGGATCTCCAGCGGTGACGATGATGACGACGACGATGACCATGACGGCGACGGGGTCCTGGCCCCCACGCCGGCATCCCCTGCAGCCTCGGGGGTCGACTCGGGGGCTTCGGCAACGGCCTTGGCAGCGGGCGTCGACTCAGGGGCTGGGGCAGCAACCTCAGTAACTGCCCCTTGGTCGAGCGGCACCAGCGGCCCCGCAGTCGGGACCACCTCAGTCTCTGTGACTAGGTTGGCCACCGGCTCAGCAGGTGTGCTCGCGGGGGCCGGCTCGGCTGGGGCGGGCTCTTCAAGGGGAGCGGTCGGAGCGGTGTCCTTGAGATTGATATTGGCACGCTTCCTGCATGGCAAAACAGACATCAAAATACTAATGCAACAGACGAGAATCTCAGAAGATCTAGAGCAGCTTACCTCTTGGAGAACTTGAGTTTCCCACCGAGCGATCCGGGTCCTAGCGGAGCGCTACGCCCAGTTGTCGGCCTGGTCGGCGAAGCAGTCGGTGGTGGCGTGGCAGCTGGAGGCGGCCCCGTTGGTGGCGTGGCCGACTCAGGCACCTGTGTGCTTGGCGGCGCCTGCTCGGATCGTCTACTCGGCGGTGCTTTTGCCGGGCTCGACAACGTTGAGCGGCGGTGTCCTTTATCTTCAGACCCCCTACCACGACACGCAGCGTCATGGCCCCCTCGCCCCAATATAGAACAGACTTTTTCCCCACTCTCTTGGAGTCGGGTTGGGCAGCAGGGGGGCTCCTCGGCCTCTTCTTCGATTTAACGGCTGACAACGGGTGGGAGTCCTCGTCGAACTCCTCACACCACTACAGATGAATCAACAAAGTACATCACACAATGCTGGGCAATCACAGACACAAGCCCATAGGCATTCGTCACAGAAGGACAAAGATTACCTTGGGACGGGGCCGAAGGAAGCTATAAGCCGCGGTCTGGCGTTTATCGTCTTCGATCTCGATCACCCCCTCAAAGAAGTAACCAAATAGGGTCTCGGTCACCTTGTACTTGTTGGCCGACTCGTGGCTTACTCGGTCAGGATCATATTTGCCCTGAAAATCCCAGCCGAACGCGCTCCTCAGCTTTAGCGGCTGGATGCGCCGAGTCAGGAAATGCCGAGCCACCCAAGGCCCAGTCAGGCCTGCCTCCTTAAGCTCTTCTAATTTCCCCAGCAATTGATGCACTTAGCCCATCTCCTCAAAGGTTGGATCTGTTGACCAATTTGGTAAAACTACCGGTGGCAAGCCGGTGAATGGACGCAAGGAGGGAGCCAGATCTGTGCAATAGAACCACTCCTTGTGCCAGCCTTTCAAGGAAGATTTCAAGGGGAGATCAAGATATGTTTTCTTCCCATCACTTCTCAACTGGAGACCAGCCCCCCCAATCACATTGATATTATTCTTGGAGGGCTAGGGTTTGATGTGGAACAGATGCCTAAAGAAATTAAAATGGGGCTCCACACCCAAAAAGCACTCGCAGAGAGTAACAAATATGGAGATTTGAAGAATTGAGTTGGGATTCAAATTCACCAACTCCAACCCATAGAAGTCAAGGATGCGGTGGAAGAATGCAGAAGAGGGAAGGCACAAACCCTGATCGAAAAAAGAGGCAAAAACTACTGTTTTGCTAGATTGGGGATTTGGGACCGACTCACCCTTAGCCGGCCGCCAATGAATCACCTCCTAGCTGGGCAACTTCAATTGACTCTCTAGCAGCTTCAGTTTCACCGAGCCGCAATCCAAAGTCGGCCAGGCATTCCCCAGCGCACCCGTAGGATCCGAAGCTTTCGACATGGTTGGGGGTGGAGAGATTTAAGGGAAAAGCGATTGGAGGCTTGGAACAGACAAAGAGGACTGGAATCGCCCGAGTTCGAGTGGGGAACAACAGCAACAGCTAACCCTAGCCGAGCAAAAGGCGAAAAGTTGGGTGCGAAGGCGGAAGACGAAGCGATTAGCTAATTTGGGGAAGATGAAGGAATCTTTTTCTCTCTCCCCGCTTTTTATAGAGCCAATACCGACTAATGGGCTTGGGCCACACAGTCGGTACTACGCCACCAAGACATGAGTTCCTACAGTAGCATGCTCCATGTGGGCTGCCTGCAGGCTGAGTTGAAATTATAGCGCTGGTGCTACCAACAGGAGCCGATGAGGTAAACAGATATGCTTCATGAGAGCCTTATTGCTAAACATGTATGTTTGGGTATCTGTTTTATCCACCAGGTCTCGAGGATATATCCTTACATAGATCACCAGCTGGTCTTCATTAAAATTGGGGATGCAGGTATCTTTCTCGAGTACACCTGACCACGCCGTGGATTTATTTTCATAAAGTGGTACATGGTCTACATGCGTGGCCATCAGTTGCCATGAACAACATTATTCCAGCTGATATGACGCTGAAGAGTCTAACTTTCGAGTAGTGCACTACTTGGGAGAGACTATAAATTTCTCATTCCCGCTGACATGATGTGGAGGAGTCTAACTTCTGGGTGGGACGCCACTTGGGAAAGACTATAAACCCCCTTTCCAGCTGACATGAAGCTGAAGAGTCCCATATACGAGTAGCATCCTACTCGGCAAGACTATAAACACACATTCCGACTGACACGAAGTCGAAGAGCCCTACATACGAGTAGTTCCCTACTCGGCAAGACTATAAAGTTTATTCTGGTTGACATGATACCGAAGAGTCTCATATACCAGTAGTATACTACTCGGGAAAGACTATCAGGTTAAAGATCTTTGACATTATGTTTAATTGTCTTCACAATTAAGCACAAAGTCGGGGGCTACACCTAATAGGTGCGCCTATTCGGTGCACACTATTCATACATCTACATGAAGCCCTTCATAGCCTCGCTGCCAGCTGACATGAAGTAGGACTCGAGAAGAAGACTCACTTGGACAAAGAGTACTCAGGAGCATTGCACTCGGGCAATCTTCACCATGGAGGATGAGCACTTGGCATCAGCTGTGACTCAACTATGAAGGTCTCAGGGGCTACTGTGGAGGCCATGGGCCCCGGGTACCTCACCACCAGCATGTGGGCCACTCGGATAGAGGATGGGCCGAATCATGTAGTTAGAGATAAGATAGCACCCAGCAGACTTTACCTTGTACGATAAGGAAAACATAGTATTAGTCGGATAAGTTTCTATCTCTAAGAGGGAAATCCCTTGGCCACATCTGGCTGGGATCCTTATCATGTACCCTTGTCCCCCAGTATATAAGGGGAGGCAGGGCGCCCCTCAAGGGGCACGAGATCATGAAACCATTGATCGACACAACTCCTCAGAGGAATAACACCACAACTGGACGTCGAGTATTACCTCACATTGAGGGCCTGAACCAGTATAAAATCTCTTTGTGTTCCTCTGCAATCCATTGAGTTTCCCCTCGCCGAGTAGCCCTATAGTTGTATTGCTGGTGTAAAACATCGACAGATACCTAGACTTGATGACATGTTAGATGAACTTAGTGGCTCTACAACATTTACTAAGATCGATCTTCGAAGTGGGTACTATCAAATAAGAATGAAAGAGGGCGATGAATGGAAAACTGCATTTAGAACTAAATTTGGTTTATATGAATGGTTAGTCATGCCCTTTGGATTAACAAATGCACCTATGAGATTAATGAATCATGTGCTTAGATCATTCATTGGAAAGTTTGTTGTTGTATACTTTGATGATATTCTTATTTACAGCAAAACTTTCACTGAACATATTGAACATATAAGGTGCGTGCTTGCTGGTTTGAGAGAAGAAAGTCTATATGCTAACCTTAAAAAGTGCACCTTTTGCACAGATAGGTTGTGTTTCTTGGCTTTGTTGTTTCAGGTAAAGGCATGGAGGTCGATGAGGATAAAATCAAGGCTATTCAAGACTAGCCGCCTCCGCACAATATAAGCCAAGTGAGGAGCTTTCTAGGATTAGCAAGTTTCTACCGCCGGTTCGTGAAAGATTTTAGCACTATTGCTGCCCCAATTAATGAATTGACAAAGAAGGAGGTTCCTTTCAATTGGGGGGCAGCACAAGACAAAGCATTCCAGGAGTTGAAAGATAAGCTTACATCTGCACCACTCCTAGCGCTACCGGATTTTGGTAAGATGTTTGAGATTGAATGTGATGCTAGTTGTGTAGGGATTGGTGGGGTGCTTATGCAACAAAGTAGGCCAATTGCTTATTTCAGTGAGAAGTTAAGTGGTCCAATGCTTAATTATTCAGTATATGACAAGGAATTGTCTATGTTAGTGCGTGTGTTGGAAACTTGGCAGCACTATTTATGGCCCAAAGAATTTGTTATACATTCTGACCACGAATCATTGAAACATCTTAAGGTTCAATTAAAACTAAACCGTAGACATGCACGTTGGAGTGAGTTCATAGAATCCTTTCCATACATTATTAAATATAAGAAGGGCAAGGATAATATTGTAGTGGATGCATTGTCTAGACGACATATGTTACTTTCCCAACTAGATGTAGAAATTTTGGGTCTAGAGAGTATCAAAGAATTGTATGCAATTGACGTGTTCTTTGCTGAACCCTACTCCAAGTGTGGTAATGAAAAAGGTTGGGATAAGTATCATTTGCATGATGGTTTCTTATTTAGAGCTAACAAATTGTGCATTCCATATTGCTCTGTTCGATTACTTTTATTGCAGGAAGCTCATGCAGGTGGTCTTATGGGTCACTTTGGTGCTAAAAAGACCAAGAGTGTGCTGGCTGATCAGTTTTTTTGGCCAAAGATGAGGCGAGACGTGGAACACTATGTGTTAAAATGCATTACATGCCATAAAGCTAAGTCCTGTCTTAATCCCCATGGTTTATACACGCCTTTACCTAGTCCTAGTGTTCCATGGGAGGACATCTCTATGGATTTTGTGTTAGGATTGCCGCGGACTAAGAGGGGGAGGGATTCGGTATTTGTGGTGGTTGATCGTTTTTAGTAAAATGGCTCATTTTATTCCATGTCATAAGAGTGACGATGCTTCACATGTTGCCGATTTGTTTTTCAGGGAAATCGTGCGTCAACATGGTGTTCGAAAGACAATTGTCTCAGACCGTGGAGAAAGCTTGGTACGAAGTTGCTATTCTCTACTCCCTGTCATCCTCAAACAGATGGACAAACTAAAGTTGTGAACCGTACACTTTCTATGATGTTCCGAGCGGTTCTTAAGCATAATTTGAAGATGTGGGAAGAGTGCATTCCTCATGTGGAATTTGCTTATAATAGGGCGGTACATTCTACTACAAAATTATGTCCATTTGAGATTGTTTATGGATTTAAACCTATTGCTCCCATCGATCTTTTGCCTTTGCCATTGCAGGAACGAGCTAATATGGATGCTAGTAAACGTGCTGATTTCATTAAGAAGATTCATGAGAAAGTGAAGGTGAATATAGAAGAGATGACAAGAAAGTATGTGCAACGAGCAAATAAAGGAAGAAAGAAGCTAGTGTTTGAACCAGGAGAGCTCGTTTGGGTGCACTTGAGAAAAGAACGTTTTCCAGAGTTACACAAGTGCAAGTTACAGCCCCGCGGTGATGGTCCTTTTAAAGTGCTTGAAAGGATCAATGATAATGCATATAAGATTGAGCTACCTGGAGAGTATGGTGTTAGTGCCACATTCAATGCCATTGATCTATCCCCGTTCTTTGGAAACCCGTCCGAGTCGAGGACGACACCTTTTCAAGAGAGGAAGGATGATGAGGACATCCCATGCATATATACACCTACACAAATAACATCTACGCATACACATGGTGATTTTAGTTCGGCTGAACCAAAGGAGAAAGTATACGATGGTCCAATTACTCGCAGCCACGCTAAACAAATCCAATCACAGGTTAAAGCTAACTTGAGTATAATTTTGGATTTAAATGATTTAGCAGTGCTACCCATGTGTTCTTCTTTGGTTTTCCTTAGGTACATGGGCGAGGAGCCAATGCATGAGAACTTTAGCGAAGAAAAGAAGAGCTGTGATACACTTATTTGCTTGCAGCCCAAGATGGATTCGGCCAAGGTGTTGCCATGGACCCAGAAGGGCCTATCACTTGGAAAAGAGTTAACCAGCATGCCACCACTTGTTCTCCCTAATGCATGCATGCAAAAATCTGCACAAATTAAAGGAGTGGACGGTTGGTTTAGAGAGAATAAAGGGGGAGTTTGCATGCATGCAAAACGGCAATGAATTTATGAGGCTTGAATTAGGAACGGCTGCATGTGTGTAGCAATGAATTGGTTTTGGTTTCTTTAGTATTAATAGTCTTTGATATGTGCGGTTTTGGCTGCATGCCTTTCTTTTTCTTTTTCTTTTTCTTTTCATTTATTTTGGGTTGCCATATTCTGGAAGATGGGACATGCTATATATATGGGGATGCGTCTAGGGAGCTGGATACAAAAAACTTTCTTTTGGAGAATTGATTTATTAAGAACAATGAGAGTGTTCTTGTTTACCCAGTTCTTGTGATTCCCCACGAATTGCATCTAGCTTGTGCTTCTATGCCATCGAGCATAGCTGTGTGAGTTAGTATTCAGGTTTGTGGACTAACGATTGTCTCGGATAGCAGGTTACGGTTGGCTTCCTCGTCGTTGGGTTACAAATTTCCCCAAAGTACCGTTCTTGATCCTACGCCGTGAGATCGGGCAAGTCGGTGCATTGGCTCTCACGTGCTAATGCGTCATCAATGACGTTCTGTTGTGGGGTCACGAAGATGTCATGGTCGCCTACTTGCGTTTGGAGGATCTCCTGCTGAGCGGTCCGCCTAGCCTTGCACAAGTTGTCATTGTGAGCATTGCACTCAGCTTGCAAACATCGTGCGTCTTCCACCTATTGCTCACGCAGTCAGCGAGCCTCCTCCTCTTGTTGATCGCGTAGTTGGTGTGCATCTTGAGTGGGAGTTGAGCCTTTGGACGCCATGAAGACTTCACGCGGTGGAGAAAAGCTTGCCAAGCTGCTGTCTGACTGTGAGTCGGAGTCAGAGTAGTTTAGGGTGGTGATTACAACTCCAAGCTCTCTAGATCTGATCTTGAGCGGCACTAGGCCATATCTGAGTCAAATTCCAAAGGATTGGATCTGCCGCATCGGCGTTAGATTGAAGTTACCCGTGGCATTTCTGAGTTCGAATGGGAGATTGACGATCTCCTCCTCCCCTAGCCTGATCTCGGCCAGCTCAAGGCCGAGTCCGAGTCGAATGCCGGGAGAAAGAGTTGTCCCTGGACTTGTGGATCTTAGAAATCGCCGCAGCAAGTCACCGAAACGGCTGCAGCATTTGAGTAGGCCGACTGGCGTGAAGCCGGCCTTGTTCTTTGCCGACCGGGTCGAATCCGAGTCAGTCAGGGTGAGGTTGCCGAAGTTGTCAGTGATGAAGTCGAGGCTCCTGAAGCTGATTGTTTGCCTAGGGAAGAACTTGACACCGTCGACTCCGGTATTTGGATCCATCAGGCTTGATAAAGATGATCTCGACGAAGACCCTACCTAGCGCGCCAACTATCGATGTTTTGTATTGGCAATAATTGTATGGGGCTATTCGTTGGACGTAAACTCAATGGATTCGAAAGGGCACACAAGATTTATACCGGTTCAGGCACTCGGTGTGAAGTAATACCTTACTTCTAGTTGTGGTGTATTGCTTTCACGGTATGTGGAATCATCTGCCCCAAGGGACTCCCTACCCTTCCTTATATACTGGAGGGATGAGGATTACAGGGTAGGAAACCCAGTCGGATATAACCAAGGGCTTTCCTTATCAGTACATAGAGTATCCGACTAGGACTATCCCTTTTCTTGTCATGCAAGGTAATATGAAGCCGAGTCCTACTCTATCTCCAATTGTAGGGACTGGCCCACCCTCTGTCCAAGTAGCTGTAATTGCCTTCCTTGAGGTACTCGGGGCCCATGGCCTCCACACTTTGCACCAGTCGGCTTACTCAATGCTGCAGCCATCTTTGGCAACTTGTTGCGGTGATTCCCAAGATCTACGAGCTCTTTTTCCCGGTGTTCGACTCGAATTTGGCCCTGAGCCGACCGAGATCAGGCTAGGGAAGGAGGAGATCATCAATCTCCCGTTTGGACATCTTTAATCTTAATCCAATGCAGCTGAACCAATCCCCCAGAATTTGACTCAGATACGGCCCAGAGCTGCTCGAGATCGGATCTAGGGAGGTTGGAGTTGTAATCACCCCCCTAAACTACTCTGACTCCTACTCACGGTCAGACAGTAGTTCGAAAAGCTTCTCTCCACCATGCAAAGTGTTCATGGCATCAAAGGGATCAACCCCTGGACAAGATGCATGATGACTACACGACCAACAAGAGGAGCAAGCTCACCGACTGCATGAGCAACAGGAGGAAGACGCATGATGCCTGTAAGCCGAGTGCGATGCTCGCAATGACAACTTGTGCAAGGTTGGGCAGACTGCTCAACAAGAGATCCTCCAAACCCAAGTAGGTGACCACGATGTCTTTGTGACCCCACAACAAAATGTCGTGGCCGTTGCCACACTACTAGACACCATTGCAGTTCGGGCCTGACCACCAGGCTACCTCGACTATTGCAAGGATCAAGGCAATGATCACCGTTGCAGCATGTCAACAATGACAGCAGTCTGTTGACATGCTTATACCATCAAATAAAATGACCTCAAATGCAGCAATTTCATCTGCCTCAGCACGACACCGGGTGGCTGGCAATCGCTTGGAGCACCGAAACAATGACCGACAGTGAGATCATCACGAGGAGCACCGTGACAACCAGGATGCCCGAGGATGACTATGGCAGGATCTCCGCCATGACATCAACGCCCGACGCCGAGAACATGAGGAAGATGAGCATTGCCAACTGGAAGATGAGCATGAGCATTTCGACCTCCACCACGAGCGATTTCATCGCCGTAGTTGGAGTCGGAGCCCTCACGCGGATGGAGGACCGGCATTCACCCATGAGCTACAACAAGTCAACTGGCCATCAGGCTTCAAGCCAACTAGAATCGAGAAGTACGATGGGAAGACCAATTCTGAGTCTTGGCTCACAATCTGCACTTTGGTGATCTGTGCAGCCAGAGGCGATCATAAGGCCATGGCTAACTATCTCCCAGTCGCCTTAGCTGACTTGGCGAGAAATGGTTAATCGGCCTTCCCAAGCGATCAATCGGCTCCTGGGGAGAACTCCGAGAGCATTTCATTGCCAACTCTCAAGGAACATATGAGAGGCCGTCTTCCAAGTATGACTTATATCAATGTCACCAAAGGAAGAATGAGTCCCTCCGTGATTTCATCAAGAGGTTTTCCGAGAAGAGGAACTCGATTCCAAAAATCAAGGATGAGGTCATCATCGCTGCCTTTCGCAAGGGAGTTAAGGACACCCTGTTCATCGTCAAGTTCACTCGGAAGCCTCCGAGTTCTATCAAGGCTCTATTTGACATGGCCAACAAATACGCCGACTCGGCCAGTGCTATTGCCGAGGCCCTAGAAGATAAAAAGGAGCCCCGATAGAAAGAGAAGAAAGACACCGACGATACAGCCCCGACTAAGTCCGGCAATCATAAATGCAAGTTGGACAACGTCATGGTGGCTGTGGAGCGCGGTCGGCCGTGACCCTCAAGGACGGACGAGTACCAGAAAGTCATGAACGGGCCATGCCCTTTCCACCCAAAGGGGAAGCACGCGGCTAAGAATTGCTTCATGCTCAAGAGGTTTGCTTCAGAGCAAACATCATCATTTGGCGATGCCACAGACAAGGACAAGCTAGATTCGGGGGCAGTCGACGACTACCAAGATCCCTAGGCTGAGCTCAACCACATCTTCGGAGAGTCGTCTACATATGAGTCCAAGAGAAAACAAAAGCTAACAGCCCGAGAAGTTAATTCAGTCTAGGCAAATGTCCCCCAATACCTGCGCTGGTCAGAGATGGCAATCACATTTGACTGCGCAGACCACCCCCGACCGAGTCACACATCCAGGGCATTACCCACTCGTCCTAGATCCGGTCAACAGGAGTATCAAGTTAAAGAAGGTTCTCATCGACGGAGGGAGTGCTCTCAACATATTGTTCGCCAAAACGCTTGCGAGATGAAGATCCCTCGATCCGAGCTACGGCCGAGTACTTCTCCCTTCCATGGGGTAATCCCAAGCCTCTCTTCCACTCCACTCGGACAGATCACTCTGCCAGTTACTTTTGGCACGCGGGAGAATTTCCGCACCAAGAACATCTGCTTTGAAGTTATTGACTTCGAGACCCCTATCACGCCATACTCGGACGGCCTGCACTAGCCAAGTTCATGGCGGTGCCCCACTATACATACATGGTGTTCAAGATGCCAGGACCAGTAGGAGTACTTTCCTTGCGCAGCGCTGTTAAGCAAGCCTTTACCTGCTACAAGGAGAGCTGCGAGTTGGCCCAGTCCCAAGAGGCAGCAGTCAGACGAAACAATATCCGACTAGCCGCAACATCTACAAATGAGGACGACCAAGTTCCGGTGAAGAAAGCAGCCAAGTCAGGAATTTTGGTAGATTAAGAAACAAAGAAGATCCCCTTGGACCTTTCCGACCCCACCAAGACTGCGCTTGTCGGGACCGGACTCGACCCCAAATAGGAAGAAGCACTCGTCACCTTCCTCCAGGTGAACAGGAATATATTTGCTTGGAAACCTTCCGACATGCCTGGTGTACCAAAGGAGGTGATCGAGCATTCCCTCAACGTCAAGCCGGACGCCAAACCAGTCAAACAACGACTGTGGTGCTTCGCACAAGACCGCAAGGATGCCATTCGGGAGGAGATAACCAAACTCCTTGTTGCCGGGTTCATCAAAGAGGTCTATCACTTGGATTGGCTGGCAAACCCAGTTTTGGTTCGGAAGAAGAACGGTAAATGGTGCATGTGCATCAACTACACCAACTTAAACAAGGCATGCCTCAAGGATCCATTTGGTCTACCTAGGATAGATCAAGTGGTCAATTCAACTGCGGGGTGCAAGTTGCTCAGTTTTCTCGACTATTACTCGGGATATCATCAAATCAGCCTAAAGGAGGAGGACTGCCTAAAGACTTCTTTTATCACACCATTTCGTACATACTGCTATGTAACTATGCCGTTCTGGTTGAAAAACGCTGGCGCAACGTATCAACGTGCCATCCAGCGGTGTCTTCACACTCAACTCGGGTGCAATGTGGAGACGTATGTCAAATATGTGGTAATCAAGACCAAAGTCAAGGAAGACCTCATCGCTGACTTAGAAGAAATTTTTCAAAGCCTTCGGAGATTCAAGATGAAGTTGAACCCAAAATAGTGCACTTTCAAAGTACCTTCGGGAAAGTTACTTGGCTCCATCATATCACAGCGAGGCATCGAGGCTAATCTAGAGAAAGTCAATGCTATCATGAACATGGCACCCTCGACTAGCCAGAAGGACGTACAGAAGCTGACTGGCTGCATGGCTACATGGCATGCCCTTTTTCAAACTACTGAAGAAAGTCGACATTTTTTAATGGACGCCAAAAGCCCCGCAAGCCTTCGAAGATTTCAAGAAGTTCCTCACATCACCACCCGTGTTGGCATCACCTTTGCCCCAAGAACCACTCATGTTGTATCTAGCTGCAACCTCTCAGGTAGTCAACACGGTGTTGGTCGTAGAGCGGGCAGAGCCTAGCAGATACAAAAAGTACAGAGGCCAGTTTACTTTGTCAGTGAAGTCCTAGGCGACTCCAAGATAAGATATCCCCAAGTCCAGAAGCTGCTATATGGTTTGCTTATAACTGTCCGGAAGTTGGTGCACTATTTCCAGTTACATCAAGTTACAATCATCACATCTTATCCACTCAGGGACGTCCTACACAATCGCGACGCCACTAGTAGAATCGCTAAATGGGCACTCAAGCTGATGGCGTTTGATATTGTTTTTCAACCTCGGATAGCAATCAAGTCACAAGCACTTGTCGACTTCGTGGCCAAGTGAATAGAGGTTCAGACGGCTACACCAACGGACAAGTTAGAATACTGGACAATATACTTCGATGGTTCTCTGCGGATTGGTGGAGCAGGGGCTGGCATCGTCTTGACGTCACCCACCAGAGAAAAATTGAAATACATCCTTCAAATACACTTTCCTGCATCCCACAACATCGCCAAGTACGAGGCACTCATCCACGGGCTCCGCATCGCCATATCAATGGACATTCGCCAACTAGTAGTGCGCAGGGATTCTCAACTCGTGGTGAACCAGGTCATGAAAGACTAGACGTGTCTGGACGACAACATGGCCGCTTACTGTTAGGAGGTACAAAAGCTGAAAAACAAGTTTGACAGACTAGAGATTACACATGTGCTGCGCCAATACAATGAAGCTACAGACGAGCTAGCCAACATGAGATCCAAACGAGAAGTAGTCCCAACTGGAGTTTTTGTCGAGTAATTATTGGAACCGTTAGTCAAGAAGAAGCCTATGCTTGAGCAGTCAGGGGCTGAACCTACCCCAGCAATAAATGAAGTACTAATTATCTCTCAGGATTGGCGGACTCCAATCACCAGGTTCCTCCTGGAAAACGAGCTCCCAAAAGATCACAGTGAAGTCGAGCGGATCAAACGTCGAAGCAAGTGTTTCCTTGTAGTCGGAGAAGATCTGTATCGTCGAAGTGCATCCAGAGTCCTCATGCGCTGTGTCACACCTAAGGAGGGCAAGTAGATTCTGCAATCCATCCACTCGGGCATCTGTGGTAACCATGCTGAATCAAGGACGTTAGTCGGAAAGGCTTACAGACAAGGGTTTTTTTGGCCGATTGCAGTTACAGACGCAAAAGACATTATTCGGACATGCGAAGGATGTTAGTTCTTTGTGCAGCAAGTACATCTTCCAGCTCAAGAACTACAAACAATTCCAATCTCTTGGCCCTTTGTAGTTTGGGGGCTTGACATGGTCAGGCCATTCAAAAAAGCACCAGGAGGGTTCACGCACTTGTTTGTCACAGTGGACAAATTCACAAAGTGGATCAAGGCAAAACCCGTTGATACCATAACCGCAGCAAGAGCAAAGGACTTCATCATGAGTATCGTATATCGATTTGGAGTCCCTAACCACATTATAACAGATAATGGTACTCAGTTCACTGGCGGCGTTTTTCAAGATTTCTGTGATGACTTCAGCATCAAGATCTGTTATGCTTCTGTGGCACACCCACGAAGCAATGGGCAAGTTGAGTGTGCTAATGGCATGGTCTTACAAGGTATCAAGACTATGGTGTTCGACCAACTACAACCATATGCAGGGCGGTGGGTGCAAGAGTTTCCATCTGTTTTCTGGTCTTTAAGAACCACAGTTAGTTAGGTGATAGGGCAATCCCCTTTCTTCCTAGTATATGGTGCTGAGGTTGTGTTACCAACCGAGTTGGAGTTTGGCTCACCACGAGTTCGGGCCCACTCATGTAAAATCAATTGAAGACCGACTGGTCGAACTAGATCAGTTGGAGGAAGCAAGGGACATCGCAACTATCCAGTCGGCAAGGTATCTTCAAGGCCTGCGTCGCTATCACAGTCGGAATGTTCGTGGCCGTGCCTTTTTGGTGGGAGATCTTGTTTTGAGAAAAATCCAAACCATCAAACACAGGCATAAATTATCTCCCTTTTGGGAGGGGCCATTCACGTCCGGGCCTCTACTGACTGAAGACAAAAGACGGCGCCCTACTCATCAACTCATGGAACATAGAAGAGCTACATCCTTTCTATACCTGAGTTTTGTACTCCTTTTACACATAATTGAAGTTCATTACTCTAACTCACTACATCACTTGTTCCAACCGAGTAGTGAGTCGGGGGGCTACATGATAATATATGCCTGTTGTCATTAATAAAGTCCAAGCTTGTTTTATCTAAGTCATGAAGTTTTTTGACGACTAAGTTTTCCCGAGGATAGTCCTGAGAGGTGAACTTTTTTATTTAAGTTGATCTCAAACCACTCAGCATAAACTGTCTAGTCGAATAAAGCTAATGATTGCTCAGAGGAAGCGAATACTCAGCAAGACTTAATGTCGATGTCTTACACCGCAATATGAATATAGGGCTACCCGTCAGATTGAAACTTGGTGGACTGCAAAGGAACACGGGGAGTTTATACTGGTTCTGGCCCTCGATGTGAGGTAATACCTTACGTCCAGTTGTGGTGTATTCCTTTGAGGATGTATGATTCTGATGAATCTCTGTATGCCCTCAGGGGGCGCCCTGCCTTCCCTTATATACTGGGGAATAGGGGTACAAAGCAAGAGTCCCAGCCGGACAACAACCAAGAGATCTCCTATTAGAGATATAAACTGCCCGACTAGGACTGTATATTCCTTATCGTACAAGGCTAAGTCTTGCCGAGCTCTATCATATCTCTAATTACAAGGCTAGGCCCATCCTCTGTCCGAGTGGCCCATATGCTTGTCATGAGGTACCTGGGGCCCATGGCCTCCACAGTAGCCCCTGAGACCTTCATAGTTGAGTCACAGCTGATGCTGAGTGCTCATCCTCCACGGTGAAGATTGCCCGAGTGCATTGCTCCCGAGTACTCTTTGTCCGAGTGCTTCTTCCTCCCGAGTCCTACTTCATGTTAGCTGGCAGCGAGGCTATGAAGGGCTCCATGTAGAAGTATGAATAGTGTGCATTGAATAGGCGCACCTATTAGATGTAGCCCCCGACTTTGTGCTTAATTGTGAAACAATTAAACATAAAGTCAAAGATCTTTAACCTTGTAGTCTTTCTCGAGTAGTATACTACTGGTATATGAGACTCTTCAGCACATATCAGCCGGAAATATTTTATAGTCTTTCCCGAGTAGTATGTCACTCAGAAATTAGACTCTTCAGCTTCATGTCAGCTAGGAGAATTATTTATAGTCTTTCCCAAGTAGTATACTAATTGGAAGTTAGACTCTTCAGCGTCATGTCGGCTGGAAAAATATTTGCTCATGGTAGTTGTTGGCCAAGCATGTAGGCCGAGTACCACGTTATGAATTTTAATCCAATATGTGGTTAGGTGTACTTGAGAAATACTTGCATCCCCAATTTTAATGAAGACTAGCTTGTGATCCTTATAAGGATATATTCTCAATACCTGGTGGACAATACAGATACCCGAACACATGTGTTCAGCAATTAGGCCTTCATAAAGCATATCTGATTACCCAATCGGTTCCTGTTGGTAGCACCAGTACAGTGATTTTAACATAGCCAGCGAGCGGCCCATATTGAGCGTGCTACTGTAGAAACTCATATCTTCACAGCCCAGTACCGAATTTGCAAGCCCAAGCCCACTTATCAGTACAGGCTCTATAAAGGCAGGGAGAGAGAGAAAAGATTCCCTCATCTTCTCCAATCCACTAATCGTTTCGTCTTCCAGCTTCTGCACCGAAACTTTGCCTCCTGCCTCGCTAGGGTTCACCATTGATAGCTCTTCCCCATTGAAACTCGGGTGATCCCGCTCCTCCACGTCCATTCCAAGTCCTCAATCACATTTCCCCCAAATTTCCTCGCCTTGAGCCATGCCGAGAGCGTCAGAAATCCCAGAGATGTGGAACGAAGCTTGGCCGACTTTGGATTGTAGGTCGACTAAGCTGAAGCATCTGGAGAGGTTGTTGAGACTGCAGAGCCGCGAGGTCATCAATTGGCGTCCGGCGGAAGGGGAATCAATCCTGGCGCCCCAAGGTGACGAGACTATAGTTTTTGCCTCTTTTTTCGACCGGGGCCTTTCTCTTCCGTCTTCGGGTTTTCTTCGCCAGCTTCTTGCCTTCTACGACCTGGAGTTGGTGAATCTGAATCCCAACTCCATCTTGCAAATCTCTATATTTGCAACTCTTTGTGAGTGTTTTCTGGGTGTGGAACCCCATTTTAATCTGTTCCGATATCTGTTCCACATCAAACCCCAGCCCTCCAAGAGCAAAATCCAAGTGATTGGGGGGGCTGGCATCCAGCTTAGGAGCGAGATGAAGAAAATCTATATCCACATGCCCCTAAAATCCTCCCTCAAAGGTTGGCATAGGGAGTGGTTTTATTGTTTTGATCTTGAACCTTCCCTGCCCCCATTTACTAGTTTGCCTTCGGTGGTCTTGCCCAACTGGACTTCTGTGCCCAGCTTTGAGGAAATGGGCCAAGTTTCCTTGTTGATCGACAAGATCGATAAGCTGAAGGGCTCTGGATTGACTGGTCCATGGGTGGCCAGACACTTCTTGACTCGCCGCATCAGGCCGCTGAAGCTAAGGAGCCACTTCGACTAGGACTATAAGGGCAAAAGCGATCCCAACCGAGAGTATCTCGACCTGACCAACAAGCACAAGGTGACCAACATCCTGCTTGATTACTTCGCCAGTGGGGTAATCGAGACAGAAGATGCAGAGCGGGCCTTGTCGCCTTATAGCCAAAAATGGCCTCGTCCCGAGGTAACTCTTGCTGATGTTAACCTGTTATCCATCCGTGATGAATGATTGTAGATGTGTACCCAGGATTGCTCCGCAATGTGTGATATATGTTGTTGAACTGCTTGCAGTCATGTGAGGAGTTTGATGAAGACTCCCAAACTTTGTCGGCTGTGAAGTCAAAGAAAAGGCCATTAAGTCCTTCTGCTGCCTAGCTCGACTCCAAGAGAGCGGGGAAGAAACCTATCGAAGATCCGGGCAAGAAGAGGATCAGTAGGCTGAGTGCAGCAGCCGGGAGCCTAAAGATCAAAGACACTGCTAGTGCAGCTCCTAGGCCGCCGAGTCCAATGCTGAGACCAGCGCCGCAAGGCTCAGCAACATTGAGCCCAAGGGCGGCACTGCTGAGTACAAGGTTGTCGATGAGCCATAAGGTGGTGTCACCGAGTATCCCAGCACCCCAGCCGCCTGCACCAGAAACCGGGCCAACTAGGACAAGAACACCACCACCGACTGCCGCACCATCGAGCCCCGTAGCCGGCAGCCCTCCACTGCTGACAACCAAAACCCCCGAATGGAACTTCAAAAAATCCAAGAGGTAAACAACTTTAGATCTTCTGAAGATCTTGTTCAGCATAGCATTATCTTGACATCTGACTCATTGTGTAGGAAACGAGCCAACATTCATCTCAAGGAGACCACGCTGGCCGCTCCTGTTGTCGAGCCAGCCCCAGCCAAGCCAGCATTAGCAAGCTCATCAGGCAAGCCGGTGACCGCCCTAGCCGTAGAGGCTGAGGCAGTCTCGACAGCAGGGCCACTAGCACTGACTGACCAGGGGGCAGATACCGAAGTGGTCGCTCCAGCCCCTGAGTTAGTCCCCGAAGCCCCATCCGCTACTGAGTTGGGGGCTAGGACCATGTCGCCGTCTGTGTCGTCGTCGTCTTCAGAGGAAACGGATCTCCCTAGGCTTGAAGCCCCTCATCGCAAGTTCCCGAGAACATTCCACTGGGTGACTCCTGAGGGAACTGTGAAGTGCTATGAGCGATGAAGAGGCCACAGAGAGGGAGCGCGAAGTTCTTCTTCGCGTCGCAATCGCTGCATCCCGGGGGGTCCAGGTATGTAGCGAGTCTTGCAATGTTGAGTCCTTGACGATTTCCCTTATTTCTAGTATTCCAACGACTAACTCTGCTTTGCTCTGTTTTACCCTGAGCAGAAAATTGTCGACCGCTCAAAGAAGTTGAACGAGGTCCTGACCCAGCTTGCCCCCAACTCCAGCGATTGGGCCAGCTCTAGACCTTGAAGGCCGACTTGGAGCGGTCTAAGCCAGGAGAGGGAGACTTGGCTGAGAGGAGCCGTTGACAAGCTCAGGGATGAGAACTGGGCTCTGGCCAAGAAGATCAAAAGTGAGTCTCCTATATTTGTCTTCTTGACTAAATTCCATGCATATTTCTTCAGCTTTGTTGTCTCCCGACTACCCAGTTGTGTCTTAATTGTAATCTTGAGCTCTTGGCTATTCTGATATACAGCCCTCAAAGCTGAGTTGAAGACCCAAACAGAGGGGGAGAACAAGCTGAAGGAGGCCGAAAAGGCCAAAGCCGAACTCGAGAAAGACAAGGCCAAGCTAGAAAGGGCCAAAGGCAAACTCGAGAAGGAAAAGACCGAACTAGAGAAAGCCAAAGCCAAAGCCAAGGTGGAAGCCGACTACGAAAGTAAGTCTTCCCTCTTACAATGACCTTGTCCAATCCTTCGATTACTCCGACTGCTGTTTTGGCTGACAAGTTTACTTGCCAATGAATCTGGGCAGCTACAAGAGCCAACGCCCAAACCCAGTTTCGAGCCTTTGCAAAGGAGATTAAGGTCGTCAAGGAGTCACGGGAGATTCTTGCCGAGTCCGTGAAAGGGCTCCTTGTCGATGTTTTACACCGGCAATATGAATACAGGGCTACCCAGCGGATGGAAACTCGGTGAATTGCAAAGGAACAAAGGGAGATTGATACTGGTTCAGGCCCTCGATGTGAGGTAATACGCTACGTCCAGCTGTGGTGTTATTCCTTTGAGGATTTGTGTTGATCTATGATCTTCTCTACCCTCAGGGGGCGCCCTGCCTCCCCTTATATACTAGGGGACAGGGGTACAACGTAGGAGTCCTAGCCGGATACGGCCAAGGGATCTCCTCTTAGAGATACAATTTACCCGACTAGGATTGTATATTCCTTATTGTACAAGGCAAAGTCTGCCGGGTGCTACTATATCTCTAATTACAAGGCTAGGCCCATCCTCTATCCGAGTGGCCCATATGCTTGTGATGAGGTACCCGGGGCCCATGGCCTCCACAGCAGCCCCTGAGACCTTCATAGTTGAGTCACAGCTGATGCTGAGTGCTCATCCTCCATGGTGAAGTTTGCCCGAGTGCATTGCTCCCGAGTACTCTTTGTCTGAGTACTTCTTCTTCTCGATTCCTACTTCATGTCAGCTGGCAGCGAGGCTATGAAGGGCTCCATGTAGATGTATGAATAGCATGCGCCGAATAGGCGCACCTATTAGGTGTAGCCCCCGACTTTGTGCTTAATTGTGAACACAATTAAATATAAAGTCAAAGATCTTTAACCTTGTAGTCTTTCCCAAGTAGTATACTACTGGTATATGAGACTCTTCGGTATCATATCAACCAGAATATGATTTATAGTCCTTACCGAGTAGCATGCCACTCATATATGGGAGTCTTCAACTTCATGTCAGCTGGAAAGGGTGTTTATAGTCTTTCCTGAGTGGCGTCCCACCCAGAAGTTAGACCCCTCAGCGTCATGTCAGCTGGAAGAAATATTTATAGTCTTTCCCAAGTAGTGCACTACTCAAAAGTTAGACTCTTCAGCGTCATGTCGGCTAGAAAAATATTGCTCATTGCAACTGTTGGCCAAGCATGTAGGCCAAGTACCACTTTATGAAATTAAATCCATTGCGTGGTCAGGTGTACTTGAGAGACACCTGCATCCCCAATTTTGATGAAGACCAGCTTGTGATCTTCATAAGGATATATCCTCAATACCTGGTGGATAAGACAGATACCCAAACACATGTGTTCAGCAATTAGCCCTTCATGAAGCATGTCTGTTTACCTCATCGGTTTCTGTTGGTAGCACCAGCACTGCGATTTTAACACAACTAGCGAGCGGCCCATATTGAGCGTGCTACTGTAGAAACTCATATCTTGGTGGCCCAGTACCGACTTTATAGGCCCAAGCCCACGAATCGAAAACGGCTCTATAAAAGGCAGGGAGAGAGAGAAAAGATTCCTTCATCTTCTCCAATCCACCAATCGTTTCGTCTTCCAGCTTCCGCGCCGAAATTTCGCCTCTCGCTCCACTAGGGTTCGCCATTGCTCGTTCTCCCCCATTAGAACTCGGGCGATTCCGCTCCTCCTCGTCCATTCCAAACCTTCCATGACATTTCCCCCAAATCTCCTCATCCCTAACCATGCCGAGGGCTTCAGATCTCACGGATGCATCGGATGAGGTCTGGCTGACTTCGGATTGCGGGTCGGCTAAGCTGAAGCTTCTAGAGAAGCAGCTAAGGTTGTAGAACCATGATGTCATCAACTGGCGTTCGGCTGAAGGTGAAATGGTTCCGGAGCCCTAGGATGGTGAGACCGTCGTTTCGCCTCTTTTTTCAATCGGGGTCTTTCTCTTCCATCTTCCGAGTTCTTCCGCCAGTTTCTTGCTTTTTATGAACTCGAGTTGGTGAATCTGAATCCCAACTCGATTCTGCAAATCTCCATATTCATGACTCTTTGTGAGTGCTTCCTGGGTGTGGAACCCTATTTAACTCTTTTTAGATATTTGCTTCATATCAAGCCCCAACCCTCCAAGAGCAAAATCCAAGTGATTGGGGGTGCCGGTATCCAACTCAGGAGCGAGATGAAGAGTGTTTATTTCAATATTCCCCTGAAATCTTCTCTCAAAGGCTGGCATAAGGAATGGTTTTACTGCTTCGATCTTGAGCCAAGCCTTCCCCCTTTTATGGGTTTGCCCCCGGTGGTTATTGCCAAGTGGTCGTCTTTGCCCACTTCAGAAGAAATGGGGCAGGTTCACAAACTTGCTGGCAGGATCGACAAGCTGAAGAAAGCCGGGTTGACTGGTCCATGGGTGGCCAGATGATGAGGACATCAACACCATCGATACATCCTCACCTACATCTACACCTACACAAGGTCCTATGACTCGCGCCCGTGCACGTCAATTAAATCATCAAGTAAGTTCACTCTTAAGTTCATGTTCGGTTTCTTTAGACCATGGAAACCCGTGTACTCTTGTGTTGCTTAGAAACCAAGGAGAACAAGGAGAATACCATCTAGGAGAGGGAGTCGCGCCGGTTGGATTCGGACTGCAGGACAGCACCAACTTTTAACGGCCGCCACGACTTCATACGGACTCCGTTTTGGACGTTCAAGTACTTCATGGAAAGCTTATAAAGTCTATTTTCCAATAGATCTGGCCTCACGTCCATATCTTATTAGAATCGTCCAAAAACATCGAAATACTACTGAGACCTTTTTCTGTCTACGGTGCTGCGCCACCTTATTTTGGCCCATGGGCCGTGTATCAAGTTGAGCCCATTATGGGCGCGTACTAGGGTTGGAGAACGACCCCAACACACTCTTGGTCGTCCTCCCATCTATTTATATGTCTCTAGAGCCGCCACAACAGATTGGGTTTTGATAGATTGAAGTTTTAGCCACTGCTACTTCGCTTGAAGCGCGCGTGTCGACTAGATCGCCTGTCTTCTTGTTATTGGAACCCCACCTCTTGTATTTTCAGATTGAAACTTCATATTTGATTTAGCAATTCAGTGCTTGTTCAACTCGCTCTTGCTTGTTCTACGATTGCTTGCAGGACGAGAGCCCTCGTGGCCGGTTGATCGCGCTCCACAAGATCGCGTTCACCTTCTGGAATCGGTGTATCGGTCGCTAAGGCGCAACATCGTGGATAGTTGTAGTCGGGCCGTGAACGTCGGTTTCTTCCACCAATCGTGATTACCTTCTCCATCGAAAGATCGGGACCAAACCTCGCATCAAGTGGTATCAGAGCTCAAGGTTGTTCGGTGAGAGATTTTAGATCCCATCTGTTATTTACCTATAGTCCAGAAAAAGCCAAAAAAAAATATAGTAGATTAGTTTCCATAGTCCCATAACCCTTTTGCGGCCTGTTTACTACTACTGCTTAGTTAGGGTTTGTTGAGTCTTCGGATACATCGCCGTGTCGAGTTGCTGGTCTTAGTGTTTAATTTCCTTAGAGTTTCGAGTTCTAGTCACGTTTCTGTCACTGAAGTATCACTTGTCCGGCTAGTTTTGTTTTTCGAGTCCTAATCCTTGTGACACAGAACACAGCAGCGACTCGGATAGTACTCCTCTGGTCTGTTAATAAGCTACACACGTGAACAACTCCATTGTTTGGAGGTTTGCCTTACTTCAGAGAGAAAGAGTGGGGTGAAGTGTTTGGATTGCTGTCCTCTGAGTAGAGTTAAAGTTTTGAGGGTCTCTCTGCAAAAAAAAAAACAGAGCAAAAAAAAAACCAGAGCAAAAAAAGAAAAGGAGGAGAGTTTCTTGTTCTTCTTGACGGTGTCCTTATTCGTGACATTCATTTGTGTCCAGGCTCGCGTCTCTAGCACGGTTGTTAGCCTAGGACCAGCACAGTACCGGTTTTGAACGATTACTCAGCTTACTTATAACTAATGTGGTACTAGTATTTTTCCTTGTGCAACACTTTCAGCCATCCTACAGCTCTACATACCCGTCTACAGCTTGACAGGTGTTGTTGCTATGGCACCGATACACTTTTTCCAGGGTCGCCGACTTGTTGGTAGCCGTCACCCTCCTGTTGAGCAAGGTAAGAATTGGTAAGAGTTTGTGTGAACAGGCTGAGAGTGAGAGCCTTGCAGTAGCCACATCCTAGTAGTGTTAGGGAGTCTATTTTTCTTCACTTGTTTTTTTTCTTTTCTTGTTGTGTCTCCAACCATGCCAGGTTCCGGCGATGACGAGGCCATTCAGTCCCCTCGCACCAGGGGTATCATACAACATTTTGAACGAAAGGTGAGGCTCTATACTAAAGGAATTGATGCAGATTTGCAGGTGACTAATAAGAAGCTAGGAGCATTGGAGGCCACACAGATTCACACCAACAATAATATTGCTACATTGGAGACGTCGGTCACCACACTAAACGCTAATCTTGCTGCCATAATGAGGCGTTTGGATGACCAACAATTGAACCGCAACCACAATGATTACAATTTTGATGAGTATTCTGCGGATACAGAACACGATGACCAAGAGGCTCCTCTTCGTCGACAGTTGCGTCGCAACCGCCAAGGTATGGCTGAACGTAATAATAATGATGCTTTTAGTAAGATTAAATTTAAGATACCTCCGTTTGATGGTGCTTATAACCTTGATGCCTACATTACTTGGGAAATAGCTGTTAATCAAAAGTTTGTTTGTCATGAGTTTCCTGTGGATAAAAGAGTTAGGGCTGCTACTAGTGAGTTCACTGATTTTGCTTCTGTCTGGTGGATAGAATTTAGTAAGAAAAATCCTGATAACATACCACAAACTTGGAATGCTTTGAAACGGGTCGTGCGGGCTAGATTCGTTCCTTCGTACTATGCACGAGATCTATTAATTAAGTTGCAACAATTGAGACAGGGAGCTAAAAGTGTAGAAGAATATTATCAGGAGTTGCAAATGGGTTTGTTGCGTTGTGAGATAGAGGAGGATGAGGAGGCGGCGATGGCTAGGTTTTTAGGGGGGTTAAATCGGGAAATTCGAGATATTCTTGAATATAAAGAGTACAATAACATAACCCGTTTGTTTCATCTTGCTTGTAAAGCTGAACGTGAAGTGCAGGGACGACGCGCGAATTCCAGGACTAATGTTTCTGCAGGGAAAGCTAATTCATGGTAGCCATCCACGACCCCTACCTCGAATCGGCGTCCTCCACCACCGTCTTCCTCCTCGAGCCGTCCCGCGCCATCGGTATCCAACTCCAACACCAAGCCATGCACTACTCCAACTAATTCAGTGAGTCGCACACCCACGTTGTCAAAGGTTGGCTCAGCCCCTGCCGAGAGTACCGCGTCTGTTGCCTCTATAGGGAGAACTAGGGATATTCAGTGTCATCGATGTAAAGGGTATGGACATGTGCAGCGTGACTGTCCAAGCAAGCGTGCTTTGGTAATTAAAGAGGATGGTGAGTATTCTTCCACTAGTGATATCGATGAAGATACAAATGTTGTGCTTGCAGCTGACTATGCAGGTAATGAAGATCCTTCTGAAGTGCATATTGGTGCTAATGAGGCGGATCACTATGCAAGCCTCATTGTGCAGCGTGTGCTTAGTGCACAGATGGAGAAAGTGGAGCAAAACCAGCGGCGCATATTGTTTCAAACCAAATGTGTCATCAAGGATCATTCATGCCGCATGATTATTGATGGAGGCAGCTGCAACAACTTAGCCAGTATCGATATGGTGGAGAAGCTGGCCCTTAGCACCAAACCACACCCTCACCCGTACCACATACAATGGCTCAACAATAGCGGTAAGGCAAAGGTAACCAGGTTGGTGCGCATTAATTTTGCTATTGGATCATATCATGATGTTGTTGAGTGTGATGTTGTGCCTATGCAAGCTTGTCATATTCTGTTAGGTAGACCATGGCAATTTGATAGAGATTCTATGCATCATGGTAGGTCAAATCAATATTCATTCTTACACCATGATAAGAAAATTGTGTTGCACCCTATGTCTCCTGAAGCGATTGTGCGTGATGATGTAGCTAAAGTAGCCAAAAATAAAAGTGAGAATCATGAAAATACCAAACCCGCTGCTAAAACCAATGAAATACGTTTGAAAGGAAAATGTTTGCTTGCTACTAAAGCTGATATTAATGAATTAATTGCTTCTACTTCTGATGTCTATGCATTGGTATGTAAAGATGCTTTGAGTTCACTTTCCGATATGCAGCATTCTTTGCCCTCTACTGTTGCTAACCTTTTGCAGGAGTATTCGGATGTTTTTCCAAGTGAGATTCCTCCAGGGCTGCCACCTGTTCGAGGGATTGAGCATCAGATTGATCTCATTCCTGGTGCTTCCTTGCCCAATCGTGCGCCATACAGAGCTAATCCGGAGGAAACTAAGGAGATTCAACGCCAAGTGCAGGAGTTACTCGACAAAGGTTATGTGCGTGAGTCTCTTAGTCCTTGTGCTGTGCCAGTTATCTTAGTGCCTAAGAAAAATGGAACCTGGCGCATGTGTGTTGATTGTAGAGCTATTAACAACATCACCATTCGATATCGTCACCCTATTCCACGATTAGATGATATGCTTGATGAATTGAGTGGTGCCGTACTGTTTTCAAAAGTTGATTTGCGTAGTGGTTACCACCAGATTCGCATGAAATTAGGAGATGAATGGAAAACTGCTTTCAAAACTAAGTTTGGTTTATATGAGTGGTTAGTCATGCCTTTTGGTTTAACTAATGCACCTAGCACTTTTATGCGGTTAATGAATGAGGTTTTGCGTTCTTTTATTGAAAAATTTGTGGTGGTATATTTTGATGATATATTGATTTACAGCAAGTCTATGAATGATCATCTTAATCATTTACGTGCTGTTTTTAATGTTCTCCGTGATGCACGTTTATTTGGTAACCTTGAGAAGTGCACCTTTTGCACCGATCGAGTTTCTTTTCTTGGTTATGTTGTCACACCGCAGGGAATTGAAGTTGATCAATCCAAGGTTGAAGCAATACAAGGATGGCCTATTCCAAAGTCTATTACGCAGGTGCGGAGTTTCTTAGGGTTTGCTGGATTTTATCGTCGCTTTGTGAAGGATTTCAGCGCCATTGCTGCACCATTAAATGAGCTTACAAAGAAGGGAGTACCTTTTTCTTGGGCGGAGGCACAGAAGAACGCCTTCAATATGCTGAAAAGTAAGTTGACAAATGCACCCCTACTTCAGCTTCCTGATTTTAATAAGACTTTTGAGCTTGAATGTGATGCTAGTGGAATTGGTTTGGGTGGCGTTTTGCTACAAGAAGGAAAACCTGTTGCATATTTTAGTGAGAAATTGAGTGGGCCTTTGCTGAATTATTCTACTTATGATAAGGAATTGTATGCTCTTGTGCGTAGCTTAGAAACATGGCAGCATTACTTGTGGCCCAAAGAATTTGTTATACACTCTGATCATGAATCTTTGAAACATATTCGTAGTCAAGCCAAATTGAATCATTGGCATGCCAAGTGGGTTGAATTTATTGAATCTTTTCCTTATGTTATCAAACACAAAAAGGGGAAAGAGAATATCATTGCTGATGCTTTGTCTAGACGATATGCTTTGTTGACACAACTTGATTATAAAATTTTTGGATTAGAAACAATTAAAGAGCAATATGTGCATGATGCTGATTTCAAAGACGTGTTGCAACATTGTAAAGATGGAAATTCATGGAACAAATTCATCCTCAGTGATGGATTTGTATTTAGAGCTAACAAGCTATGCATTCCAGCTAGCTCTGTTCGTCTGTTGCTGTTACAGGAAGCACATGGAGGAGGGCTGATGGGGCATTTTGGAGTAAAGAAGACGGAGGATATTCTTGCAGCTCATTTCTTTTGGCCAAAGATGAGACGAGATGTGGAGAGGTTTATTTCTCGCTGCACTACATGTCAAAAGGCTAAGTCACGATTAAATCCACATGGTTTGTATATGCCTTTACCTGTTCCTAGTGTTCCTTGGGAAGATATTTCTATGGATTTTGTGTTGGGTTTGCCTAGGACTAGGAGAGGGCATGATAGCATTTTTGTTGTTGTGGATAGATTTTCCAAAATGGCACATTTTATTCCATGTCACAAATCTGATGATGCTACTCATATTGCTAATTTGTTCTTTAGAGAGATTGCGTTTGCATGGTGTGCCTAATACCATTGTTTCTGATCGTGAAACTAAATTTCTTAGTCATTTTTGGAGAACGTTATGGCATAAGTTGGAGACTAAGCTTTTATTTTCTACTACTTGTCATCCCCAAACTGACGGTCAAACTGAAGTTGTGAATCGAACTTTATCCACTATGTTAAGGGCTGTTTTGAAACAGAATATTAAAATGTGGGAAGAATGTTTACCTCATATTGAGTTTGCTTATAATCGTTCTTTGCATTCTACCACAAAGATGTGTCCTTTTGAGATTGTTTATGGTTTCATCCCACTTGCTCCTATTGATTTAATGCCTTTGCCAACTTCTGAAAAGATGAATTTTGATGCTAAGCAACGTGCTGATTTGATGCTAAAACTGCATGAAACAACTAAAGAAAACATAGAGCGCATGAATGCTAAATATAAGATTGCTGGTGACAAAGGTAGAAAACAATTATCTTTTGAACCTAGAGATTTTGTTTGGTTACATTTAAGAAAGGATAGATTTACAGAGCTAAGAAAGTCTAAGTTGATGCCTAGAGCTGATGGACCTTTTAAAGTGTTGTCCAAGATTAATGAGAATGCATATAAGCTTGATCTGCCTGCAGATTTTGGGGTTAGTCCCACATTTAATGTTGCAGATTTGACGCCATATTTGGGAGAAGAAGATGAACTAGAGTCGAGGACGACTCAAATGCAAGAAGGGGGGGATGATGAGGACATCAACACCATCGATACATCCTCACCTACATCTACACCTACACAAGGTCCTATGACTCGCGCCCGTGCACGTCAATTAAATCATCAAGTAAGTTCACTCTTAAATTCATGTTCGGTTTCTTTAGACCATGGAAACCCGTGTACTCTTGTGTTGCTTAGAAACCAAGGAGAACAAGGAGAATACCATCTAGGAGAGGGAGTCGCGCCGGTTGGATTCGGACTGCAGGACAGCACCAACTTCTAACGGCCGCCACGACTTCATACGGACTCCGTTTTGGACGTTCAAGTACTTCATGGAAAGCTTATAAAGTCTATTTTCCAATGGATCTGGCCTAACGTCCATATCTTATCAGAATCGTCCAGAAACATCAAAATACTACTGAGACCTTTTTCTGTCTACGGTGCTGCGCCACCTTATTTTGGCCCGTGGGCCATGTATCAAGTTGAGCCCATTATGGGCGCATCCTAGGGTTGGAGAACGACCCCAACACACTCTTGGTCGTCCTCCCATCTATTTATATGTCTCTAGAGCCGCCACAACAGATTGGGTTTTGATAGATTGAAGTTTTAGCCATTGCTACTTCGCTTGAAGCGCGTGTGTCGACTAGATCGCCTGTCTTCTTGTTATTGGAACCCCACCTCTTGTATTTTCAGATTGAAACTTCATATTTCATTTAGCAATTTAGTGCTTGTTCAACTCACTCTTGCTTGTTCTACGATTGCTTGCAGGACGAGAGCCCTCGTGGCCGGTTGATCGCGCTCCACAAGATCGCGTTCACCTTCTGGAATCGGTGTATCGGTCGCTAAGGCACAACATCGTGGATAGTTGTAGTCGGGCCGTGAACGTCGGTTTCTTCCACCAATCATGATTACCTTCTCCATCGAAAGATCGGGACCGAACCTCGCATCACCAGATGTTTCTTGACTCGGTGCATCAGGCCATTGAAGCTGAGGAGTCACTTCGGCGAGGACTACAAGGGCAAAGGTGATCCCAGCTGGGAATACTCTGACCTGATGGACAAGTACAAGGTGACCAACATCCTGCTGGATTTTTTTGCCAGCGGGGTGGTCGAAACTGAAGACACAGATCGGTCTATGGCGGCTTACAGCCAGAGGAGGCCGTGCCCCAAGGTAACCCTTGCTGATGTTGTCTTGTAGTTCATCTGTGATGAGTACTTGCATATATATGCCTAGATTGGCTCCAGAATGTGTAAAATGTATTGTTGAACTATTTGCAGTCATGTGAGGAGTTTGATGATGACTCCCGAACGCTGTTGGCCATGAAGTCAAAGAAGAGGCCGAGAAGTCCTTCTGCTACCTAGCCCGACTCCAAGAGAGTGGGGAAGAGACCTGTTGTAGATCAGGGCAAGAAGAAAGTTATGAGGCTGAGTGCTACAGCTGGGAGTCTGAAGATAAAAGACACCACCAGTACATCCCCCAAGCCGCTGAGTCCCAGACCGGACCAGCGCAGTCGAGCTCAGCATCATTGAGCCCAATACGAGTGCCGCCGAGTACAAGGGTAAGCTCAACGCCTCCAGGCTCAGCAACATCGAGCCCAAGAATGGCGCTGCCAAGTACCCGGGCACCCTAGCCGGCCGCACCGCGAGCAGGGCCGACTAGGACAGAAACACTGGCGCTGACTACCGTGCCCTCAGGCCCGACAGCCAGCGGCCCTCCAGTGCCGACCTCTGGATCCCTCGGACAGAGGCTTAAGTTCTCCAAGAGGTAGGTTGCTCTGGGTCTTCTCAAAATCTTGTTCGGCATGGTAGCATTTTGATATTTGACTCGTTACGCAGGAAGTGAGCTAACATTGATCTCAAGGAGACAGTTCTGGCTACCCCCGTTGTTGAGCCAGCCCAAGCCGAGCCAGCGCCAGTGTGGAGGCCATGGGCCCCGGGTACCTCATCACAAGCATATGGGCCACTCGGATAGAGGATGGGCCGAGTCTTGTAGTTAGAGATATAATAGCACCCGGTAGGTTTTGCCTTGTATAGAAAGGAATATACAATCTTAGCCGGGTAAGATATATCTAAAGAAGGAAATCCCTTGGCCGTATCCGGCTGGGATTCCTACCTTGTACCCCTGTCCCCTAATATATAAGGGGAGGCAGGGCGCCCCTTGGGGGCAGAAGATCATTGATCGACATAACTCCTCAAAGGAATAACACCACAACTGGACGTACGGTATTACCTCACATCGAGGGCCTGAACCAGTATAAAATCTCTTTGTGTTCCTTTGCAATCCACCGAGTTTCCCCTTGCCGAGTAGTCCAGTAGTTATATTGCCAGTGTAAAACATTGACAGTTGGCGCGCCAGGTAGGGGCTCCGGCGAGTTTCACATCTACAAGCTCGATGGATCCAGCAACTAGAATCGACGTCGACAAGTTCTCCCCTAGAGACATAATTTCTTTCGGAAGCCTCGATTTCGTTGCTGACCAGATCGGCAACCTTACCTTGGCCGAAGCAGATCCAATCCAACTGGCCGAGGAGCCAGCCGATGTTGCGCCAGTCAGCCCACAGGACGCCGCAATCTCCTTCAACGATCTACTGCGGTAGTCCTTCACTTCACTGAGCATTGGGACAACTCTTTCCTTCGGCGTCCGACTTGTGCTAGGCCTTGAGCCAGCCCGGGTTGGGCCAAGAACGGGAGAGATCATCAATCTCCCGCACGGAGTCGGTGACGCTGTGGATCTATATCCCGCGCAGCAGACCCGATCTCCTGCGATTTAGTTTGGACACGGCCAAGTGCTGTTTCAGATTGGATCTAGAGAGGTCGGAGTCGTTCTTACTCCGATAAACTACTCGGAGTCCGACTCCAAGTCGGATAACGGTTCGAACGCTAGTTCGGACTCCAGTCTGGCAAGTTTTCTCCTCCCCCGCGAGATCTTCATGGCTTCAACACCGCCACCCGAGGTGCGCTGACTACAAGACGAGCAACAGGAGGAGGCACGACGACTGCGACAACAGGAGGAGGTTGACCGCGAGGCTCGCAATGATGGGCTACGCAAGGCTGGGCGAGCAGCTCAGCAGCAGATTCTCTAGACTAAAGTCGGCGATCACGATGTCTTCGTCATGCCACAACAGAATGTCGTGGCCGCTGCAACCTTGCTGGACATGCTCCAGCTCCGGCCTGATCACCAGGCCACCCTAACTATCGCTAAGATCAAGGCGATGATTACGGCTGCTGCCTGCCAGCAACAACAACAGCAGTCGGGTGACACCATAGTACCGACTAACCGGTCAGGATCTCCAGCGGCGGATTCATCTACATTAGCACGGCATCGGGTGGCCGGCTCAAGTCAGCCACACAAGGAGTCAAGGCAAACGTCACTCGGCAACACCAACAACGATGACCGGCGATGACACCAGTATGACCGCCGACCCAACCAAGATCTCCGAGAACGCCTACAACATGACCTCCGCCACACCATCAACGCCCGGCGCCACGAATGAGTAGAGGACGAGCGCCGCCAACTGGAGGACGAAAACAAGCGCTTCGGTCTCCATCACGAGTGGTTTAACCGCCGTGGTCGAAGCCTGAGCCCTCATGAAGATGAAGGCATTCCAGCTTTCACCCGGGAGCTACAGAACGTCGACTGGCCGACTGGCTTTAAGCCCATAGGAATTGAAATGTATGACGGCAAAACAAATCCCGAGTCCTGGCTCACCGTATATACCCTGGCAGTTCGAGCTGCTGGGGGCGACCACAAAGCCATGGCTAACTACCTCCCAGTCGCGCTAGCCGACTTGGCGAGGACATGGCTGACAGGGCTCTCGAGGCGGTCGATTAGTTCCTAGGGACAACTCAGGGAGTAGTTTATCGCTAATTTTTAGGGAACCTACGAGAGGCCATCTTCTGAGCACGATTTGTATCAACTACACCAGAAGAAGAACGAGTCTCTACGTGATTTTATCAAGAGATTCTCTGAGAAGTGCAACAAGATCCCAATGATCAGAGACAAGGCCATCATCGCCGCCTTCCGCAAGGGAGTAAAGGACGCCCCGTTCATTACGAAATTCACTCGGAAGCCACCATCCTTTTTTCAGGCTCTTTTCGACATGGCGAACAAGTACGCCGACTCGGCTGAAGCGGTTGCAGAGGCCCTCGATGAGAAGAAGAAGTCCCGACAGAAAGAACAAAAGGCGAAAGTTGACGAGCCATCTCAAAACAAAACCGGCGGCCGCAAGCGGAAGTCGGACAATGAGGTAGGCAACATGGAGTGTACTCGGTCGCGGCCCCAGCGGAATAATGACTACCAGAAAGTCATGAGCGGGCCATGCCCCTTCCACCCCAAGGGCAAGCACGCGGCCAAAGACTACTACATGCTTAAGAAGTTTGCCTCCAATCAGGCTTCATCATCTGGCGCTGACAAGGACAAGGACAAGCCAGACTCAGGCTTGGCCGATGATTTTCAAGATCCTTAGGCCAAGCTCAATCACATCTTCGGAGGGCCACTCGCGTACAAGTCCAAGTGAAAATAGAAGCTATCTGCATGCAACGTTAACACGGTCTCTACGGCGGACACCCCCTAGTACCTGTGCTGGTCAGAGATGGCCATTACATTAAATCGCGCAGATCACCCAAATCGGGTCTTGCACCTGGGAGGCTATCCACTCATCCTGGACCTAGTTGTCAAGAATACCAAGTTGAAGAAGGTGCTCATAGACGGAGGCAGCGCGCTTAACATCCTATTTGCCAAGACTCTGGATGAGATGAAGATTCCTCATTCAGATCTGCGGCCGAGTACGGCGCCCTTCCACGGGATAATTCCTAGCCTCTCTTCAGCACCACTCGGGCAGATTACTTTGCCGGTAACCTTCGGCACGCGGGATAACTTCCACACAGAAAACATCTGCTTTGAGGTCGCCGACTTTGAGACCGCGTACCACGCCATACTCGGATGACCGGCGCTCGCCAGATTCATGGCGGTACCGCATTATACATATATGGTGCTCAAGATGCCAGGGCCAGCAGGAGTCCTCTCCCTACGTAGCGATGTCAAGTAAGCCTTCACCTGCGACAAGGAGAGTTGCAAATTGGCTCAATCACAAGAGGTGGTAGTCGGGCGCGACAACATCCGGCAAGCCGTCACAGCAGAAGTCGAGCAAGATCCAGTTCTAGCCAAGAAAGCAGCAAAGTCAGGAATTTCAGCGGACTTGGACACAAAGAAGATCCCCCTTTACCCTTCTGACCCCTCCAAGACTGCTCTAGTCGGGACCGAACTCGACCCCAAATAGGAAGACACGCTCATCACCTTCCTCCAAGCCAACAAGGATATCTTTGCATGGAAACCATCTGACATGCCGGGCGTACCAAGGGAGGTGACCGAGCATGCCCTAAACGTGAAGACAGACGCCAAGCCAGTCAAACAATGACTGTGGCGCTTCGCTTAAGACCGAAAGGATGCTATCCGGGAGTAGATTACAAAGCTTCTCGCAGCCGGGTTCATCAAAGAGGTTTATCACCTGGATTGGCTGGCAAACCCAGTTCTGTTCTGGAAGAAAAATGGTAAATGGCGCATGTGCATCGACTATACCGATCTCAACAAGGCGTGCCCCAAGGGCCCGTTTGGTTTACCAAGAATAGACTAGGTGGTGGACTCAACTGCAGGGTGCGACCTTCTCGGCTTTCTCGACTGTTACTCGAGATACCACCAAATCAGCTTGAAAGAGGAGGACTGTCTCAAGACATCTTTTATCACGCCATTTGGAGCATACTGCTACATCACCATGCCGTTCGGTTTGAAAAACGCTGGAGCAACGTATCAACGGGCAATTCAGTGGTGTCTACACACTCAGATCGGGCGCAACGTGGAAGCCTATGTTGATGACGTGGTGATCAAGACTAAGTCCAATGAAGACCTCATCGCTGACCTGGAAGAAACCTTCCTCAATCTTCGAAGATTCAAGATGAAGTTGAACTCGGAAAAATGCGCCTTTGGTGTGCCATCCGGCAAGCTACTCGGCTTCATCGTCTTGCATCACGGCATCAAGGCCAACCCTGAGAAAGTCAACGCAATAATGAACATGGCTCCCCCGACTAACCAGAAGGACGTCCAGAAGCTGACAGGCTGCATGGTGGCACTTAGCCGGTTTATTTCCCGACTAGGCAAATGGGGTATGCCCTTTTTCAAATTGTTGAAGAAAGCTGACGACTTCCAGTGGACTCCCAAAGCCCAGTAAGCCTTTGAAGACTTCAAGAAATTTCTCCTATCACCCCCCATGTTGGCGTCACCCATGCCCCAAGAACCGCTAATGCTATATTTGGCAGCAACTACTCAGGTAGTCAGCACGGTGCTGGTGGTTGAGCGATCCGAACTAGGTCACATCCAAAAAATACAACGGCTGGTTTACTTTGTCAGCGAGGTCCTTGCCGACTCAAAAACGAGATATCCGCAAGTCCAAAAGCTACTTTACGGCCTACTCATCACTGTCCGGAAGCTGGTGCATTATTTTCAAGCACACCAAGTCACGGGGATCACATCGTTTCCACTCGGGGACGTCCTACACAACCGCGAGGCCACCGACCGAATTGCTAAATGGGCGCTCAAGTTGATGGTGTTCGACATCACCTTTCAGCCACGGATAGCAATCAAATCACAAGCTCTAGCCGACTTCGTGGCCAAGTGGACAGAAGTTCACCTACCTACATCAACAGAAAAGCTAGAGTACTGGACAATGTACTTCGATAGTTCTCTACGGATTGGCAGCGCCGGGGCTGGCGTCATACTGACGTCCCCCACGGTGAAAAACTCAAGTATGTTCTACAAATCCACTTCCTGGCTTCCCACAACGTCGCCGAGTACGAGGCACTTATCCACGGGCTCCGCATCGCTCTATCACTCGGCATACATCGACTGGTTGTGCGCGGGGACTCCTAGCTCGTGGTAAACCAAGTAATGAAAGACTGGACGTGCCTCGACGATACCATGGCAGCATACTGTCAGGAGGTCCACAAGATGGAGAACAAGTTCGACGGGCTAGAGATAACACATGTCCTACGACAATACAATGATGCTGCAGACGAACTGGCAAACATGGGATCCAAGCGAGAAGTGGTCCCGATTGGAATCTTTGTCGAGCAACTCATGGAGCCATCAGTCAAGAAGAAACCGGCGCCGGAGCAGTCGGGAGGCGAACCTACCCCGGCTACAGATGAGGTGCTGCACATATGACAAGACTGGCGGATACCTGTTCTCAAATTCCTCCTAGACGATGAACTCCCAGACGATCGCAGTCAGGCCGAGCAAGTCAAACGTCGAAGCAAGAGCTTCCTGCTAGTCGGAGAAGACCTGTACTGAAGAAGTGCATCCGGTGTCCTTATGTGCTATGTCACCACCGAGGAGGGCAAGCAGATTCTGCAGTCAATTCACTCGGGCATATGTGGCAACCACGCCGCATCTAGGACGTTAGTCGGAAAGGCTTACCGGCAGGGATTTTTCTGGCCAATAGCAGTAACAGACACCAAGGACATTGTTTGCACATGCAAAGGCCACCAGTTCTATGCACGACAAACCAATCTCCCAGCTCAAGAACTACAAACAATCCCTATCTCCTAGCCATTCGCAGTATGGGGGCTTGACATGGTCGGGCCTTTCAAGAAAGCGCCAGGAGGGTTCACACATCTATTCGTCGTAGTTGACAAGTTCACCAAATGGATTGAGACTAAACCCGTTGCAACAATAACCGCGGCACGAGCAAAGGACTTCATCATGAGTATACTATACCGATTCGGGGTCCCTAACCGCATCATCACCGACAACGGTACTCAGTTCACAGACGGCGTATTCCAAGACTTTTGTGAAGATTTTGGCATCAGGATCTACTACACCTCTGTGGCACACCCGCGGAGCAACGGACAGGTTGAACGTGCCAATGGTATGATCTTACAAGGTATCAAGGCCAGGATATTCGACCGACTACAACCATATGCGGGCCGGTGGTGTTAACGCCAAAATTTGGTACGGGTCGTTACCATGTTCGGTTAAGGAAAGAAGCGATATCAGCCATTGGAAACTAATCCAAAAGAGTCCGAGCTTGGGAAGGAATCGTGAAGACCACGTTATGGCAGTTATTTATCTTATCTATTAGATAGTTTTATCTTTTAGGAAACCTGATCTCTTGTCCGATCAGGTCTGTTAGTTTTCCTTTTCTAGTTAGGAAAGTCCTGTTCCATGTCCTATAAGGACTCTTGTAACTCGGGGTATATATACTTATGCCCGGGGACCTTGTAATCTATCTCTCGATCAATCAAATTCGGCGCATCGCCACCCTTTACCAACGGGTTCTTGCTTCTCGAGCCCGGCTGCATCGGTTAGGTCCGAACTCCAGCGAGAGGGTAAGTCTCGTTACCCCGGCTACCAATCGGCTAGGACTTCCTCGGTTAGGTCCGATATTCCAGTCGGTATATGATAGCCGGCTTACCACGATATATCTGCTTTGTCTACGGCTGCATCGGTTCGGTTCGATCTCTTAGGCCTATCAGGTATATCACATCACGCGTGCATAGTTTTTATCGGTTTACTGGGGAAAGCTTATCGTCAGTTTGTGCTGCATCGGTTGGGTCCGACCTACTAAACTGAGCGATAAGTTGTTCCTGCTAGGCCGATGGTTTCTGTGCAAGCGTCTTATCAGAATGCATAGCCGGTAAGTTATCATATACATCACGATTGCATTAGATCTATCGGCTCACCGAGGTTCTTTTATTATTGTTAATCTGTGCTGCATCAGTTAAGTTTGAACTACTAGATTGATAGTGATAGATTTACTCTTGCTGAGTCGATAGGATTTATGCGATGTTCTATCGGAGTGCTTAGCCGATAGGTTATCTTTTTATAAAGCCGACTGTATTATCCTTACTGTTTTAGTCATCTATATTATCATCGGTTTTCTAGCCGATGCACATGTGTTTCCTCGGCAGTCGGCTGGCTTACTGTTTTGCTTATCTATTTTATCATCGGCTTCTAGCCGATGCACATGTTATACTGACAGCTTATCCACTTGTTTATAGCGCTATCGGTTTCCTAGCCGATACACAGGTGCCATCGGCCATCGGCTACAAGGGGCCTACATCAGACCGTATCGGCCATAGCCGATGTGCGATTGCTGCTGACCCGAGTGAGAGTACAGGCGAGGGCCTGGGCACAAGCATAGCGGCAATCGGCTGGAAGGAATCCGTATCGGCTTACTGGCCGATTGGATCAATAATCAAATTTCTTCATCTCCTTGTCAATTGCGGGGTCAAATTGACTGGCACGCCTGCAAACCTCAAGATTTTAGGACCTGCACTGGAGCTAAGCAGATCTCCCAGGCCTTCGTATGTTCAATCACATCAAACCAGATCATCAACAAGCTTCTTGGCACACCCGGTGGTTTTTGGTGCGAACAGGTGGGTACAAGAACTCCCATCTGTTCTCTGGTCTCTCAGAACCACGGTTAGTCGGGTAACAGGGCAATCCCCTTTCTTCCTGGTCTACGGTGCTGAGGCTATGCTACCTACTGAGTTACAGTTTGGCTCTCCGCGAGTTCGGGCCTACTCAGAAGACATCTCCAATAATACCCGATTGGTCGAATTAGATCAGTTGGAAGAAGCAAGGCACATCGCAACAATCCAGTCGGCAAGGTATCTACAAAGCCTGCGTCGCTACCACAATCGCAATGTCCATGACCGCGCCTTTTTGGTCGGGGATCTCGTCTTGTGGAAAATACAAACCACCAAAGACATGCACAAATTATCCCCAATCTAGGAAGGGCCATTCATTATAGCCGAGGTCACGCGGCTAGGCGCCTATCGACTGAAGACCGAAGACGATGCCCTTATCAGCAACTCATGGAATATAGAACAGCTACGCCCTTTCTATACCCGAGTTTTACATTTTTTCCATGTGTACAGTTCTTTCTCGACTCACTACGCCGCTTGTCCCAACCGAGTAGTGAGTCGGGGGCTGTATGTATCATATGTGCTTTGTCAATAATATACGAGCCTGTGTTACTTAAGTTATGAAGTTTTACTATGACTTTATTACGTTTGGCCGAGTACAGCTTTCTAGTGAACAATTTTTACTATGTTCCTATAGACTAACTCGGCGTAGACCATATAGTCGGGTAAAACTAATGACAACTGAGTAACAACTTAGGGCTTGGCGGCATTGCACATATATTTACACATGTACTCACAAAAGTTTCTGCATACCGACTACATGATATATTGCTCTTACAGACCCAGGTCTCAAGTGATTATCTCCGCAGTCGGCCTTGCCCGGGCTATCAGCTCCAGAGCCTCCTTAGGGGTCATCTCCTCGGCAAACCCCTCCCCGATGGCTTCAATGTCTGCCCTTGGGTAGATAGATTTGGTCATCGCCAGGGTCTGGGCCACGCCAGCAATAACATTCTTATCCGAGTACCTCTTCAGGGCATTCGGTGCATCTTCAAGGCGCGCCTCTACTTGGGGGATCCTGGTGCAGCTGGTTCCCATGGGGCAAGGATCTATAAGGTCAAGGAGCCCTTTCACGGACTCGACAAGGGCCTCTTGTGATCACCGGACAAGTCTTATCTCCTCTCTGTAAGCCTCAAATTGGGCCTGGGAATTGACTCTTGCAGCTACCCGGGTTCACCGACGAGTAAACTCGTTAGGCAAAATTGCAGACAGAGCAATATGTGGATTGGTTAAAGTCATTGTCAGGGCGAAGGCATACTTTTATAGTCGGCCTCCCACTTGGCTGCGGCCTTCTCCAGTTCGGCTTTTTCGTCTTCGAGCTTGGTGGTGGCCTTCTTCAGATCGGCCTTTTCTTGCTCAAGCTCGGCATTGGCCTTTGTTAGATTGGCCTCGTTTCTTTCAAGCTCAGCCCTGGCTCTCTCGGCCTCCTCCAGCCAGACTTTTTCCTCTGTTCGGGCCTTCAACTCGGCTTTGAGGGCTGCACATCAAAATAGTCAAGTACTTAGCATGGCAGGCAGGACGCAACTGGGCAGTCGGGAGACAACATAGCTAGAGAAATCACAACAAGGGCTTGGTCAGGAAGGTTTATGTAGGGAACTTACCTCTGATCTTCTTGGCTTGGTCCCATTTTTCGGTCCTAAGCTGAGCAACGGCATCCCTTAGCCAAGTCTCCCGCCCCTCCAACAAGGCCTTCAGCTCTCGGAGCTGGTCCAATTCTTGGAGGTGAGGGGCGACCTTGGTCAGGACCTCGTTCATTTTCTCGGCGCGGTCGACAAGTTTCTGAGAAAGGCAAGTCAGAGCAGAGTCAGTTGTCAGAACGCTTACACAACGAAGATTATCAAAACCCCCAACACAACGAAGATGACACCTGAATCCCCTGGGAGGCGGTAATTGTGGCCTGGAGCAAGTCCTCAAGCTCCTTTTTCGCCGCGGTCTCATCGTGTTTGTACCTTTTCATGGTTCCGTCGGGCGCCGTCCAGCGGAATGTCCTGGCGAACTTATGCGGTGGCATCTCAATCCTGGGGAGGTTCGACGCTTCAGGCGGTAGCGACGGTGATGACGACGAGAACGACCATGGTGGCAATGGAGTCCTGGCCCCCACCTTGGCTGCCCCTGTGGCTTTGGGGGCTGACTCGGGAGCTCTGGCAAGGGCTTCAATAGTAGGCATTGGCTCAGGGGCTGGGTCAGCAGCTTCGGCAACCGCTCCTTTGTCGGACGGTGCCGGCGGCCCTGCAGTCGGGACCATCTCGGTCTCTGTGACTAGGATGGCCTCTAGCTCGGCAGGTATGCTTGCGGGTGCCGGCTCGGCTGGGGCAGGCTCAACGATCAGAGCGGCCAGTGCAATCTCCTTAAGATCGATATCGGCGCGTTTCCTGCATAACAAGTCAGACATCAAAACACTGCTACAGCGGACAAGAATTCCAGAAGATCCAAAACAGCTCACCTCTTGGAGAACTTAAGTTTCCCACCGAGTGATCCAGGCCCCAGCGGCGCGCTACGACCGGCTGTCAAGCCAGTCGGCGTGGCAGTCGGTGGTGGCGTTCTCTCCCGAGTCAGCCTCATTTGCGGTATGGCCGGCTTGGGTGCTTGGGTACTCGGCAGCGCTTGCCCTGACCGCGTACTCGGTGGCACCCTTGACGAGCTCGACCATGTTGAGCTCAGCTACGCTGGTCTTGGTCTGGGACTTGATGGCCTGGGTGCTACGCCGGCTGTGTCCCTTATCCTCAGGCTTCCTGCCGTGGCACTCGGCGTCACGGCCTTCTTGCCTCGATCCGTCACTCGCCTTTTCCCCGCTCTCTTGGAGTCAGGTTGAGCAGCAGAAGGACTCCTCGGCCTCTTCTTTGACTTGGAGGCCGACAACGGGCGGGAGTCATCATCAAACTCCTCACACCACTACAGATGATTCAACAAAGTACATCACACAATGCTGGGCAATCATAGATACAAGTCCACAGGCATTCATTACAGAAGAAAGATGAGGGTTACCTCGGGACGGGGCCGATTGTGGCTATAAGACACGATGCGGCGTTTCTCGCCTTCGGTCTCGACCACCCCGCTGGAGAAATAACCAAACAGGGTTTCAGTCACTTTCTGCTCATTGGCCAATTCGTGGCTGACCCGGTCAAGGCCATATTTTCCCAGATAATCCCAGCCAAACACACTTCTCAGCTTCAGTGGCTGGATGCGCCGAGTCAGAAAATGCTTGGCCAACCAAGGTTCGGTCAGGCCGGCTTTCTTGACACTATCCAATTTCGCCAACAATTGATGCACTTGGCCCATCTCCTCAAAGGTTGGATCTGATGACCAATTTGGTGAAACCACTAGTGGCGAGCCAGTGAATGGATGCAAGGAGGGTGTTAGATCTGAACAATAGAACCACTCCTTGTGCCAACCTTTCAAGGAAGATCGATGTATGTTTTCTTCCTCTTGCTCCTCAACTGAAGACCAGCCCCCCTGATCACTTGGATGTTACTCTTGGAGGGCTGGGGTTTAATGTGGAACAAATGCCTAAAGAAGTTGAAGTGGGGTTCCACACCTAAAAAACACTCGCAGATAGTCACGAATATGGAGATTTGAAGGATCGAGTTGGGATTCAAATTTACCAACTCCAACCCGTAGAAGTCAAGGATGTGGCAGAAGAATGTAGAAGAGGGAAGGAACAAACCCCGGTCGAAAAAAGAGGCAAATACTACAATTTCGCCGGATTGGGGATTTGGAACCAACTCACCCTTAGCCGGCCGCCAATGAATCACCTCCTGGCTTTGCAGCTTCAATTGATTCTCCAGCAGCTTCAGCTTCACCACGTCACAATTTGAAGTCGGCTAGGCATTCTCCGACGCACCCGTAGAATCTGAAGCCTTCGACATGGTCGGGGGTGGAGAAGTTTGGGGGAAATGCGATTGGTGGCTTGGAATAGACGAAGAAGATCGGAATCGCCCGAGTTCTAGTGGGGTATAGCGAGTAGCAGTGAACCCTAGCAAAGTGAAAGGTGAAATTTGGGCGCGGAGGCAGAAGAAGAAACGATTGGTCGCTTTGGGGAAGATGAAGGAATCTTTTTCTCTCTCCCTGTCTTTTATAGAGCCTGTGTCGACTAAATGGGCTTGGGCCTACGCAGTTGGCACTAGGCCACCAAGATATGAGTTTCTACAGTAGCACGCTCATAATGGGTGTGGGTGCCATGGCCCCGGGTACCTCATGACAAGCATATGGGCCACTCGGATAGAGGATGGGCCTGGCCTTGTAATTAGAGATATAGTAATCCCTAGCAGACTTTGCCTTGTATGATAAGGAAAACACAGTCCTAGTTGGGTGCGTTATATCTCTAAGAGGAGATCCCTTGGCCGTAATCCGGTTGGGACTCCTACCTTGTAACCCTGTCCCTCAGTATATAAGGGGAGGCAGGGCGCCCCCTGAGGGCAGGTTGAGTTGGTTCACCAGAATCACCACCATACATCCTCAAAGGAATACCACCACAACTGGACGTAGGATATTACCTCACATTGAGGGCCTGAACCAGTATAAAATCTCCTTGTGTTCCTTTGCAATCCACCGAGTTTCCATCCGCCGAGTAGCCCCATATTCATATTATCGGTGTAAAACATCGACAGTTGGCGCGCCAGGTAGGGGCTTTGGCAAGATCTACATCTACAAGCTCGATGGATCCAGTAATCGGAGTCGACGGCGGCAAATTCTCCCCCGGAGATACAATCTCATTCGAAAGCCTCGACTTCGTCGCCGACTTGTTCGGCAATCTCATCTTGGCCGATGCAGACCAGATCCAACCGGCCGAGGAAACCGCCGACTCCGTGCCAGTCGGTCCACACAATGCTACAGTGACCATCATCGACTTGCTGCGGCAATCTTCCACTTGCCCGGGTCTTGGGACAACTCTTCCTGTCAGTGTTCGACTCAGACTCGGTCTTGAGCCAGCCGAGATCGGGCTAAGGAAGGAGGAGATCGTCAATCTCCCGTTCGGACTCGGCAACGCTGTGGATATCTTTAAACAACATCCAACGTGGCAAACCCGGTCCTCTGGAGTTCGACTTGGATACGGCCCAGAGCCGCTCGAGATCGGATCTAGGGAGGTCGGAGTTATAATCACCCCCATCAATTATTCTGACTTCGACTCTCAGTCGGATTCTGACTCTCAGTCGGACTCCGACTCTAAGTCAGACAGCAGCTCGGCAAGCTTCTCTCCACCACGAGAAATCTTCATGGCATCCAAAGGCTCTACTCCTACTCAGGAATCATGCCGACTACACGAGCAACAAGAAGAGGAGGCCTGCCGATTGCGAGAACAACAGGAGGAAGAAGCAAGACGCCTGCATGCCCGCAACGATGATCTACACAGTGCTGGGCGAACCGCCCAGCAACAAATCCTCCAAACCCGATTCAGCTGTTGGACCCAGGTTTGACCCCGAACCCTATGTGTGTACCATGCTAGTCCCACGATCAATTGCTAGCACACACATTCAACATCGACATCATAATCCATACATCACAGGTTCAGCTCACAGCAGTCCAAATATAAGTCGTACAAGAGTATAGACTTAGCGATTACATAGAGGCCGATCGGCTAAATAGATCAACAAAATAAAAAAAATAAAAAAAAGAGTTCAATAGTGGAAACAAGATAATATAGGCACCAAAAACCAGCAAGTGTGCCTTTGCCTGCCCACAGGCAACCGACTGGTAAGCCCTAGTAAGCACCGTCATCATCGTCTCCAAAACCCGCTGCATAGAAGTACCCAATTGTCGGGTCCCCCTCAATCATCTCTAAAAAAAGAAGTCACACAAACGTGTGTGAGTACAATACGTACTCTGCAAGACTTTTAGTATTTGCAATGGTATTCCATAATATGGGAAGATAAACAAGGAATGGTTCAGGTTCTGTACTTTGCATAAATCATAATATATATAGCGAAAACATTGCGGTTTTACAATGAAATTTTGTAAATCAAGCCCGCACAGTAAATCAAGTATGTAAGCATCGACCCGAAGTATTTCCAACCATCTAGGCTCCCTACCCATGCCAGCCAACTGTGACAACATGCTGCCACAACAAGCCCCACGAACTCCCCATTCGCACAATGATTTCCCCAAAACAGTTCCCAGAATTTAAATCTGCCATGGTGGAGAATTTCCCAAGTCATCCATAACCGAGGATTCGAATAGTTTTAACTCTCGAGAGTGCGTACAACTATACCCACATGACAAGGACAATATGAGCTACCACACAGGAGGCTCACACCATCAATGACAAAGCCTTTCTACCGTTGACCTAGCAATATCCCGCGCTTCTGATCTATCCCTAGGAGTTGGTAGGCCTCCCAAAACCCCAAGGCTCACACGATGTGCTGGTCACCCTTGAACAATAATCAAGGTACCTTCAGGCCATGGACAAAAACCATAACCCGCACTAACCCAATGTCAACAATAATGACCTACAACTACCACCGGCGGGTCTATTGCTAGGTATCAACATTATACTGAGCCAGAGACTCCCCATAAGAGCCACATGTGGTTTGTACTAAGTTTCTTGGTTCTAGGTACACCATAGAATCGGTCCTTAGCGACCCGGGTGAGACAACCACCTAATCGGTACCACAAACAAGGCACCAAACACTACATCCACTCGCCCAAGTCAAAAGCATGTTTTCAGTTTTTGTTTTCCACCAAGAGCACAGGGGAATTACCCACTGTTCATTTCCATAATTTCACAAATGCTTCATTTCCCCAACATCCCAAAATCAAGTAACAAGCCGCATTGATTAATTAGCAAACTAAGCATACCTATTGACATCCTCCCAACCACATGAACCCAAATTTTAGTGGCAAATAAGTGACAAGGATTCATGATACTCAAGTAACAAGGACAAGCATATGCAAACAAGAGGTTAACTACCAAGCATCCCACACATTTCTAAGTAAAACATCGCATGCATAATAGTTTGCAATCAATATAGTTTGTAAGTTTGAAATATAGGAGCAATTGATCAAGGGGGTGCTTGCCTTGCTTTTGGACTTCCTGGTACTCCTCTGGTTCTTCCTTAACTGGTTCAGCAACGTCGTGCTCTACGAGAATACCAAACGAATGCAATGAAAACAACGACAAAATTTAATAGTATAGGAAGTACAAATATTTTTGCAGAATATGGAAGTGCATAATTCTAGATGAATTTAGGAAAAAGAATCGCTTGAATCCGAGTTTGTATGAGGGAGAAACGGCTAAATGAATTCTGCTCTGTCCTAAATCGAAAATAATTGAGAAACAGCGTTTTCGCTCGACCGAACAGCTGAAACGGCTGAAAACATTCTACCGACTTAACGGGTGGTCTATTTGGGACTTTTTGGTTCTACGGGCATTTATACGGTACGGAACCTACATATGTGCTACTGTGAACCTAAGGACAGATCCCAGAAGTTGATATACTCCAACTCGCTAGGATGTTAATCGCACACGCTCACACATCACTAAAACAGCCTAACACGTGAAATCCACCGGGTGTGAAGTATTAATCTAAGGCATTTGGAGGCGTGGAGGGTTTCTAGGGCCTAGGGGTCACTGGATGTACAAGTGGAACCTATGGGAAGGCTTCGGTAGTGGCGAACGCCTCGGTCCAAAAACGATGTCTTCGTACGCGCAAACTACACGTCTTCGCACGTTAACGATGACCGGCAAAATCAGGAATTCAACAGCAGCTGCTCTACTCGTGGTTTTATCCCATTCTAACGCTAGTGGGGCCAACCTGGCTTGCATGGGGCTGATGGGATGGCTGCCGCTCACTCAAACACAAGCACACCTAAGGTGTTCGGTGAAAAGCCAAGCTAAAGTACGGCTTGTCTACCTCTGTCCTCTCATGCTCTAGTGCATGGCTAGTGAATGCAGGGGCACGGGGAAGCTCTAGGGGTCCTGCATGCAAGGTTGTAGGGTTCTAATTCATGCGGCCATGCTCCGATTGAGCCTCATCCACACATGTGGCCACAGTGGTGTCGCTAGGGTGGATGGCAAAACAGCGGCATGATAGGCCAAGCCAAGGACGCGGGGAGCACTAGTGGCCTCCCAGGAATAAAAAGAAAGCACATGCAGGAACAGGAGCTCACTGAAGAGTGCAGGCGGTGGGGTGCAACGTTGAGGCGGTGGTTGGCCCAGCAACAGGGTTGCTCGCGATGGAGGCTGCAGACAAGCGCTGTGATGAGTTCAATGAGTGAAGGGGGAATGGTGATACAGCAAGAACAGTGTTAAACTCACCAGGGCGGAGTTTAGCAGCTGCAAGGTCACGGCGGCACCCGGTCGGCATTGCAAAACACGATGGGGCTGCGGTGGTGCCTGCTGCTTGCCGAGGGCAAAAACGGAGTTAGGTCAGGCAGGAACACATGGTGACACAGCTGAGACAAGGTGAAACTCACTGGAGCTCCCAGACGGAAGGCGTGTGCTCACCAGCTCCGTGGGCGGCACCTCACATTCCTGGCGAACCAAGGGGCAATCCCCTGGGTCCTTGGGTGAGTGAGAAAGAGGGCAAGCTAGGGAGGCAGGAGGACATGGCTTGTTAAAAAGGAAGGCAGGGAAGGGAGAGGAGAGGGGGGAGCGCTGCTCTACTCCATCGGTCTCGCGATGGTGTGGGCGCGGGCAAACATGCAACAGACAGACGGGACAGGGCAGGGAGTCGCTGAGGCTGTCGGGGGCATCCCGCGAGGTCCCAAGGCGGCTCTGCCTCACCCTCTCACGTGATCTGGGGCGTGCAGAGGTAGCCACATGGTCGAGCTACACGAGCGGAGAGAGATCCTTGCGTGATCTTGTTTGGGCAATGGAGAACAGAGGCTACCTGAGTTGGCCTGGGCTTGGCTAGGCTGTGGAGTCCGAATTAGAGGTGGGGCCCTACATAAAAAGTGTGTCCAAAGGGGTTACCTACCTTGCCAAGTGGAAATACTGGGTCAATAGGTCGAGAAAACAGGAGAAACCGAGAGGAAGAGGGAAAGAGCTCTTCTCAGGTGAACAGTACCCAGATTTTTTGTGAAGATGGTTCGATGGGCCAACTTGCTTGAAACCGAATGAAACTTGGAGGCAAGTCTGGTAGTAAGGTATGGAATTTTTAGGAATTTTTCCAGAATTTTTGGTGAAGATTGAAAATTGAGGGTCAGAGAGGGCGGTGGGAAAAGTTTATATAGATCGCACGATCTATAATCTATTTGGCTGGGATTTTTCATGCATGAAAGATGACATGTAGTACATGCAGATGAAAAAAATGGTTTTATGCACCAATGAACAAAAGTGGGCTGTTACAAAACCTACCCCCCTTAAAATGAATCTCGTCCCCGAGATTTGGCCGCTCGGTGAAGAGGTAGGGAAACTCGTTTTGAAGATGGTCTTCACGCTCCTAGGTTGCCTCATCCACTGTGTGGTTACTCCACTGTACCTTGCACATCTTGATTGTCTTGTTCCTTGTCCGCCGCTCAGCTTCTTCTATTATGCGAATTGGGTGCTCTTTGTACGTGAGGTCTTGTTGTAGTTCGATGCTTTCTATTGGCACAACCTCAGTGGGCACTCTAAGGCACTTCTTTAATTGTGATACATGGAAGACATTGTGCACTTCAGATAGCTTAGGTGGAAGGTCCAATCTATAGGCCACTTCTCCTACTCTTGCAAGCACCCTATACGGTCCAACGTACCGTGGTGCTAATTTTCCCTTGACTTGAAACCTGTGGGTACCTCGCAGCGGCGTCACTTTGAGATATACGAAGTCATTAGGTCTGAACTTCAGCTCATGCCTCCTTTGGTTAGCATAGCTCTTTTGTCTTGATTGGGCTTCCTTAAATCTTTGCTCTAATCAACCGAACTTGCTCTTCCGCTTCATTGATCGAAGCTAGGCCAAATACGTGTCTCTCACCAACTTGTGATCAGTTAGAGGTGTTCTACATTTCCTCCCATAGAGAGCCTCGAATGGTGACATTTGTAGGCTTGCTTGGTAGCTGTTGTTGTAAGAAAACTCAGCATATGGCAAGCAATTTTCCCAGCTTGGTCCATGGGACAGCACACACGCTCTCAACATGTCTTCTAGCATTTGGTTCACCCTCTCGGTTTGTCCTCCAGTTTGCGGGTGATATGTGGTGCAAAAAGCTAGGTTGGTTCCCATTGCTTGCTACAACTGTTTCCAAAAATGTGAGATGAACTAGGCACCTCGGTCCAAAACTATCCGTTTCGGCACACCATGCAAGCAAACAACCCGAGAGAAATACAATTCAGCTAGCTTGGTTCCTTTGTCAGTGGTTTTCACTGGTATAAAGTGTGCTACTTTTGTCAGCCGATCCACTACAACCCATGTTGAATCATTGCCTCGCTGTGATCTTGGCAAACCAGTGATGAAATCCATTCCAACTTCGTCCCATTTCCATTCCGGGATTTGTAATGGCTGTAGTAGCCCGGCTGGCCTTTGGTGCTCAGCCTTCACTCGCTGACACACATCACAGAGCGCCACGTATTTAGCTACATCTCGCTTCATGCTTGCCCACCAAAAATCCTTCCTTAAATCTTGATACATCTTGGTACTAACGGGATGAATTGAGTACAATGTTTCATGGGCTTCTTTCAGAATTAGGTTCTTGACCTTTTCATCTTTGGGGATGTATATTCGCTGTCCATGCCTAACCACTCCATTTTCATCCATGTTGTAATCTGAGGTTTCCCCTTTCTCTATGCTTGCGCTTAATTTCTTGGACTTCCTTGTCTTCAGCTTGGGCTGCAAGAATTTGCTCTTCTAACATCGACTTTGCTTCCATGGCTGCAACACAACCATACTCCACCAATTCCAGGTTGAGGCATTGAAATTCCTTATACAACTCAGGTTGTCCATAGCTTAGTGTGAGACTATTGCAATGAGCTTTCCGACTCAGCGCGTCTGCAACTACGTTGGCCTTCCCCGGGTGATAATTTATGCCTAGGTCATAGTCCTTGATTAACTCAAGCCATCTCCTTTGCCTCAGGTTCAGATCCGCTTGTGTGAATATATATTTTAGGCTCTTGTGATCTGAGTATATCTCGCAACGATTACCGATCAAGTAATGCCGCCAAATTTTCAAGGCATGCACAACAGCTGCTAGTTCTAAGTCATGCGTAGGATAGTTCTGCTCCTGTGGTCTCAATTATCTTGATGCATAGGCTACTACCTTCCCTTCTTGCATTAATACGCAGCCAAGACCTAACCGAGATGCATCACAATACACATCGAAGCTCTTGCCAACATCTGGTAAAACCAACACGGGTGCTGTGGTCAGTCTTTTCTTTAATTCTTGGAAGCTTTCTTCACATTCCTTAGTCCATTCAAACCTCTTTTCCTTCTTCAACACTTGAGTCATTGGTCTCGCAATCTTTGAAAAGCTTTCAATGAACCGATGGTAGTAACCAGCCAATCCAAGAAAATGTCTTATGTCCGAAACATTCTGGGGTTGTTTCCAATTCAACACCTCTTGGACCTTGCTTGGATCAACCGCTACTCCACCTTCAGACAGCACATGACCAAGGAATCCAACTTCCTTCAACCAGAACTCACACTTGCTAAATTTTGCATACAGCTGGTGCTCTCGAAGTTTATCCAGAACTAGTTGTAGATGCCTTTTATGCTCTTCTTCAGTCTTCGAGTAGATGAGGATGTCATCAATAAAGACTACTACAAACTGATCCAAGTACTCCATAAAAATCTTATTCATCAAGTTCATGAAGCTTGCCAGGGCTTTAGTTAGTCCAAAAGACATTACGGTATACTCATACAAACCGTAACGTGTGGTGAAGGCTGTCTTCGGGATATCATCGGGTCTGATTTTCAGCTGAAAGTAGCCTAGTCTCAAGTCAATCTTTGAGAATACACGTGCCCCACTCATTTGATCAAAAATATCATCAATACGGGCAGCGGGTATTTGTTTTTGATGGTAACCTTATTTAACGATCGGTAGTCAACGCACATCCTGAGAGTGTGATCCTTCTTCTCTACGAACAGCATGGGAGATCCCCATGGTGATGTGCTTGGCCGAATGAATCCTTTGTTCAGCTGCTCTCTAAGTTGTTCCTTCAGTTCAGCTAGCTCATTAGGCGGCATCCGGTAGGGCCGTTTGGATATTGGGGCTGTTCTGGGCAGCAGCTCTATCACGAACTCCATGTGTCTGTCGGGTGGCATACCAGGTAACTCATCTAGAAAGATGTCAGGGTACTCACAAACTACCAGAACCTGGCTTATTTCCCTACCAACAAGGCTGCTGAGGAGAGAATGAGAGGGTACAGTTCTATTAGAGACAAACTCTACCCGATCCCCGGCTGTGTTCGTGAGTGTGATGGACCTACTTTCATAGTTGATCAAACCCTTGTGCTTGGAGAGCCAATCCATCCCAAGTATCACATCTAAACCTTGTGTCCCAAGCACAATCAAATTTTCCAAAAACTTATTGCCATTGATAACAATGGTAACGTCGGTGCAAACTAGTTTTGTTGTCACTCTGACCAGGTGATTGTACTATCATTGGTTAACTAGGGTGTCAACTTTCATTTGATGATTTGCACAAAATCCTTGGATATGAAAGAATGTGAAGCTCCAGAATCAAATAAACCATTGCAGGCTGAGCTCATGAGAAACATACAACACCACAATCAGGCGATCCTGACTTCACTCACGGCAGTCACATGATTACCCTGCCCCTCCCACAGGTTCTGAGCAGACCTGGGGGCTGGTGGCGGCTGGCTGATGAGTACATCACTATTTTCGATATGATCATAGCTACGTTATATATTCATGCCACCAAAGCATGCTCAATACATAAATATATATCTATATATAGGTTAACAATCCGTTACTGCACCATGAGTTGTGTATTCTCGTTTGCAGAATACTTGCTTGGGTAAATGAAAAGAGACGAGCACAAGAACGCAGATGATCAAAGAAGTTGTTGGGATCAAACTAAGACCTACCAAGTTCTACTTCTACATCACCATGTCACTTTTGTCCATAAGAAAGCAAGAGATGAAGTCTGTATGTTTTGGATTCCGATTCGGTCTCCTGACAGCATTAACTTCAAAGGACCTAGCCGCTGATCCAGAAGACTCTCAAGCCCATGAAACTTGTTGAAAAGCTTATAGAAGTCTACTTCAGATGTTTCGTCGCCACATCAAATTCCTCTGAGCTGTCTGAATCATTGAAACAAGATACATACCTCTTCCAGTCCAGTCTGTTTGGACCTTGGGCTTTATGTGTCTGGCTAACCCATCGAGGAGTGCGCCTTCTTTACAGGAAAATCTAACCCTAGATGTCCTAACTCATATATATTCAGTACCACCACCTTTAGAAGTGGGTTTGCTCTAGATAATTCTGTCCTGAACAGTTTCGCGCTTTATCAGTTTGTGAGACCCCAACTCGAGAAATATAATTTTTTTTTCAAAATTTATCATCTGCAATTCAGTTGCAATCTTTCTTGTCTTGCTTTTTCTTCGATTCGCCATGTAGGATTAGCCTTCGTGCGAGGTCAACTGGCAGCGCATGGTTGATAACGAAGGAGAAGTGGTTACTGCCGATTGCAGTTCGTTCTTATTAGAACCGGATCGTAGTCGATTCTCACACAAATCGATAGTATCTTTACCTAACGAAGATCGGCACCCCGTTGCCATCAAGTAGGTATCAGAGCGAAGTTGCCATTAGTATTATCTTTTTTGTCCTATTTCAATTTTTTTGTTCCTAACCTAGAGTCCAGAAAAGCAACAAAAATAAAATTAGTATCATAGGTTTTTTCCCTCTACAACCACATTTAGCCTTTTGCATAATTCTGTTTCAGAGTCTGTAGTGTTGAGTTTGTGTCCTAGGTTGAGTTTGGTTGCTGGCTTAGATTGTGTTTGATGTCCTAGTTCGTGATCATCCGCCGCCCACCCCCCTAGACACCACCACCGGATCCCCAATTAGCCCTCCACCAAAACACTGATACGGAGACCTTCCTTGAAACAGCCATAACTTTGCATCACGAACTCGAATCATGCAAATAAATAGTTCTGACTTCTACAGAAAATTTTCCAATCCACTCCCACACTTATTGGTTTGTCAAATGTTTTTGGAAATTCAGCCTGGAAATGTGTTTCCGACTTCATAAAGTTCTAGCACGTTCGTGTTTTTCTACAACCACCCTACAAACTAGCTGCACCTCTGCAGGTTGCTTTCCTGTGCTCTATAGGAAAATATCAAAAAATAAAGAAACTAAAAAAAAATTGTGAAGAAGAAAAAGAAAAAGCAAAAGAGAGACACATAGGACACACCAGGGAGCAACCGGTGTGTTAGTTCTGGTTTGCCTTGTCCTTATTTCCTTGTGCTTCCTATCATACTTTGTCTCTGTGTTTATCACATCTGGGCCTAGAATGCGTTAGCAGCAATATGACAAGTCTTGGACATTTATTAGTGATTACTATTGTTAATGAATTATTGGCTACTAACAATTTTTGGCCTCCCAAGCTCCAACATATAACTTCTGTACAGCACGTCTCGACCTTGCAATCGCTGGATCACAGCCCTCAAGTATCACAACCAGCCACCGGTTGTACCATCCCTTGCTCGCTAGTCTCAGAACCTTGTAGAGCTCGGTTAAGGTGCGTTTGACGCGAAAACCCCAGTGTGCCAAAAAAGCTGGCTGACATCTGGTTCGCGTCTGTGTGACACGCTGAAGCCTGGGAGATCTGCTTAGCTCAGGCAGGTCCTAAAATATTTGAGGTTCGTAGCTGCCAGTCAATTTGACCCAGCAATGACAAGGGATAAACAAATTAGCATATCACCGCTCCAATCGGCGATAGCTGATACAGTCCGTGGCGCCAACAGTACTTGTAAATCGGCTGCGCTTGTACTCGGCCTCTTGTCTTCGCGCGGTGCTCGTCGCCCGGCACTAGTTGTCCTTCCGCGCCCGGGTAGTCTTCCTGTTGCCCATGCCGGGACCTCGTGCCCGCGCCCGAGTCTTTGTGCTCCATTCGTGCGCCTGAGTCTTCGCCCGCGTGCCTTCGGGTACTTGTCTGCTTGTGTTGTTGCCCTATGCTCGGGGCCCTTGCTCCTATTCCTAAAATCGGCCGATACTCCTAGCCGATAGCCGATAGCATCTGTATATCGCCATGCCCGGGCTCTTCCTCGTGCCCCCGCCGAGATCTTGCTTCGTGGTCGTGTCCGGGGAAGCAAGGAGGAAATGACGATTGCCGATAGAGCACCTGTACATCCGGAAGCCGATGATGATATAAGCAAAGTATATACCAGCTGACTGCCAAATAAAACAGTAAGACATCGTCTAGAAGCGATGGCAAAACAGATAGTCAGAAAAAAAGACAATGCAGTCGGTTGTCTAGTAACAGATACCTATTCGGCTAAGCACTCCGACATAGAACATCGCATAACACTATTGACTCGACAAGGATAAATTAATTACTATCAGTCTAGTAGATCGCACCGAACCGTTGCAGCACAGACCAAATAATGATAACAGAACCTCAATGGGCGATAGATCTAATGCAATCGTGATGTATAAGATTAATTTACCGTCTATGCATCCGATAAGACACTTCACAGAGCCATCGGCCTAGCAGGAATCACTTTATCGCTTCAGTTTAGTAGGTCGACCCAACCGAGCAGCACAACTGATGATAAACTATCCCAGTAAACCGATAAAAAGACTATGCACGCGCTGATGTGGTATACCTGATCGGCCTAAGAGATCGAACCGAACCGGATTCAGCCGTAGACAGGGCAGATAGCACCTGGGTAAGGGGGTGACGAGTCTTACCCTCTCGCAGGAGTTCAGACCTAACGATGCAGCCCCGCCAGAGAAGCAAGAACCCGTCGAAAGGTCGATGCGTCTCGAAGTTTATTGATCTGTGTGGATTATAGTTTTTACAAGGTCCCCGGCATACGTATATATTACCCCGAGTTACAAGAGTCCTTATTGGACACGGAACAGACTTTCCTAACTCAGAAAGGAAAACTAACAGACCTGATCGACAAGAGATCAGGTTTCCTAAAAGATAAAACTATCTAAGTATATAAGATAAATAACTGCCTATAACGTTCTTCACGATTCCTTCCTTCAAGCTCTGGACTCTTCTGGATTAGTTTCCAATGGCTGATATCGCTTCTTTTTTCCTTAAACCGAACATGGTAACGATCCCGTAACAAATTTTGGCGTAACAGGTCTTCCATTTCGAGTGTCCACTATCCTTGCATAGGTAGTAGTTGATAGGGATACGTACTTTTTCTGCTGTTTGTTCCTATTTTCTACTAACCATGGCAGGTGAGTGAATGATTTCGCTATTGTGCTTCAAAAGAGGAGATCGTTAAGCTGGATCAAAAGATTGAGGAGCAACGTAGCTGCTGTGAATCTATACGGGAAGACCTCCAGGCTATCGTGGGGAGCATACCCGTACCCTCACTACCGCATCGAGCAATTGGCAGCAAACCGTCAGCCAACACCTCACCACTTTTGACGATGACAGATAATGAAGAAGAGGAACCGACATAGCACGCACGTGATGCCACTTCCATGAAGAGCGCCTACGACAACGGCTGCGATTCGAATCCGGGAGGTATGGGAGGTAATCCCGCCACCAGGTGCGGTAACGCATGATCCTTTGCTAAAGTTAAATTTACCTTGCCTTCATTTTCTAGAAAATATGGACCCTGAATGCTTTTGGATTGGAGATGACCGTAGACAGAAATTCCATCTAGCTATATTAGCTGACAGAAGTTGCAGGAAAGACAGCCATTGAGAAGGAACAATTGGGGAAGCACGTCTACATCGAGTCCTTGTGGTCCGAAAAAAGTACCTCCCTACCATGGCTCGGATGCTACACTCCACCATCGCGATCAGAGGCATTGGGCCAACATCCTGTGCTACCCTGAGGAGGTGAGTAAATCTGTTTTGTTTGCAGGCACACCCACAAAAAGTGGCATCATCGGTTGCTTCCACGGGCGCCGAACAAGAATATCCAGTGCTTCAAGTGCAAAGAGATGGGGCATGTGCAACGTGATATGCTCGAACTAGAGAGTCCTCATTGCTACAGATGATGGTGAGTACACTAGCGTATTATGTGGGATGTGAATTAGCACATGGCCTAACAAGTGCAGTGATGAAGACGAGAGCGTTGAGGAAGTTGAGCATCATAGGTGCAAGATTCAAGCAAGGGTACTTGAGCATTGTAGCACATGGGTGCTAAGTGCTCAAATGGAGAAATAGAGCAAAATCAGCGCCACAATTTCATTGATAGCGAAAGCTGTCTAAGCAACCTTGCTAGTTCAGATTGGGGTTGACAAGCTAGGTTTGTCTACACAACCACATCCGGCCTTACTCCATCCAATGGTTCCAACTCTTGTGGTAAGTTGAAGGTGAGTAAAGTTGTGAGAGTGCAATTTTCTGTTGGAAATTACCATGATAGTGCAAATTTTGATGTCGTACCTATGCAAGCATGTTCTTTGCTTTTGGGTAGACCTGGAATATGATAGAGATGTGCTGCACCATGGTAGAACTAGACACGTAACTTTCTCACATAATGGCAAAAAGATTGAGTTACTACCCAATGACCCCTGTTGATAATTTTGAAAGTATGATCTTGAGAGGGAAAGATTAAAAACCATGAGGCTTTCAGAAATAATGTAATAATACTAATGTTTTTGATGGCCTTCACCTAAACCTGAGTTATTGCCAAAATGAATGTATTCTTTGGGCACTGACATTTTGCAGGTATCTGAGAAGAGCCAAAGTAAATGAGGAAAGAAAGAAAGAATAGAGAAAGGAAGATTCACACTGTTGTTCCATGCATTGAGTTTCAAGATGGTTTAATTAAGAGTGCACCTACGTTTTTGAAAATGAGAACAAAGGTAACAGAATAGTTGCTACATTCACTCAAGGTATGGACAATTCTAATGTGCTATCTATGTTCCACTAATCATGCTAGTTTAGAGCAATCACCAGTGGAATCATTTTTTAGTAATTACTTTTGTCACATGATTGATTTGGTTCCTATTTCTTGTGATAAAGAAGAGTTGTGCAATGCTTCACTTATATCCATGCCACAGCTAGTAATGAACATGTTAGTAATGTTGTTGAACCACCGTGTGCTGATTTTAGACATGTTGTTCACAGTTGCTAGCGAGAATAAAGAGCTTAGATTGCTATCTTCTTTTAAATACTTGGGCTATATTCAGTTGATGATCTTTTCTATTCAATTGTTTAGAGAAGAAAACTTATTTGCTAGATTCTAATTTGCCATGTCCTTCTCATGTAATTTTTCATGTTATTGGCAATTATGATAATAAAGGAGAATATAATGTCATAGAAGTATACATTGGGTCAAATTTTAATATACTTCCTTTTCATAATGATATATCTTGTCTAGAGGATCGCATGAGTATAAATAATTCTCTATCTAGTTCCTCTAGTTGTTTAAATGAGTTGCAAGTTGGTTTACAAGAAGGGGGGTGTTGTGAGCTGCACAACACTACAAAGTGTTCTCTGTGTTTAAAAATTTCAGAATCCAACCATATGCACAACACTACCTCACCCTATGTTATGAAAGATAAAGATATGTTCATCAGGTTTAATGACAAGGTGAAACCGCGGACGGTTTCCAATAAGAAGAGGGAGGATGATGAGGATATCACTAGCTCGGATATGACCATAGCTACCTTATATATTCATCCACCAAAGGTGCATGCTTTCTACATAAGATTTATATGTTATATATTTGAACAACCGTTACTGCACCATGAGTTTTGTATATTCTCGTTTGTAGAGATACTTGCTTGGGTAAAGGGAAAGAGACCGAGCGCAAGGAATGCATAGATGATCAAAGAAGTTGATTGGGGACCAAACCAAGACCTTACCCAAGTCTACTTCTACATCACCACGTCACTTTTGGTCCATAGAAAGCAAGAGATGAAGTTCTATATGTTTTGGATTCGGATTTGGGTCTCCTGACAGCATTAACTTCAAACGGACCTAGCCGCTGATCCAGAAGGACTCTCAGGGCCCATGAGTACTTGTTGGAAAGCTTATGGAGTCTACTTTCAGATGATTTTGGTCCCACATCAAAATTCCTCTTGAGCTGACTGGAATCATTGAAACAAGATACATACCTCTTCCAGTCCGAGTCTGTTTTGGACCTTGGGCTTTGTATTTGTGTCGTGGGCTAAACCCATGAGGAGTACGCCCCTTACAGGGAAAATCCTAACCCTAGGACGTCCTAACTCATATATATTCAGTAGCCACCACCATTTAGAGGTGGGTTTTGCTTAGATTATTCTGTCCTGGAACAGTTTCGCCGTTTATCGGTTTGTGAGACCCCAACTCGAGAGTATAATCATTCATCTGCAATTCAGTTGCAATCTTTCTTGTTCTTGCTTGTGTTCTTCAATTTGCATGCAGGGATTAGCCTTCGTGACGAGGTCAACTGGGCAGCGCACGGTTGATAACGAGAGGAGACGTGGTACTGCGATTGCAGAGTTCAGGTCTTGGTGATCAGAAGCTGGATCGTGAGTGTCGATTCTCCACCAAATCGATAGTTATCTTTACCTAACGGAAGATTGGGCACCCCATTGCCATCACTGGCAGTGCTCCACGGCCTCTCCCACGTGCTGCTGGTCCAGCTGAAGCACGTGGAGGCGCAAACTGAACTGGACCAGGTACCTTCTTCGGGCACCAATTGGAGTAATGCCCGTACTCTCCACAATTGTAGCAGTCTACCAGCCTGAAGTCGGTAGCTTGTTGTGCAGCCGGGCGAGGGGGCGGCTGAGGCACACGAGGGGCTGGTGGTTGTGGCCTTGCTTGTGGTGACGCTGGATACCTTGCCGGCGCTGGTGCCGACGGCCGAACAGTTGCGGGATGCCACACGCACTGCTGTGAGGAGCTCCCTCCCGCTGGCTTGCGTGCAGCCCACTTACGTTTGCAGGGCTCCACTACGCCACGATGCTTGTGCTCCCATCCAATGGCCTTGTTCACCAAAGTGGGAAAGTTAGGGAAGTCAAACGGCTCAAAGGCCAGCTGCATCTCTTCATCTAGTCCTTCCAGGAACTTCCCCATCTTTGCTTCTTCATTTAATAGGTCGGCAGCGGCATAGCGAGCAAGATGGTTGAAGTGGTGGAGGTACTCGCTCACGGACATGTTGCCTTGCTTTAGAGTTTCAAATTCTTTCCTCTTGATCTTCATGATACCAGCTGGGATGTGTGCTTTGCGAAATGCTCCCTTAAACTCATTCCATGTTACAACATGGCCTTCTTGTTGCATTGCACGGTAATTGTCCCACCAATCACTAGCGGCGCCGTGAAGCTGTTCTGCTGCAAATGCCACCTTCTTAGCATCGTCACAGTGAACCAAGTCAAGCTTTTTCTCTACTGTACGCAGCCAGTCATCGGCATCAAGTGGATTCTCAGAACGAGCAAAAGTGGGTGGCTTGGTGCAGTGGAAATCAAACAACTTGGATGGCTGATTATTGCCCAAGTGCTGTGCTCCTCCAATGGCTTGTGCGGCCACACCACGTGCAGTGGTGTTCCTTTCAATCCTTTCAAGCAATTGAGTTTGTGCCATGTGGTTTTGCTCAGCCAACATGAGCACTTCTGCCAAGGTAGGACCAGGTTGCTGTCCACCGGCAGGTGCACCAGGCAGGGGCCTATCTTGGCCACCCTATGCACCCCGTTGCTGCTGGGGTTGACCATGGTGCTGTGGTTCAGAGGGATCTCCTTCCTGAGCCACTTGTGCTGCGGAATGGGTCCGTGTTGCAGTCATCCTGTACAACAATCTTCCGATTACTACATGCATAAGGATGTATAAACTAGTGCTACTAGACTGTTGATAGGATAAAATCAAAACAGCCTAGGAATAGAGAAAAAAAATTCCAAATAAAATGTCAACCGAAACACAAATAAGATCCCTTATGCCACAAAGAAACACTTAAGTCTTACAGTACATAAACATGGGACAACCCTTAGTCGATTCACAAACATACAAAGCCCATGGGCTGAGTGAATCAAGCAGCTAACGGCACAATACCATGCATTACATCAACTCATCATCCATCACGGCCACCCACGCCTCTGGCCGGAAGCAAAAGCACTACTCGCTCACTACAAAACACCACTTACTAGTGAGCTCTACCAACTGTGAAAAACCTACTCCTGGTTAAGCTCCCGTATATCACCATCTTCTGGTGAAGCGGATACAAATGGCTCATAATCCTCCTCATCTGCAGCAGACCTCCATGTGGGAGCAGGGGCGATGACCCGACCTCGCTGAACTAAACGTGAGCTTTCAGACTCAACCGGCTTGAAGAGGCCACGATACTCTGCAGCTGTCATGCATGTACTGCGAGTTGGAGCAGCTGAGCGGGGCACCGGGTTAGCAGGCAGCGCTAGTACTACCATCGGCTCCTGGGCAACGGGTGTTGGCACAGGTGTAGAAGCATGGGTAGGAGCAGCAGCAGGCCTATGTGCTGCAGCAGGGGCAGGTGCAGCAATATCCTCCACACCATACAGCTCGATGCGGGGAATTTGGCCCATACAGACATAAGGTTCAATGAGGCACTCCAGGTGAGCGATGCGCCCATGAGCTTGCCGCAGCTCCAAGCCAATGACACGGTGGTAACGATCTGAGGAGCGCACGTACTCCGCCAAGTTGCGAAGGACATGGTTTGGCTCATGTTCAGCTGAGAGGTAGAGGTGAACTTCCTCTCCCAAAGGGCGTGCCAGATGGTACGGGCATTGTGTAGCCAACTCCACATGGAGATGCAGCATGTGTGCCATAGCAATATAGGCAGCATCGTTGATGGCTCTATGGAGGGAAGAGCCATAGCCGGTGAACTCCAAGGGCTGGCTCCCAACATACGCCCTAGCGAGTATAAGAACTCGTGCACGGTACTCAACTGAAGCAAGGCCAATGTTGGTGTGAGCAACTGTATACTCAGGAGGGTGGTGATAGTGTGCACGCTGTAGCATGTTCCACAAATCACGTGGCAAACCGGTGGGGCCGGCGTCACTGGTCCAATGGCAAACAACCCACTCGGCCATCTGCAACAAGTTAGCAACAACAAAAATCATGATTTCAGAAATGAAAGTTGGGTAGGTTAGTAGTAAAACTAAATGAGGTCAGTGATATATGATATATTCCTTAGTTTTCACAAGTTTTAGCAATTAGTTTTTCAGATTACAAACAAGCATGGGTGATGTGAACATAACAAGTATATCGCACAACCGGCAAGAGATAAACAACAAGAATGAAAGGAAGATGCAACGCTTCCCATCCCAGTACTGCTACCCCCCTTAAGTCCTTAACCTATAATGTTAATAACATCTAGCGTGCAGCACAAAGATCATCTTCAAACCAAATGACAGAAGGTAAGGAGATAGAAGTTTAGATTTTGCTGTAGCATTTTTTTCCAAACATTTTGCAGTAGCTTTTCAATAAGATTTAACGACTTTTCAAAACCATTTAGAACTAATATTCAAAAGTACTTGAAACCATTTTCAAGGGCAAGGGCCGCTGCTTTTCAAAAGAAAGGGGCAGCCGCTGCAGTTTTGAACATTCAAGCATAAGTTTAAGACAAAACCTTTTGTCTAAAAGGAGGTAAGTAGAGTAAAATGATACGCTAAATAGGTAATATGACTACTTAGAGTTTTTAGAAGATAGATGAGAGTTTTTGAACAGGAGTTTTCCAAACCAAAACCTACCTAACGACATGGCTTATTATGACTTAACCTTGGTCGGTTTGGCTCTGATACCAACGCTGTCGGACCCGGGTTTGACCCCGAACCCTATGTGTGTACCATGCTAGTCCCACGATCAATTGCTAGCACACACATTCAACATCGACATCATAATCCATACATCACAGGTTCAGCTCACAGCAGTCCAAATATAAGTCGTACAAGAGTCTAGACTTAGCGATTACATAGAGGCCGATCGGCTAAATAGAACAACAAAATAAAAAAAATAAAAAAAAGAGTTCAACAGCGGAAACAAGATAATATAGGCACCAAAAACCAGCAAGTGTGCCTCTGCCTGCCCATAGGCAACCAACCGGTAAGCCCTAGTAAGCACCGTCGTCATCGTCTCCCAAACCCGCTGCATAGAAGTACCCGATTGTCGGGTCCCCCTCAATCATCTCTAAAAAAAAGAAGTCACACAAGCGTGTGTGAGTACAATACGTACTCTGCAAGACTTTTAGTATTTGCAATGGTATTCCATAATATGAGAAGATAAACAAGGAATGGTTCAAGTTTTGCACTTTGCATAAATCATAATATATATAGCGAAAACATTGCGGTTTTGCAACGAAATTTCGTAAATCAAGCCTGCACAGTAAATCAAGTATGTAAGCATCGACCCGAAGTGTTTCCAACCATCTAGGCTCCCTGCCCATGCTAGCCAACCGTGACAACACGCTGCCACAACCAGCCCCACGAACTCCCCATTCGCACCATGATTTTCCCCAAAACAGTTCCTAGAATTTAAATCTACCATCGTGGAGAATTTCCCATGACACGGCTATTCGAATAGTTTTAACTCTCGAGAGTGTGTACAACTGTACCCACATGACAAGGACAATATGAGCTACCACACAGGAGGCTCACATCATCAATGACAAAGCCTTTCTATCGTTGACCTAACAATATCCCGCGCTTATGATCTATCCCTAGGGAGTTGGTAGGCCTCCCAAAACCCCAAGGCTCACACGATGTGCTGGTAACCTTGAACAATAATCAAGGTACCTTCGGGCCATGGACAAAAACCATAACTCGCACTAACCCAGTGTCAACAATAATGACCTACAACTACCACCGGCGGGTCTATTGCTAGGTATCAACATTATACTGAGCCAGAGACTCCCCATAAGAGCCACATGTGGTTTGTACTATGTTTCTTGGTTCTAGCTACACCATAGAATCGGTCCTTAGCAACCCGGGCGAGACAACCACCTAATCGGTACCACAAACAAGGCACCAAACACTACATCCACTCGCCCAAGTCAAAAGCATGTTTTCAATTTTTGTTTTCCACCAAGAGCATAGGGGAATTACCCACTGTTCATTTCCATAATTTCGCAAATGCTTCATTTCCCCAACATCCCAAAATCAAGTAACAAGCCGCATTGATTAATTAGCAAACTAAGCATACCTATTGACATCCTCCCAACCACATGAACCCAAAATTTCAGTGGCAACATTAGTGACAAGGAATTCATGATACTCAAGTAACAAGGAGAAGGCATATGCAACAAGAGGTTAACTACCCAAGAATCCCACACATTTCTAAGTAAAACATCGCATGCATAATAGTTTGCAATCAATATAGTTTGTAAGTTTGAAATATAGGAGCAATTGATCAAGGGGGTGCTTGCCTTGCTTTTGGATTTCCTGGTACTCCTCTGGTTCTTCCTCAACTGGGTCAGCAACGTCGTGCTCTACGAGAATACCAAACAAATGCAATGAAAACAACGGCAAAATTTAACAGTACAGGAAGTACAAATATTTTTGCAGAATATGGAAGTGCATGATTCTAGATGAATTTAGGAAAATGAATCGCTTGAAATCTGAGTTCGTAGGCAGGGAGAAACGGCTAAGTGAATTCTGCTCTGTCCTAAAATCGAAAATAATTGAGAAACAGCGTTTTCGCTCGACCGAACAGCTGAAACGGCTAAAAACATTCTACCGACTTAACGGGTTGTCTATTTGGGACGTTTTTGGTTCTAGGGGCATTTATATGGTACAAAACCTACATATGTGCTACTGTGAACCTAAGGACAGCTCCCAGAAGTTGATATACTCCAACTCGCTAGGATGTTAATCGCACACGCTCACACGTCGCTATAACAGCCTAACATGTGAAATCCACCGGGTGTGAAGTATTAATCTAAGGCATTTGGAGGACGTGGAGGGTTTCTAGGGCTAGGGGTCACTGGATGTACAAGTGGACCTATGGGAAGGCTTCATGGTAGTGGCGAACGCCTCATCCAAAAACGATGTCTTTGTACGCGCCAAAACTACACCGACTTCGCACGTTAACGATGACCGGCACAAATTCAGGAATTCAACAGCAGCTGCTCTACTCGTGGTTTATCCTGTTCCTAACGCTAGTGGGAACCAGGCTTGCATGGGGACTGATGGGATGGCTGCGCTCACTCAAACACAAGCGCACCTAAGGTGTTCGGTGAAAAGCCAAGCTAAAGTACGGCTTGTCTACCTCTGTCCTCTCATGCTCTAGTGCATGGCTCGTGAATGCAGGGGCGCGGGGAAGCTCTAGGGGTCCTGCATGCAAGGTCGTAGGGTTCTAATTCATGCGGCCATGCTCCGATTGAGCCTCATACCACATCATTGGCCACGGTGGGTGTCGCTTCAGATGGACTGGCAAAACAGTGCATGACAGGCCAAGCCTTAAGGACGTGGGGAGCACTAGTGGGCCTCCCAGGAATAAAAGAAAGCTCATGCAGAACAGGAGCTCACCGAAGAGTGCAGGCGGTGGGGTGCAATGTTGAGGCGGTGGTCGGCTCAGGCAACAGAGTTGCTCCGCGATGGGGCTGTAGACAAGCGCTGCGATGAGTTTCATCATGAGTGTGAAGGGGGAATGGTGATACAACATAGAAACAGTGTTAAACTCACCAGGGCGGAGAATTAGCTGCAAAGCTGCCGCCCCCCAAAGGTCATCGGCGGCACCGGTCGGTGGTGATTTTGCAAAACATGATGGGGCTGCGGTGGTGCCTGCTGCTGTTGACGCCGAAAGATCACCCTCTCAGCAGCGTCGAGAATGGGCCGATGATCTCTGGTTCGGCGCAGTAGACACCGCGAAGGCCTGGGAAATTTGCTTAACTCCAGTGCAGGTCCTAAATTTGAGGTTCGTAGAGCGTCCAGTGCATTTGAGACCGTAATTGACAAGGAGATGAAAACATACTTAGACCAGTGAGCCAATCGGCTGGAAGCCGATTGGACTCGTTTCATTGGCCAATAGCCGATCTGGATATAGCAACTTATACATCGACTGGAAGCGATGATGGCATAAAAAGATAACTGCGATAAGTTGATGATAATATAATGAATAAATAAGCCGACTGCTGATAGAACATATGCATCGGCTGGAAAATCGATGATAGTGTAAATCATAAAAATAAAAATAATGCAACGGCTGTATTTAAAATAGATACTTCCATCGCTAGGCACTCTAATAAAATTGCATAAAATCCATCGGCTTAACAAGGATAAATCTATTATTATCCATCTAGTAGTTCAAACTCAACTGATGCAGCAATAGATTAATAACGATAAAAGAACCTCGATGAGCCGATAGATCTAATGCAATCGTGAAATGTAAAATAGGATAACTTATTTCTCTACATCCAATAAGACGCTTGCATAAAATCTATCTACCTAGCAGAAATATATTTATCGCTACCAGTTCAGTAGGTCGGACCTAACCGATGCAGCTCAACATGTGATAAATTATTCCCATAAGCTGATAAATCTATGCCACGCGTGAAGTGATATATCTGTTCGGACTTATGAGATCAAACATAACTGATGCAGCCGTAGACAGAACAGATATACGTGGTAAGCCAACTACCAATGAAAAACGACTAGAATATCGACCTAACCGAGGAAGTCACTAGCCGATACGGTAGCTACGGGGTAACGAGACTTACCCTCTTACTGGAGGTCGAACTTAACCGATGTAGCCTGGCTCAAGAAGCAATAACCCGTCAAAAAGGATGGCGATGCGCCGAAGTTGTATTGATCTGTGTGATGATTTACATGGTCCCCGGGCATATGTATTTATACCCCGAGTTGATACAGTCCTGATCGGATACGAAACAGGAGTTTCCTAGCTATAAAAGGAAAATTAACAAGCCCTGATCGGACACGAGATCAGGTTTCCTAAAAATTATTATCTCTACCTAATTTACAGATAAGATATTAACTACCTTCCCAAACTCGGTTCTTCCTCTGGATTATCCCCGCTCTAAATTGACTATGATTTCTCCCTTAACCGAATCTGATCAAGAACTGTACCAAATTTTGGCGTTAACAGCTGCTTGCCGAGGGCAAAAATGGAGTTAGGTCAGGCAGGAACACATGGTGACACAGCTGAGACAAGGTGAAACTCACCGGAGCTCCCAAACGGAAGGCGTGTGCTCGCCGGCGCCGTGGGCAGCACCTCACGTTCCCGGCGAACCAAGGGGCAATCCCATGGGTCCTTGGGTGCGTGAGAAAGAGGGCGAGCTGGGGAGGCAGGAGGAGCATGGCTTGGTTAAAAAAAGGAAGGCAGGGAAGGAGAGGAGGGGGGGGGCGCTGCACTACTCCATCAGTCTCGCGATGGTGTGTGCGCGGGCAAACGTGCAGCAGACAGATGGGACAGGGCAGGGAGTCGCTGAGGCTGTCGGGGGCATCCAGCGAGGTCCCAAGGCGGCTCTGCCTCTCCCTCTCACGTGGTCTAGGGCGTGCAGAGGTAGCCACATGGTCAAGCTGCACAGGCGGAGAGAGATCCTCGCGTGAACTCGTTTGGGCAATGGAGAACAGGGGCTGCCTGAGTTGGCCTGGGCTTGGCTGGGCTGTGGAGTCCGAATTAGAGGTGGGGCCCAACATAAAAAGTGTGTCCAAAGGGGTTACCTACCTTGCCAAGTGGAAATATTGGGTCAATGGGTTGAGAAAACAGGAGAAACCGAGAGGAAGAGGGAAAGAACTCTTCTTGGGTGAACAATACCCAGATTTTTGGTGAAGATGGTTCGATGGGCCAACTTGCTTGAAACCGAATGAAACTTGGAGGCAAGGCTGGTAGTAAGGTATGGAACTTTTAGGAATTTTTCCAAAATTTTTGGTGAAGATTGAAAATTGAGGGTCAGAGAGGGCGGTGGGAAAAGTTTATATAGATCGCACAATCTATAATCTGTTTGGCTGGGATTTTTCATGCATGAAAGATGACATGTAGTGCATGCAGATGAAGAAAAATGGTTTTATGCACCAATGAACAAAAGTGGGCTGTTACATCAGCGACCACGACGTCTTCATTACTCCTCAACAGAACATCGTGGCCGCTGCAATTCTACTGGATACACTCCAGTTTGGGCTTGATCACCAGGCCACTCCGACAATCGCAAGGATAAAAGCCATGCTTACCGCTGCTGCATGTCAGCAGCACCAACAGTCGGGCGATACCCTCAAACCGACCAACTGGTCGGCATCCCCAACGGCAGTCTCGTCCACCTCAAAGCGACACCGAGCGGCCGGCTCTAGTAGGCAGCACACGGAGTCACGCCAAACATCACTCGGCAACCCCAACAACAACCAGCAGCGTCGAAGCGACCGTTGGGACAATTAGGATCTCCGAGGCGAAGTACAGCGTGACCTTTGGCAGGACATCAATGCTCGGTGCCACGAACGAGAGGAAGACGAGCAACGCCGATCGGAAGACGAGAACGAGCGCGTCGGCCTCCACCACGAGCGGTTTTGCCATCGTAGGAGGAGCCGAAGCCCTCATAAAGATGAAGGAGTACCGGCCTTCACCTAGGAGCTACAACAGGTCGACTGGCCATCGGGTTTCAAGCCTACAGGCATCGAAAAATACGATGGCAAGACCAATCCCGAGTCTTGGCTCATGGTCTACACTTTGGCAATCCGAGCAGCTGGAGGAAATCACAAAGTCATGGCTAACTACTTCCCAGTCACTTTAGCCGACTCGGCGAGGACATGGCTAACGATACTTCCCAAGCAATCAATCGGCTCCTAGGGAAAACTCCGGGAACGCTTCATCGCCAACTTCCAGGGAACATATGAGAGGCCATCTTCCGAGTACGACTTATATCAGTTGCATCAAAGGAGGAATGAGTCTCTTCGTGACTTCATCAAGAGGTTCTCTGAAAAGAAGAATTCAATCCCGAAGATCAAGGACGAGGTTGTCATCGCCGCCTTTCGAAAAGGAGTCAAAGACACCTCGTTCATTGCCAAATTCACTCGGAAGCCTCCCAACTCTATCAAGGCTTTATTCGACATGGCGAACAAGTACGCCGACTTGGCCGACGTTGTTGCTAAGGCCCTCGATGACAAGAAGGCACCATGACAAAAGAAGCGGGAGGGCACCAACGATGCAGTCCCGACTAAAGTTGGGAGTCACAAACGCAAGTCAGACGGCTTCATTGTGGTAGTCGGTCACAACCGTCTTCGCCCTTCAACAACTGAAGATTATCAGAACAACAAGTGACATGCTCGGGGGCTCAAAAGCCCAAACGCAAGGATGGCATCCCCACTCCAACATACCGAACAGCTAAGTCGCTTCCTGATAAATATTTCTTCACTTGGCCTCCCCAATGCCGCAGCCGCTTACACCTAATAGGTGTACAAGCTGCACTTTTTTTTTCTGTTTTTCTCTTAAATGATTGCAAAAGTATTTGAGTAGCATAAATCCTGATCCGTGAAACTTTGCTCCATGAAAGACGAACTCAAGTCACCCAAAACGCGTGTCTAGGAAAGAGCCATGAGCCAACTCCCGACGCTCGGGGGCTATGATTAGTTGGGCAGAGTGCTTAAACGTAAGGGGTCAACTACTTGAAGAAATTAATATCAATAAGAGAAAGAACTCATATTTACATATATTGTAAAATACATTTTATTTGGGTGATTGTTTTCATCATTAGATGCTACTCATCCAATATGTTTATAGTGCAGGGCCAGCTCCGGATACGCGTGACAGGAATTCAGGGCTGCGAGCCTATCTTCTATGCTCGGGGGCTGGACAAGTCTGCCAAGAATCACTCGGAATGCTCCATGAGGGCTTCTGACCGAGTACTTGTGCCAGTTGGGACATCATCTTCCCTGGCTACGCTCCATGTGAGCTACTCAACTGGGTGAGGTACGCCCCATGAGGGTCGCCAGCCGAATCATACGCTAACGCTAGGTTCAGGTACCTTATTTGGTCGCAACTCGGCTAAGTAGGGTATGCCCCATGAGGGTCGCTAGCCGAGTCCTATGCTAATGCTAGGTTCGGGTACCTTATTTGGTCACAACTCTGTCAGATCGGGTACGCCCCATGAGGGTCGCCAGCCGAATTCTATGCTAATGCAAGGTTCGGCTACCATATTTGGCTATGGCTCTGTTGGATATGGTACGCCCCATGAGGGTCGCCAGCCGAACCCTATGTTAATGCAAGGTTCGGGTACCTTATTCAGCTTTACCCAAGTCAGAGAAGACTTACGTCGTCAAAGCGCATCCGGAGTTCTCATGTACTGTGTCACACCTGAGGAGGGCAAGCAGATTCTGCAACATACCTACTCAGGCACCTGTGGCAACTAGGCTGCATCCAGAACATAAGTCGGAAAGGCTTGCAGACAAGGATTCTTCTAGATGATTGCAATTACCAATGCTAGAGTACTCGTCCTGACATGCGATGGATGCTACTTCTATAGAGCTATGCTGGGTAGGTCGGTTCAGGTCGGCTTATTTGGTAGCAGCCAACAAGATATGAGTTTCTACAGTAGCATGCTCAATATGGGCCGCTCACAGGCTGGGTTAAAATCGCAGTGTTGATGCTACTAATAGGAACCGATGAGGTAAACAGATATGCTTCATGATGGCCTAATTGCTAAACACATGTGTTTGGGTATCTGTCTTATCCACCAAGTATCGAGGATATATCCTTATAAGGATCACAAGCTGGTCTTCATTAAAATTGGGATCTTCATTAAAATTGGGGATGCAGGTATCTTTCTCGAGTATGCCTGACCACGCAATGGATTAATTTTCATAAAGTGGTACTCGGCCTACATGCTTGGCCACCAGTTGTCATGAGCAACATTATTCCAGCCGACATGATGCTGAAGAGTCTAACTTCCGAGTAGTGCACTACTCGGGAGAGACTATAAATATCTTCTCCAGCTGACATGATGCTAAGAAGTCTAACTCCCGAGTGGGACGCCACCCGGGAAAGACTATAAACCCCCTTTTCCAGCTGACATGAAGCTGAAGAGTCCCATATACGAGTGGCATGCTACTCGGCAAGACTATAAATCATATTCCGGTTGACATGATACTGAAGAGTCTCATATACCAGTAGTGTACTACTCGGGAAGGACTACAAGGTTAAAGATCTTTGACTTTATATTTAATTGTTTCACAATTAAGCACAAAGTCGGGGGCTACACCTAATAGGTGCGCCTATTCGGCGCACACTATTCATACTTCTACATGGAGCCCTTCATAGCCTCACTGCCAGCTGACATGAAGCAGGACTCGGGAGAAGAAGCACTCGGACAAAGAGTACTCGGGAGCAATGCACTCGGGAAGACTTCACCGTGGAGGATGAGCGCTCGGCATCAGCTGTGACTCAACTATGAAGGTCTCAGGGGCTACTGTGGGTGCCATGGGCCCTGGGTACCTCATGACAAGCATATGGGCTATTCGGATAGAGGATGGGCCTGGCCTTGTAATTAGAGATATAGTAATCTCTAGCAGACTTTGCCTTGTATGATAAGGAAAACACAGTCCTAGTTGGGTGTGTTATATCTCTAAGAGGAGATCCCTTGGCCATAATCCGGTTGGGACTCCTACCTTGTAACCCTGTCCCTCAGTATATAAGGGGAGGCAGGGCGGCCCCTGAGGGTAGGTTGAGTTGGTTCACCAGAATCACCACCATACATCCTCAAAGAAATACCACCACAACTGGACGTAGGGTATTACCTCACATCGAGGGCCTGAACTAGTATAAAATCTCCCTGTGTTCCTTTGCAATCCACCGAGTTTCCATCCGCCGAGTAGCCCCATATTCATATTGCCGGTGTAAAACATCGACAATGGGCCGCTCGCAAGCTGTGTTAAAATCGCAGTGCTGGTATTACCAACGGGAACCGATGTGGTAAACAGATATGCTTCATGAGAGCCTTATTGCTAAACATATATGTTTGGGTATCTGTTTTATCGACCAGGTCTCGAGGATATATCCTTACAAGGATCACAAGCTGGTCTTCATTAAAATTGGGGATGCAGGTATCTTTCTCGAGTACACCTGACCACGCGATGGATTTATTTTCATAAAGTGGTACTCGGCCTACATGCTTGGCCAACAGTTGCTATAAGCAATATTATTCCAGCCGACATGACGCTGAAGAGTCTAACTTCTGAGTAGTGCACTACTCGGGAGAGACTATAAATATCCTTTACAGCTGACATGATGCCGAGGAGTCTAATTTCCGAGTGGGACGCCACTCGGGAAAGACTATAAACCCCCTATTCCGGCTGACATGAAGCTGAACAGTCCTATATACGAGTGGCATGCTACTTGGAAAGACTATAAATCATATTCTGGTTGACATGATACCGAAGAGTCTTATATACCAGTAGTAATCTACTCGGGAAAGACTACAAGGTTAAAGATCTTTGACTTTATGTTTAATTGTCTTCACAATTAAGCACAAAGTCAGGGGCTACACCTAATAGGTGCACCTGTTTGGTGCACACTATTCATTCATCAATATGAAGCCCTTCATAGCCTCGCTGCCAGTTGACATGAAGCAGGACATGGGAAGAAGAAACACTCGGACAAAGAGTACTGGGGAGCAATGCACTCGGGCAATCTTCACCTTGGAGGACGAGCACTCGGCATCAGTTGTGACTCAACTATGAAGGTCTTAGGGGCTACTGTGGAGGCCATGGGCCCCGGGTACCTCATCACAAGCATATGGGCCACTCGGATAGAGGATGGGCCGAGTCTTGTAGTTAGAGATATAATAGCACTCGATAGGTTTTGCCTTGTAGAGAAAGGAATATACAATCTTAGCCGGGTAAGATATATCTCTAAGAAGGAAATCCTTTGGCCGTATCCGGCTGGGATTCCTACCTAGTACCCCTGTCCCCTAATATATAAGGGGAGGTAGGGCGCCCCTTGGGGGCGGAAGATCATTGATCGACATAACTCCTCAGAGGAATAACACCAGAACTGGACGTAAGGTATTACCTCAGATTGAGGGCCTGAACTAGTATAAAATCTCTTTGCGTTCCTCTGCAATCCACCGAGTTTCCCCTTGCCGAGTAGCCCTATAGTTTTATTGCCGGTGTAAACTATCGACAGCCAGCGAGCACACCTGCTGAGTCGACGACGGTCTTAGTTGTAGAAACTAAGATCGCCCCGACTGTAGGGCCGCCGACACCGGTTGACCAAGGGGCGGTTGTCAAAGCTGTCGCTCCAGCCCCTAAGCCAGCCCCCGCAACCCCAGAGGCTACCGAGTTGAGGGCCAGGACCCCGTCGCCATCCTTGTCGCCGTCGTCGTTGTTGTCGTCATCTTCGTCGTCGTCTTCAGAAAGACCAGACCTCCCCAGGCTTGAAGCCCCTCCCCGCAAGTTCCCGAGGACATTCCGCTGGGTGGCCCCCGACGGAACTGCGAGGAGTTACAAGCATGACTAGGTTGCGGGAAAGAAGGAGCGTGAAGACTTGCTTCGCACTGCAATCGCCGCGTCCCAGGGGAATATTAAGGTATGACTTTCACCGTATTCGAGTCTTGGTAGTCCTCCTTGCATGAGTGTTCTGACGCTCGACTTTGCTTTGCATTGTTTCTCCTCGAGTAGAAAATTGTTGACTGCTCGGAGAGGATGAATGAGGTCCTGACCTGGGTTGCCCCCTAGCTCCAAGAATTGGACCAGTACCGGGCATTAAAGACCGAATTGGAGCAGCACCACCAAGGGAGGGAATCTTGGCTGAAGGGAGCCGTTAATCAGCTCAGGGACGAAAATTGGGACCAAGCCAAGAAGATTGGAAGTAAGTCTTCCGAATACATCTTCCTGACTGAGTCCTTAGTATATTTCTCCAGCTGTGTTGTTTCCCGACTGCCCAGTTGTGTCTTGACTACTATGTTGAGTACTTGACTATTCTGATGTGCAGCCCTCAAAGCCGAGCTGAAGACCCGAATAGAGGGAGAAATCCAGCTGAAGGAGGCCGAGAGAGCCAAGGCCGGGCTTGAAAAAGACAAGGCCGACTTGACAAGGGCCAAGGCCGAGCTTGAGAAAGAGAAGGCCGACTTGAAGAAGGCCAACGCCAAGCTTGAGAAGGAAAAAGCTGAACTGGAGAAGGCCAAAGCCAAGTGGGAGGCCAACTACGAAACTAAGTCTCCGCTCTGACAATGATCTTAACCAATCCATTAAGTGCTCTGTCTGCAATTTTGCCTAACAAGTCTACTTGTCGGTGATCCCGGGCAGCTGCTAGAGCCAATGCCCAAATCTAGTTTCAGGCTTTCACAGAGGAGATAAAAGTTGTCAAGGAGTCACGGGAGATCCTTGCCGAGTCCGTGAAAGGGCTCCTTGACATCATGGATCCTCACTACGTGGGAACCAGCTCCAACACGGTGTCTCAGGTGCAGGCGCACCTTAACAAAGCACCGAGTATCCGGAAGAGGTACTCGGATAAGCATACAGTTGTCAGTGTGGCCCAAACCCTAGCGATGACCAAGTCAATCTAGCCCAGGGCAGATATTGCGGCCATTGGAGAGGGGTTCACCGAGGAGACGACACCTAAGGAGGTACTAGAGCTGATAGCCAAGGCGAGGCCAACTGCAGAGGTGATCACCCGAGACCTGGGTATGTAAGAATAGTCCATCATGCAGTCGGTGTATATAAATTTTTGTAAAGACATGTGTAAATATATGTGTAATGCCGCCAAGCTCTAAATTATTACTTAGTTGTCATTAGCTTTACCCGACTATATAGTCTGCGCCGACTTGGTCTATAGGAACTTAATAAAATCGTTCACCACAGAAAGCTGTACTCGGGCAAACATAACAAAGTCGTTGCAAAACTTCATAACTTAAGTAAAATAGGCTCGTATATTATTGACAAAGCACATATAATACATGCAGCCCCCGACTCACTACTCGGTTGGAACAAGCGGCGTAGTGAGTCAGAGAAATCTGTACACATGGAAAAGTATAAAACTCAGGTATAGAAAGGACGTAGCTGTTCTATATTCCATGAGTTGCTAATGAGGGCACCGTCTTTGGTCTTTAGTCGGTAGGCGCCTGGCCGTGTGACCTTGGCTATAATGAACGGCCCTTCCCATATTGGGGATAGTTTATGCCTATCTTTGGTGGTTTGTATTTTTCTCAAGACAAGATCTCCAACCAAAAAGGCGTGGCCACAGACATTGCGATTGTGGTAGCGACGCAGCCCTTGAAGATACCTTGTCGACTAGATTATTGTGATGTCCCTCGGTTCTTCCAACTGATCTAGTTCAACCAATCGGGTATTGTTTGAGGTGTCTTCTGAGTAAGCCCGAACTCACGGAGAGCCGAACTCTAACTCGGTTGATAGCATAGCCTCGGCACCGTAGACCAGAAAGAAAGGGGATTGCCCTGTTGCCCAACTAACCGTGGTTCTGAGAGACTAGAGAACGGATGGAAGTTCTTGTACCCACCGGCCCGCTTATGGTTGTAGTCGGTCAAATATCCTGGCCTTGATACCTTGTAAGATCATACCGTTGGCATGTTCAACCTGCCCATTGCTCCGTGGGTGTGCCACAGATGCATAACAGATCTTGATGCCAAAATCGTCACAGAAATCTTGAAATACACCGCCCTTGAACTGAGTACCATTGTCCGTGATGATGAGGTTAGGGACCCCGAATCGGTATAATATACTCATAATGAAGTCCTTTGCTTGTGACAGGTTTTGCCTCAATCCACTTCGTGAATTTATCCACTGCGACGAACAAGTGTGTGAACCCTCCTGGCGCTTTCTTGAAAGGCCTGACCATGTCAAGCCCCCATTCTGCAAAGGGCCAAGAGATTGAGATTGTTTGGAGTTCTTGGGCTGGGAGGTTGGTTTGTCTTGCGTAGAACTGGCAACCCTCGCATGTGCGCACAATGTCTTTGTCGTCTGTTACTGCTGTTGGCTAGAAAAATCCCTACCGGTAAGCCTTTCCGACTAACGTCCTGGATGCGGCATGGTTGCCACATATGCCCAAGTGGATTGATTGCAGAATCTGCTTACCCTCCTTGGTGGTGACGCAGCGCATGAGAATGCCGCCGATTCGTAGAGAGTCGTCGAAGTACATTGTCTAGCACTCTAGCTTCGCTGTTGATGTAGACATTTGAACTTTTGTCCACTCATCCACGAAGTCGGCTAGAGCTTGTGATTTGGTAGCTGTCTGTGGTTGAAAGGTGATGCCGAACGCCATCAACTCAAGCGCCCATTTAGCGATTCAGCCGGTGGCCTCGCAATTATGCAGGACGTCCCCGAGTGGATACGATGTGACCACCATGACTTGATGTGCATGGAAATAGTGCACCAGCTTCCGGACAGTGATGAGTAGGCCGTACAACAGCTTCTGGACCTGTGGATATCTCATCTTAGAGTCGGCAAGGACCTCGCTGACAAAGTAGACTGGTCGTTGAATCTTCTGTATGTGACCTTGTTTGGATCGCTCGACCACCAGCACCGTGCTGACTACCTGAGTGGTTGCCGCCAGATACAGCATTAATGGTTCTTGGGGCATTGATGACGCCAACACGGGTGGCAATGTGAGAAATTTTTTGAAGTCTTCGAAGGCTTGCTGGGCTTCAGAAGTCCATTGGAAATTGTCTGCTTTCTTCAATAGCTTGAAAAAGGGCATGCCCCATTCGCCTAGTCGGGAAATAAACTGGCTGAGTGCCGCCGTGCAGCCTGTCAGCTTCTGGACGTCCTTCTGGCTAGTCAAGGGTGCGATGTTCATGATTGCTTTAACTTTCTTCGGGTTGGCCTCGATGCTGTGATGCGAGACGATGAAGCCGAGTATCTTTCCGGATGGCACACCGAAGGTGCACTTTTCCGGGTTCAACTTCATCTTGAATCTTCAAAGATTTTGGAAGGTTTCTTCTAGGTCAGTGATGAGGTCTTCTTTGGACTTGGTCTTGATCACCACGTCGTCGACATAGGCCTCCACGTTGCGCCCGATCTGAGTGTGTAGACACCGCTGAATGGCCCGTTGATACGTTGCTCCAGCATTTTTCAAACCGAACGGCATAGTGATGTAGCAGTACGCTCCAAACGGCATGATAAAAGACGTCTTTAGGCAGTCCTCCTCCTTGAGGCTGATTTGGTGGTATCCTAAGTAACAGTCGAGAAAGCTGAGAAATTCGCACCCTACGGTTGAATCCACCACCTGATCTATTCTGGGTAGACCAAATGGATCCTTGGGGCACGCCTTGTTGAGATCGGTGTAGTCGATGCACATGCACCATTTACCATTTTTCCTTCGGACTAGGACTGGGTTTGCCAGCCAATCTGGGTGATAGACCTCTTTGATGAACCCGGCTGCAAGAAGCTTAGTTATCTCCTCCCGGATAGCATCTTTACTGTCTTGTACGAAGCATCATAGCCGTTGCTTGACTGGCTTCGCATCTGTCTTGACGTTGAGGGTGTGCTTGATCACCTCCCTTGGTACGCCCAGCATGTCAGACGGTTTCCACGCGAAGATATCCTGGCTAGCTTGGAGGAAGGTGACGAGCGCGTCTTCCTAATTGGGGCCGAGTCTGGTCCCGACTAGAGCAGTCTTGGAGGGGTCGGAAGGGTCCAGGGGGATCTTCTTTGTGTCAGAGTCCACTGAAATTCCCGACTTCGCTACTTGTTTGGTCAGAGCTTGGTCATCCTTGACTTCGGTTGTGACGGCTTGCCGAATGCAGTTGCGTCTGACTGCCGCCTCTTGTGATTGAGCCAACTCGCAGGTCTCCTTGTCGCAGTGAAGGTTTGCTTGACGTCACAGCGGAGGGAGAGGACTCCTATTGGCCTAGGCATTTTGAGCACCATGTAGGTATAGTGTGGTATCGCCATGAATTTGGTGAGCACCGATCGTCCGAGTATCGCGTGGTACGCGGTCTTGAAGTCAACGACCTCGAAGCAGATGTTTTCTGTGCGGAAGTTATCCCGCGTGCCGAAGGTGACTGGCAAGGTTGTCTACCCGAGGGGTGTTGAAGACAGGCCGGGAATTATCCCGTGGAAGGGCGCAGTACTCGGCTGCAGTTCTGAACGAGGGATTTTCATCTCATCCAGGGTCTTGGCGAAGAGGATATTGAGCGCACTACCTCCGTCTATGAGGGCCTTCTTCAGTTTGATATTCTTGATGACCGGGTCCAGAACAAGTGGGTAGCGTCCCGGGTGTGAGACCCGATCGGGGTGATCTGTGCGGTCGAATGTGATGGGTGTTTCTGACCAACGCAAATATTGGGGGGGCGTTCGTTGTAGAGACCGTGTTGACGTCGCGTGCTATTGGCTTCTGCTTTTGCTTGGATTCGTACGCGGACGGCCCTCCGAAGATGTGGTTGAGCTCGGCTTGAGGATCTTGAAAATCGTCGACCGGGCCCGAGTCTGGCTTGTCTTTGTCCTTGTCGGTGCCAGATGATGAAGTCTGCTCGGAGGCAAACTTCTTGAGCATGAAGCAATCCTTGGCCACATGCTTGCCCTTGGGATGAAAGGGCAAGGCCCATTCATAACCTTCTGGTATTTGTTGTTCCTTGGTGGCCGCGACCGAGTGCGCTCCATGTTGGCCACCTCGTTGTCCGACTTCCGCTTGCGGCTGCTGGACTTGTTCTGTGATGGCTCGTTGTTAGCTTTTGCCTTTTAGTCTTTTTGCCGAGACTCTTTCTTCTCGTCGAGGGCCTCTGCGACCACCCCAGCCGAGTCGGCGTATTTGTTTGCCATATCGAAGAGAGCCCTGACAGTGGCTGGAGGCTTCTGAGTGAATTTCGCGATGAACGGGGCGTCCTTTACTCCCTTGCGGAAGGCGGCGATGACAACCTCGTCCTTAATCATTGGGATTTGGTTGCGCTTCTCAAAGAACCTCTTGATAAATTCACGCAGAGACTCGTTCTTCCTCTGGTGCAGCTGGTATAAATCGTGCTCGGAAGACGGCCTCTCGTAGGTCCCCTAGAAGTTAGCGATGAACTGCTCCCTGAGTTCTCCCCAGGAACCGATCGACCGCCTTGGGAGGCCTATTAGCCATGTCCTCGTTTAGTCGGCCAGGGCGACCAGGAGGTAGTTAGCCATGGCTTTGTGGTCACCTCCAGCAGCTCGGATTGCCAAAGTATATACGGTGAGCCAGGATTTGGGGTTGGTTTTGCCGTCATATTTCTCGATCCTAGTAGGCTTGGAGCCTGACGGCCAGTCAACGTCCTGTAGCTCACGGATGAAAGCTGGAACGCCTTCATCTTCGTGGGGGCTCCGGCTCCGATCGCGGTGGTTGAACCACTCGTGGTGGAGGCCGAAGCGCTCATGCTCGTCCTTTAGTTAGCGGCGCTCGTCCTCTTCGCGTTGACAGCGCCGGGCATTAATGTCTTGTCGGAGGTCACGTTGTAGACGAACTCGGAGGTCCTGGTTGAACCGATGATCATTCTGGTGACGTCTCCGATTGTTGTTGTTGGTGTTGCCGAGTGATGTTTGCTGCGACTCCTCGTGTGGCTTACTTGAGCCGGCTGCTCGATGTTGCGCTGATGCGGATGAGATTGCCGCTGGAGAACCCGACCGATTGGTCGGTATAAGTGTTTCGCCCGACTGCTGGTGCTGCTAACATGCGGCAGCTGTGATCATGGCTTTAATCTTGGCGATAGTCGGGGTGGCTGGTGATCAGGCCCGAGCTAGAGTGTATCCAGCAGGGTTGTAGCGGCCACGATGTTCTGTTGTGGCGTGACGAAGACGTCGTGATCGCCGATTCTAGTTTGGAGGATTTGCTGCTGAGTGGTTCGCCTAGCCTTGCGTAGCTCGTCGTTGTGTGCCTCGCGGTCGACCTCCTCCTATTGCCGTAGTTGGCGTGCCTCCTCTTGTTGCTCCTCTTGTAGTCAGCGTACCTCTGGTGAATGGGTTGAAGCCATGAAGATCTCGCGGGGCAGAAGGAAACTCGCCAGACTGGTGTCCGAACTGGTGTTCGAACCGCTGTCTGATTTGGAGTCAGAATCCGAGTAGTTGATCGGAGTAAGGACGACTCCGACCTCCCTAGATCCAATCTGGAGCGGCTCTGAGCCCTTACGGAGGCCATGGGCCCCGGGTACCTCACCATAAGCATATGGGTCACTCGGATAGAGGATGGGCCGAGTCTTGTAATTAGAGATAAGATAGCACCTGGCAGATTTGGCCTTGTACAATAAGGAAAACATAGTCTTAGTTGGATAAGTTTCTATCTCTAAGAAGGAAATCCCTTAGCCGTATCCGGCTGGGATCCTTATCCTGTACCCCTGCCTCCTAGTATATAAGGGGAGGTAGAGCGCCCCTCAAGGGGCATGAGATCACAAGATCATCGATCTACAAACACCTTAGAGGAATAACACCACAACTGGATGTAGGGTATTACCTCACATCGAGGGCCTGAACTAGTATAACATCTCTGTGTTCCTCTGCAATCCATTGAGTTTCCCCTCACTGAGTAGCCCTATAATTGTATTACCGATGTAAAACATCGACAGTTGGCGCGCCAGGTAGGGGCTCCGGCGAGTTTCACATCTACAAGCTCGATGGATCCAACAAGCGGAGTCGACGGCAACAAGTTCTCCCCTAGAGACACAATTTCCTTCGGAAGCCTCGATTTCATTGCCGACCAGATCAGCAACCTCACCTTGGCCGAAGCAGATCCAATCTAGCCGGCCGAGGAACCAGCCGACATTGCACCAGTCGGCCCATAGGACGCCACAACCTCCTTCAACGATCTACTGCGGCAGTCCTTCACTTCGCCGAGTATTGGGACAACTCTCTCCTTCGGTGTCCGACTTGCGCTAGGCCTTGAGCCAGCTCGGGTTGGGCCAAGAAGGGGAGAGATCGTCAATCTCCCGCACAGATTCAGCGACGCTACGGATCTACATCCTGTGCAGCAGACCCGATCTCCTGCGATTCAGTTTGGACACGGCCAAGCGCCGTTTCAGATTGGATCTAGAGAGGTCGGAGTCGTTCTTACTCCGATAAACTACTCGGAGTCCGACTCCAAGTCAGATAACGGTTTGAACGCTAGTTCGGACTCCAGTCTGGCGAGTTTCCTCCTCCCCCACGAGATCTTTATGGCTTCAACACCACCACCCGAGGTGCGCCGACTACAAGAGGAGCAACAGGAGGAGGTGCGTCGACTACGACAACAAGAGGAGGTAGATCGTGAGGCTCGCAATGACAGGCTACGCAAGGCTGGGTGAGTAGCTCAGCAGCAAATTCTCCAGACTAAAATCGGTGATCACGACGTCTTCGTCACGCCACAATAGAACGTTGTGGCCACCGCAACCTTGCTAGACACGCTCTAGCTCGGGCCTGATCACCAGGCCACCCCAACTATCGCCAAGATCAAGGCGATGATCACGGCTGCTACCTGCCAGCAACAACAGCAGCAATCGGGCGACACCGTGGTACCGACTAATCGGTCGGGATCTCCAGCAGCGGGCTCATCCACGTCAGCTCGGCATCGGGCGGCCAGCTCAACTCGGCTACGCGAGGAGTCCAGGCAAACATCACTCGGCAATGACAACCGGTGGCGTCACCAGTATGACTGCCGGTCCAATCAAGACCTCCGAGAACGCCTACAACACAACCTCCGCCACACCATCAACGCCTAGCGCCATGAACAAGATGAAGACGAGCGCCGCCGACGGGAGGATGAAAGCGAGTGCTTCGGTCTCCATCACGAGTGGTTTAACCGCCGTGGTCGAAGCCCGAGCCCTCACGAAGACGAAGGCATTCCAGCTTTCACCCGGGAGCTACAGGACGTCGACTGGCCGACTAGCTTTAAGCCCATAGGAATTGAAAAGTATGACGGCAAAACAAATCCCGAGTCCTGGCTCACTGTATATACCCTAGCAGTTCGAGCTGCTGGGGGCAACAACAAAGCCATGGCTAACTACCTCCCAGTCGCGCTAGCCGACTTGGCGAGGACATGGCTGACAGGGCTCCCGAGGCGGTCAATCGGTTCCTAGGGAGAACTCAGGGAGCGGTTCATCGCCAATTTTCAGGGAACCTACGAGAGGCCATCTTCTAAGCACGATTTGTATCAACTACACCAGAAGAAGAACGAGTCTCTATGAGATTTCATCAAGAGATTCTTCGAGAAACGCAACAGGATCCCAATGATTCGAGATAAGGCCATCATCGCCGCCTTCCGCAAGGGAGTAAAGGACGCCCCGTTCATCGTGAAATTCACTCGGAAGCCACCACCATCTGTCCGAGCTCTTTTCGACATGGCCAACAAATACGCTGACTCGGCTAAAGCGGTCGCGAGGCCCTCAACGAGAAGAAGGAGTCCTGACAGAAAGACCAGAAGGCAAAAGCCGACAACGAGCCGTCTCAAAACAAGTTTGGCAGCCGCAAGCGGAAGTCGAACAATGAGGTGGCCAACATGGAGCGCACTCGATTGCGGCCCCAGCGGAATAACGACTACCAGAAGGTCATGAGCGGGCCATGCCCCTTCCACCCCAAGGGCAAGCACGCGGCCAAAGACTGCTACATGCTTAAGAAGTTTGCCTCTGAGCAGGCTTCATCATCTGGCGCCGACAAAGACAAGGACAAGCCAGACTCGGGCCTGGCTGACGACTTTCAAGACCCCCCAGGCCGAGCTCAATCATGTTTTTGGATGGCCGCTCGCGTACGAGTCCAAGCGTAAACAGAAGCTATCAGCACGCGACATCAACACAGTCTCTACGACGGACACCCCTAGTACCTGCGCTGGTCAGAGATGGCCATCACCCTTCAACCACGTAGATCACCCCAGATCAGGCTTTCACAACCCGGGACGCTTCCCACTCATCGTGGACCCGGTCTTCAGAAATATCAGGTTGAAGAAAACCCTCAATATCTTATTCGCCAAGACTTTCGACGAGATGAGGATTCCTCCGTTGCAGAATTATGGCGAGCACTGCGCCCTCCACGGGATAATTTTCCCGGCCTGTCATCAACTCCACTCGTGCAGATCACATTGCCAGTAACCTTCGGCACGCGGGATAACTTCCGCATGGAAAACATCTGCTTCGAGGTTGCTAACTTCGAGACCACGTACACGCCGATACTTCGGACAAACCGGCACTCGCCAAATTAATGGCGATACCGCAATACACATATATGGTGCTCAAGATATCAGGGCCAGCAGGAGTCCTCTCCCAACACAGCGATGTCAAGCAAGCCATCACCTGCGACAAGGAGAGCTACGAATTGGCTCAATCACAAGAGGCGGAGTTGGGCGTGACAAACACTCCGGCAACAGCCGTCACAGCAGGAAGTTGAGCAAGAAGTCCAGTTTCCGGCCTAAAAAAGCAGCGAAGTCAGGAATTTTCAGCGGACTCGGACACAAAGAAGATCCCCCTGGACCCTTTCTGACCCCTCCAAGCACCGCTCTAGTCGGGACCGACTCGACCCCAAAAAGGAAGACGCGCTCCGCCACCTTCCTCCAAGCCAACAAGGATATCTTCGGCGTGGAAAACGTCCGACATGCCGGGCGTACAAGGGAGGTGATCGAGCACGCCCTAAACGTGAAGATAGATGCCAAGCAGTTTCAACACAACGGCATGTGGGCGCTTCGCTCAAGACCGCAAGGATGCTATTTCGGGGAGGATCACTGTTAACGCCAAAAATTTGGTAAGGCCCTGTATCAGATTCGGTCAAGGGAACGATTGCAGTTGAGTTAACAGAATTGGTTCAAGGAGCAGGCCGAGTCTGAGGAGAGAGCCGTGAAGACCGCGCGTGGCAGTTAATTACTATATTTATTTAGGAAAAGGATTTATTTTTTGGTGAACCGTGACCTCGTTGTCCGGTTCAAGATAGTTAGCGTTTTCTATTATATATAGATAGGAAATCGTTTTTTATACCAGTGTCCTATAAGGACTCATGTAACTCGGGGTAATATATACGTATCGCCCACCTTGTAAATTATCAACCACAGATCAATCAAATTCGGCGCATCGCCACCCCTTTCGACGGGATCCTGCTTCTCGAGGCGGGCTGCATCGTTAAGTCGCGAACTCCTGCGAGGAGGGTTAAGTCTCGTTACCCCAACTACCAACTCGGCTAGGACTTCCCGGTGCGTAGGTCCGATATTTCTAGTCGGTTTAATGGTAGTTGGCTTACCACGATATATTTAGTTTATCTATGGCTGCATCAGTTCCAGTTTGACCTCATAGATTGATTGGTATATACACATCACGCTGCCGTAGATTGTATCGGTTACTGGGACGGTTTTATCATCAGTTTGTGCTGCATCAGTTAGGTCCGACCTACTAAACTGCTAGCGCATAAATCAATCCTGTTAAGCCGATGCTTTATGCGCAGACGTCTTATCGGGGGTGACAGCCGGTAAGTATCTTCATCACGATCGCATTTATATTTACGGCCCATTGAGGTATGTGTTTTATCATTGTCGGTCTGTGCTGCAACGGTTAGGTCCGATCTACTAGACTGACGATATAGCTTTACTTCTTGATGAGCTGATGATATTGTGCGATGGTGTTATTGGAGTGCTTAGCCGATGATTTATCTGTTAAAGCGCCGACTACATTATTCATTGTCTTATTCTATACTCGCTCTGATTAGTAGTCGGCTAGCTTATCAATTATTTATCATTCATGTTAATTGCATATTTTATTATATGTTCTTGCCCTGTATTATCTTGTACAATCGGCTAAGGACTAGCCGATGGGTTTATTCGCGATCAAGTACAAGTAACAAGCAGGTTCCGGGCACGACACCCAGGTGATAAGGGCATCCGGGCATGAGGATTGGTAAGGACCAGTTGTATGGGCCCGGCAGCGGATGAAGACCGGGAGCCGATACAAGCAAGGGTCCAGGCACAGGCATATGTTTCATGGTAACACAAGTAACACTAGACTATGATCAGCTAAGATTTATTTGATTTATTTATGCATTACACTTGCTTATTTTATCAAGTTTATAGCCGTTTTTGAATATCCCTTGTCATGATCGGCTAGCATGATAATTTGTTTATATTACGTATTGCTCTTGCCGTCCATCGGCCGTTAAGCCATGTATAAAGTTGCTACAGTGCCCATCGGCCATCGCCTGATGAAACGAGTTCTAGATCGGCTTCCAGTCACGATGGCTGCATCTGATCTAAACATTTTCTCGCTTGTCAATTACAGCAGGGTCGAATTGACTGGCAACGCCTACGAACCTCAAGACTTGTAGACCTGCGACTGGAGTAAAAGCAAATCTCCCAGGCCTTCGCCGTGTCATCCAGACGCCAGTACGGTCCTCGGCGCATTTTCTGGCGCGGTCAACACGCTTTGGCACGCCTAGTGGTGGCGGAAGTTTCAACTAACACAGTCTACAGATCAAGATTTCAACATGGCTGGAAAAAGAAGTCAAGATGGACAACATAATTCCGGTCACCATGGAAGATCTAACTGAAGACACGAAAAAACAGCAAGTTGAACAAAACCATGACAAATTTCCAGAAGCTGGTGCCTAGAATCCTTCAGTATGAACAAGGCAAGGGCCGATTCAGAAGTCTCAGTTTCCAAAACCAGTACTGGTAGGAGAATCGAGCGCACACAACCCGAGAGTCCACCCAATCAAGCCTTTACAGGAGATGTCAAGAGGCTGTACACCAGCGCGCTCATCAATAACAGTCAGGGATCTTAGTAAATACATTGCATAATCTTATCAAGAAGACTGTTGATGGATCGATTGCCCAAGAACAACTCGGGTTTTCCTGTTTCTCTCCCGCCGAAGATAGAGCCAAACTAGGTTAATTACAACATCAGCAGGGAATGTACCAGAACACTTGTTCGCGCAGAACCAGGCTTGGGGTGCAAAGGATATTCCTCCTGGATATCACCGATTATTTATTATAACGGGGGAATCAGTAGAACTATCCAGAGGAGGAGCTGATCCAGGTTACCTACCAGAGGGAGTATCACAGACAGAATCGGCAACCAACCCCGCCGATACAGTAATCAGCAAGTACAACAGGAGAATGTAAGAGAAGAAACTTATCGGCACGGGATTGAAAGATAGTAAGGGGAGCAGTTCGGGATCAAGCCCAAGGAAACAAGCGTTCATGTATCGGCACCCATTATCGCCTTGAGTTGGATTTGACAGGGTTCCGTTACCACACCGATACAGAGGGTTCCCCGGTATTTTCCCAAGTCAGGGCAGAATAACACGTTCTTACAGCTAGAACATGTCAGCCGATTCCGGCACATGCAGGGGAGGCATCAGGCTGGAAGAGGCCCTGAGGTTAGGTTTTTTCCCTATCACTATCTGTGGATCGGCTTTTTACATGGTTCTCCTCAGTTACCGCGAATCTGTTCGGGGGTGGGCCGAGCTAGAGAAACAGTTTCACAAATAATTTCTTCGCTGGATTCATGAGTGGAGACTGTAGATTTGACATCGGTTAAGCAACACTAGATGAAACAGTACCGGAATACATTCAGCGATTTCGGGATAGTCAAAAAACCGGTGTTATAGTTTAAACCGAGCGTATGGCATCTGGCCGATCTGGCTTTCAGGACCTAGCGCCAATCAAAGAGAGTTTTCATCTCAAGTCTATTTGAATCCCTGTCGCACCTAGTACAGAAGGCATATCGGCTCATGAAAGCCGATTTCAAGAGGCGAAAAAAAGACAAAGTACCAGAGGAGGGTTGCCAGGTTCAGGTCTATTTTCACGGACTCAGATAATGAGATCCGATGCTGAAAGTTTGGACGAGCGGAGTGGGCCAGAACAAGGAAGTCCAGTATCTATGCCCGCTGCGCGTCAAAATATCGGCAGAGGAGCGGTATGATTATTGATGTTATAGCCGATAAAATTCTTATTTGTTTATACAGGAGAAGCAAATACAATTCGCCAAACCACGTGATTCCATCAGTCGAAGAACTAAAGAAGAAAGAAATATTGCACAAGTGGCAACAATCAAACGCACCAGACTAACGAGTGCAAGTTTTCGCAACAATATTCAGTTGGCTGTATGTGACCAAGACGAATCAAGTCTTGAAGAGCAGAGAAACGCAATGAAGAATAGATGGGCACCGTTCCCCTTAAACAATGGCTATGCCGGTCAATCATATCCAGGACTCAAGCCGATGAAGGAAGACATCAGAGTAAATCGAGGATTACTTCATCGGGTATGACTAGAGAAGTACTCAAGCGTACATGAATAGGGGAATGGACCAGAACAATATAATCCGCATTTGGACTGCCCTTTTTTCGTTTCGGCGGTTATCAAGGAATGAGACTGCCTATCACTGAGAATGCCCCGAGTGCAGCCATTGCAATGGATCGCCATGATCAGCAGGCAGATTTTCACAAGATCGGACCGTTTGGGAAAAAAGAGCATCAGTCATAGCCGAACTAGGCCGATCCGTGAAGAGTTTTTCGAAGAGGATGAAGAAGCACATGAGAAGCAGGTCCAGAATCCTCAGTGGTGTCCTAGCGGCATATTCATGAAGAATCAGAAGAGAAGGGCACAACAGTTACGACACCGAGAGCAAAAAGAGGAAGCCGATCATCGTTTCAAGAGGACCAGGCAAGTCTGGCAAGTAAAGAGGAAGGACGATGAAGACGAATCGGCTCCAGTGAACATGGTTTTCTTTCTGCCCAGAGAATACAGAGCGTTCTCGTCAGACGAGGAGGGTGGAGAGGAGGTTTTCGCTCAGCTGACATTGCGACCTGACCAAGCTACATTTGATAAACCTGAGGAGTCAGAGCATCGGCACCTGAAGCCATTATACATCAGGGGCTACGTAAACGGAAGGCTGATGACAAAGATGTTGGTTGATGGAGGCAGCCGCGGTTAATATCGTCCCGTGGAGAAGAAAAATGGGAATTGAGGATATGTATTGATTTCCGGGATCTAATAAAGCTACCCCCAAGGATGAATACCCGATGCCGATAGCGGAATTATTGGTGGATGCAGCATCAGGCCACAAGATTATCAGCTTCATGGACGGCAATGCAGGATACAATCAGATTTTTATGGCTGAAGAAGATATACACAAGACTGCGTTTCGGTGTCCAGGAGCTATCGGCTTGTATGAGTGGGTAGTAATGACATTTGGATTAAAAAGTGCCGGTGCGACTTATCAAAGAGCGATGAATTATATATTTCATGATCTCATCGGCTTATTGGTAGAAATCTACATTGATGATGTGGTGGTTAAGTCTAAAAGTGAGGAAAGCCATATAGCCGATTTACGAAGAGTGCTGGAGAGGGCCAAGAAATACGGACTGAGGATGAATCCTAATAAGTGCGCTTTTGGTGTATCGGCTGGGCAATTTTTGGGTTTTATGGTTCATGAGCGAGGGATTGAAGTTAGTCAGCGAAGTATCAGAGCCATTAAGACCACAGAGCCACCGAGTAATAAGATAGAGTTGCAAGCGTTGATCGGCAAGGTTAATTTTGTGAGGAGATTTATATCAAATTTATCAGGAAGAATTGAGTCTTTCACACCGTTGTTAAAGTTGAAGGCCGATCAAGAATTTGTGTGGGGGCAGCGCAGCAGAAGGCATTCGACGAGATCAAGAATTATCTTAGTTCCCCACCTGTTTTGATTCCGCCGCAGAAAGGAGTGCCGTTCAAGTTATACTTGTCGGCCGATGAGATGTCCATCGGCTCTGTTTTGATTCAAGAATTTGAAGGCAAAGAGCGTGTCGTGTTTTATCTGAGTAGAAGACTTCTGGATGCTGAAACGAGATATCCTGCGGTGGAGAAGTTATGCCTATGTTTATATTTCTCGTGTACAAAGTTAAGGCATTACATCCTATCGGCTGAATGTACAGTAGTTTGCCAGGCCGATGTGGTCAAATATATGTTGTCGGCTCCAGTCTTGAAAGGGCGAGTTGGCAAGTGGGTTTTTGCTTTGACAGAGTTCGACTTGAGGTATGAATCGGCTAAGGCGATTAAGGGACAGGCAGTGGCCGATTTTATTGTGCAACACAGAGGGGTTCACGAAGACTATGTAGAGCCGATCCCATGGACTTTGTTTTTTGATGGATCGGTTTGCAAGCATGGATCTGGTATCGGCTTAGTTATCATATCGCCTCGGGGGGCAAGTTTTGAGTTTTGCTTTCACAATTAAGCCTTATCGACTAATAATCAGCGGAGTATGAGCGGTGCTAAAAGGACTTCAACTCTTAAAGGAGATCGGAGCCGATGTCATAGAGATAATTGGCGATTCTTTATTAGTGGTCAAACAGTTGACTGGAGAATATGAGTGCAAGGATGATGTTTTGAGGTCATATTATGAGGAGTGTACGGATTTGTTAAGAGATTTCAAGATAGTATCAATAGATCATATTCCCAGGGAGCAGAATTTAGAAGCCAATGATCTTGCACAGATTGCTTCAGGGTATCGGCTGAATAGGCAAGTTGAGGTTGAGATAGCCGATATTGACATCCAGGGCAAGGCCGATGACTGGAGACAGGAGTTAGTTGATTACTTACGAAATCCGTCGCAGTCGGTTTCCAGGAAAATTCGGTATAAAGCTACCAAATATGTGCTGCTTGATGGGGAGTTGTATTATCGGACTTTTGAGGGAGTTCTGCTTAGGTGCCTGAATTTGGAAGAAGCCAAAGTGGTTATGTGCGAGGTGCCTGAAGGCGTCTGCGGGACTCATCAATCGGCACACAAGATGAAGTGGTTGCTAAGAAGAGTAGGGTATTTTTGGCCGACAATGCTGGAGGATTGCTTTAGGTATTATAAAGGGTGTCAGGATTGCCAGAAATTTGGAAATATACAGCGAGCACCAGCATCGGCTATGAATCCTATCATCAAACCATGGCCGTTCAGAGGTTGGGGAATTGACATGATCGGCTAGGTTTTTCCTCCATCAAGTAAAGGGCATAAGTTCATATTGGCGGCAACAGATTATTTTACCAAGTGGGTAGAGGCGGTTCCTTTGAAGAGAGTTACGTCCAAGGAGGTGATCGAGTTTGTAAAGGAGCATATTATTTATCGGTTTGGGATTCCTCAGACGATAACTACTGATCAGGGATCTATCTTTGTGTCTGATGAGTTTCAACAGTTTGCTGCCAGTATGGGAATTAAGCTATTAAATTCATCGCCTTATTATGCTCAGGCCAATGGACAAGCAGAAGCTTCTAACAAGAGTTTGATCAAGTTAATTAAGCGGAAGATTGATGAGCAGCCACGGCGATGGCATACTACATTAGCCGATTCACTATGGGCCTATCGGATGGCTTGTCATGGATCTACTCGGGTGCCGCCATATCAGTTAGTATATGGACATGAGGCGGTTTTACCATGGGAAACTAACATTGGCTCTAGAAGAATTTCTTTGCAGAATCAGTTGACAGCCGATGATTATTATAACTTAATGACAGATGAACTTGAAGATTTAGCTCATAATCGGTTGAGGGCGTTGGAGAGGATCAAGGAAAATAAGGCTAAGGTAGCTCGGCATTACAACAAAAAGGTGGTGAATAAGTCGTTTGCTGAGGGAGATCTCGTGTGGAAGTTGATTTTACCGATCGGGTCCAGAGGTAATAAGTTCGGAAAGTGGTCGCCTAATTGGGAGGGGCCCTATCGGATTAATCGCTGCGTGCCTGGTAATGCCTATGTGTTAGAGGATCTTGATGGGACAGAGTTTGCTAAAGCGCTTAACGGAAAATATCTCAAGAAATACTATCCTAGCGTGTGGATCGATTCTTGAATCGGTTGAGTATAGCCGATTTCTGAAGCAATTCGGAAAGCCGATGTTTTTCTACATCGCCTAAAGACCGCCGATATTAATCGATATCGCCTTTAGATTAAACAAGCAGAAAAATTATCAAGACTGAAAGAGATAAGTAGCAGAGCCGATTGGATTATATGACAGCAGAAGGGTGATCGGCATGTTCCAGAAGATCGTTGTGGGTGCCATGGGCCCCGGGTACCTCATGACAAGCATATGGGCCACTCGGAATAGAGGATGGGCCTAGCCTTGTAATTAGAGATATAGCTAGATTCGGCAGACTTCGCCTTGTATAGAAAGGAATATACAGTCCTAGTCGGGTACGTTATATCTCTAAGGGGATATCTCCTAGTCGTAATCCGATGGGGACTCCTACCTTGTAACCTTGTCCCCCAGTATATAAGGGGAGGCAGGGCGCCCCATGAGGGCAGAAGAGCTCATAGAAGCACACAGCCATACGGTTCATCAGAATCGCCACCATAATTCCTCAAAGGAATACATATAAACTGGACGTAGGGTATTACCTCACATCGAGGGCCTGAACCAGTATAAAATCTTCCTGTGTTCCTTTGCAATCCACCGAGTTTCCATCCGCCGAGTAGCCCCATATATTTATTGCCGGTGTAAAACATCGACAGTTGGCGCGCCAGGTAGGGGCTTCGGCGCGATCTACATCTACAAGCTCGATGGATCCAGCAACCGAAGTCGACGGCGGCAAACTCCCCCCCGGAGATACAATCGCATTCAGAAGCCTTGACTTCGTCGCCGACCAGATCGGCAATCTCACCCCGGCCGACACGGACCCGATCCAACCGGCCGAGGAACCAGCTGACTCCGCGCCAGTCGGCCCACACGACGCTGCGGCAATCTTCGACGACATGCTGCGGCGATCTCCAATACGCCCGAGTCCAGGGACAACTCTTCCTTTCAGTGTTCGACTCGGACTCGGTTCTGAGCCGGCCGAGATCGGGCCGAGAAGGGAAGAGATCGTCAACTTCCCGTTCAGAACTCAGCGACGCCGCGGATATCTACAACCTACATCCGACGCGGCAAAACCCGATCCCCTGGAGTTCGACTCGGATACGGCTCCGAGCCGCTCGAGATCGGATCTAGGGAGGTCGGAGTTGTAATCACCCCCATCAACTATTCCGACTACGACTCTCAGTCGGACTACGACTCCCAGTCGGATTCCGACTCCAAGTCGGATACCAGCTCGGCAAGCTTCACTCCGCCGCGAGAAATTTTCATGGCATCCAGAGGCTCTACTCCTATTCAGGAATCATGCCGACGACACGAGCCACAAGAGGAGGAGGCCTGCCGACTGCAAGAACAACAGGAGGAAGAAGCAAGACGCCTGCACGCCCGCAACAACGATCTACGCAAGGCTGAGCAAACCGCTCAGCAGCAAATCCTCCAAACCCGAGTCGGCGACCACGATGTCTTCGTTACTCCCCAACAGAACATCGTGGCCGCTGCAACCCAACTGGACACAGTCCAGCTTGGGCCTGATCATCAGGCCACCCCGACGATCGCAAGGATAAAAGCCATGCTTACCGCTGCTGCATGTCAGCAGCACCAACAGTCGGGCGATACCCTCGTACCGACCAACCGGTCGGCATCCCCAATGGCAGTCTCGTCTACCTCAAAGCGACGCCGAGCGGCCGGCTCTAGTCGGCTGCACACGGAGTCACGCCAAACGTCACTCGGCAACCCAAACAACAACCGGCAACGTCGAAGTGACCGTCGGGACAACCGGGATCTCCGAGGCCAACTATGGCGTGATCTTCGCAGACACCAATGCTCGGCGCCGCGAACGAGAAGAAGACGAGCAACGCCAACTGGAAGACGAGAACGAGCATTTCGGCCTCCACCACGAGCGGTTTCGCCGCCGTAGTCGGGGTCGGAGTCCTCATGAAGACGAAGGCATACCGGCCTTCACCCAAGAGCTACAACAGGTCGACTGGCCGTCGAGTTTCAAGCCTACAGGCATCGACAAATACGATGGCAAGACCAATCCCGAGTCCTGGCTCACGGTCTACAATCTGGCGATTCGAGCAGCTGGGGGAAATCACAAAGTCATGGCTAACTACCTCCCAGTCGCTTTAGCCGACTCAGCGAGGACATGGCTAACAGGACTACCCAAGCAATCAATCGACTCCTGGGGAGAACTCCGGAAACGCTTCATCGCCAACTTCCAGGGAACATACGAGAGGCCATCTTCCGAGTACGACTTATATCAGTTGCATCAAAGGAAGAACGAGTCTCTTCGTGACTTCATCAAGAGGTTTTCTGAGAAGAGGAACTCAATCCCGAACATCAAGGATGAGGTCGTCATCGCCGCCTTTCGAAAAGGAGTCAAAGACACCTCGTTCATCGACAAATTCACGCGGAAGCCTCCCAACTCTGTCAAGGCCCTATTCGACATGGCAAACAAGTACGCCGACTCGGCCCACGCTGTTGCCGAGGCCCTCGATGACAACAAGTCACCCTGATAGAAGAAGCGGGACGACACCGACGACGCGGTCCCAACTAAAGCTGGGAATCGCAAACGCAAGTCAGACGGCTCCATTGTGGCAGTCGGTCACGACCGCCTTCGACCTTCAACAACTGAGGATTATCAGAACAACAAGTGACATGCTCGGGGGCTCACAAGCTCAAACACGAGGATGGCATCCCCACTCCCAAATACCGAACAGCTAAGTCGCTTTCTGATAAACATCTCCTCACTCGGCCTTGCTAGTGCCACAGCCGCTTACACCTAATAGGTGTATAAGCTGCGCATTTACTTTTTTCCGTTTTTGCTCTTAAATGATTACAAAAGTACTCGAGTAGCATAAATCTCGATCCGTGAAACTCTGCTCCATGTAAGACGAACTCAAGTCACCCAAAACGCGTGCCTGGGAAAGAGCCATGAGCCAACTCCCGACGCTAGGGGGATATGACTAGTCGGGCAGAATGCTTAAACGTAAGGGGTCAACTACTCGAGGAAAATTAAAATATCAAAAAGAGGGAAGAACACGTATTTACATACATTGTAAAATACATTTTATTCGGGTGATTATTTCCATCATCAGATGCTACTCATCCGATATCTTTATATTGCAGGCCCAGCTCCGGATACGCGTGACAGGAACTCAGGGCTGCGAGCCATCTCCTACGCTCGGGGGCTGGACAAGTCTGCCAAAATACACTCGGGATGCTCCATGAGGGCTATTCATCGAGTACTTGCGCCAGTCGGGACGTTCATCTTCCCCGACTACGCTCCATGGGAGCTAACAATCGGCCCCCAGCGCCAGTCGGGGCTGTGTACCACTCGGCTAAGTAGGGTACGCCCCATGAGGGTCGCCAGCCGAATCCTACGCTAATGCTAGGTTCGGGTACCTTATTTGGCCGCAACTCTGTCAGGTTGGGTACGCCCCATGAGGGTCGCGCCAGCCGAATCCTATGCTAATGCAAGATTCGGGTGCCTAGCTTGGCTATAACTCTGTTGGATAGGGTACGCCCCATGAGGGTCACCAGCCGAACCCTCTGCTAATGCAAAGTTCGGGTACCTGGTTCGGCTTTACCCAAGTCAGAGAAGACTTACATCGTCAAAGCGCATCCGGAGTTCTCATGCACTGCGTCACACCTGAGGAGGGCAAGCAGATCCTGCAACATACCTACTCGGGTACATGTGGCAACCAGTTTGCATCCAGAACGTAAGTCGGAAAGGCTTGCGAATAAGGATTTCTCTGGCTAATTGCGGTTACCAACACCAAAAAACTCATCCTGACATGCGATGGATGATACTTCTCTAGAGCTATGCTGGATAGGTCGGCTCAGGCCGGCTTATTTGGTAGCAGCCACCAAGATATGAGTTCCTACAGTAGCATGCTCCATGTGGGCCGCCCGCAGGCTGAGTTGAAATTATAGCGCTGGTGCTACCCACAGGAACCGATGAGGTAAACAGATATGCTTTCATGAGAGCCTTATTGCTAAACATATATGTTTGGGTATCTGTCTTATCCACCAGGTCTCGAGGATACATCCTTACAAGGATCACAAGCTGGTCTTCATTAAAATTGGAGATGCAGGTATCTCTCTCGAGTACACCTAACCACGTAATGGATTTATTTTTCATACAGTGGTACTCGGCCTACATGCGTGGCCACCAGTTGCCATGAGCAGCATTATTCCCGCTGACATGACGCGGATGAGTCTAACTTTCGAGTAGTACACTACTCGGGAGAGACTATAAAATTCTCATTCCCGCTGACATGATGCGGAAGAGTCTAACTTCCGAATGGGACGCCACTCGGGAAAGACTATAAACACCTTTTCCGGCTGACATGATGCCGACGAGTCTAATTTTCGAGTAGTATACTACTCAGGAAAGACTATAAACACCCCCTTTCCAGCTGACATGACGCTGAAGAGTCCCATATACGAGTAGCATCCTACTCGGCAAGACTATAAAACGCACATTCCGACTGACATGAAGTCGAAGAGTCCTATATACGAGTAGTTCCCTACTCGGCAAGACTATAAATCATATTCCGGTTGACATGATACCGAAGAGTCTCATGTACCAGTAGTAATCTACTTCGGGAAAGACTACAAGGTTAAAGATCTTTGACTTCATGTTTAATTGTTTTCACAATTAAGCACAAAGTCGGGGGCTTACACCTAATAGGTGCGCCTATTCGGCGCACACTATTCCAACATCTACATCGAGACCTTCATAGCCTCGCTTGCCAGCTGACATGAAGCAGGACTCGGGAGAAGCAGCACTCAGACAAAGAGTACTCGGGAGCAATGCACTCGGGAAAGACTTCACCGTGGAGGATGAGCACTCGGCATCAGCTGTGACTCAACTATGAAGGTCTCGGGGCTACTGTGGGTGCCATGGGCCCCGGGTACCTCATGACAAGCATATGGGCCACTCGGATAGAGGATGGGCCTAGCCTTGTAATTAGAGATATAGCTAGATTCGGCAGACTTCGCCTTGTATAGAAAGGAATATACAGTCCTAGTCGGGTACGTTATATCTCTAAGGGGATATCTCCTAGTCGTAATCCGATGGGGACTCCTACCTTGTAACCTTGTCCCCCAGTATATAAGGGGAGGCAGGGCGCCCCATGAGGGCAGAAGAGCTCATAGAAGCACACAGCCATACGGTTCATCAGAATCGCCACCATAATTCCTCAAAGGAATACATATAAACTGGACGTAGGGTATTACCTCACATCGAGGGCCTGAACCAGTATAAAATCTTCCTGTGTTCCTTTGCAATCCACCGAGTTTCCATCCGCCGAGTAGCCCCATATATTTATTGCCGGTGTAAAACATCGACAATCGTCAGTTACAAAGGTTTGAGATTTACAAGAATTTTTGGATCACTTCAATTGCGCGCAGGCGGATCTGATCAATCTCATTGATAGCACGGATGTCATCTTCATCGGAGCCCGGGATGGTCTTTAGGTTCTTGCGCCGATAAATGACTTTGCGTACTATCGCTGCAACCTTGGCCTCTTGGTCTTGGATAGTTTGCGGTAGGCCGATTAGCTGGGATTCTGTTGCTGTAAGGTCCTTGCGAACTTTTTCAAGTTCTGCCAGCAAATCGGCCTCCTTTTTCTTCAGCTGGTCTAACTTAGGTTGGAGCTCTTGGGGGGCAGCGGCTATGTCATCGAGTTTTTTCTTCTCTGCTTGGGCTAGTAGCCGATCGGCTTGGATGTTTTCGGTAGTCTTCTGTTGGTCAGCGCGATCGGCTATGCGCTGTCTAAGCTTGATGAGTTTAAATCTATGGGATTCCAGATATGCTGCGGGAGTTAGCGCGTCGACAAGTTCTTCGGGCAGATGGTGTTCAATTTCTGCGAATCTTGCCCGGATTGGCCCGCAATCTTCCGCTAGCGCGTCAATTGGGTTTTCTAGCCGACTGAGGATGCTAGTCAGATATTCGCGTACGTCGGCTGGGAAGGATGGTTTGGCCGTTGCGCTGGTGGCTGTGGATTCTTCTACTTCTAGGTACTTGCCGATGTCAAAGGAGAACAGATCGGCTAGGGACTGCAAAATTGGCATCGGTAAAGGAATCAGTAGAAAAGTTGAGAGCGGAGTATGGACATAAAAGAGTTACCTGAGGAAGAACATCGGCGGCTTGCGCGACATCGGCTTCAGGAGGATGAATAGGTTGTTCTCTGGAGGGGACGATGTCAGCCGATGGAATAGGTGCAGTCTCATCGACAGCTGGAGGACTTGGTGCCAAGAGTGGGGCAGCTGAAGAGGCCATCGGCTCAGTGCTTGGGGGGACGTTGGAAGAAGGTTGAGGATCTGGAGCCGATGACTTGAGCTGAAGATGGAGTTGGTAAGATAAATGAGGAAGTGGATAATGATAATAACAAGACTTGGCGCATACCTGAGGGGACGAAGGAGCCGATGTGGTCTGGGGAGAAGATGGCGTCATGGCAGCAACATCGGCATCGGTCTTCTGTTTCTTTGAGGAGGGGCAATGCGCTAATTTCTTCCGCTTTTGTCCCATCGGCCGAGGCGCCTTGAGAAGAGCCGATGGAGATGGAGCATCACGCCCTAAGTTTGGGGTGGCCGATGGAGGTTGATACTGGATCAGCCGACCACTGTTGCTTGTTCTTGGGGGTTCGACGCTGGCGGCCTGCAAAATTAGAGGTGAGAGTTGGTTGAAGAAGGCGATTAAAGCTTGCAGGTGTTACCTCGTCTTCGGATTCAATATAGTCGGCATCTAGACGGGAACAGTAATAGGCGGGTGCTAAGCAGAACAGATGTTTCTTCCATTCTAACCACCATTGGACAAAGAGCTTGGTGTTGGCAGTGCAGATGAACACTTCGGTGGCGGCGCCTAGCAGGAGGGAGTCTGTCAAAGACCGCAGTCGATCATATTCCAGGGCGCTGCTGACCGTGCCTCGGGTTTGGAGTTTGTCGATGAAGAATAGGCCTATCGGGAGCTGACCAAGACCAAACTGGTGAGAGCCGACTGATGGATGATAGAACTCATATGAAGGCTGCGATCGGCCCAGAGAGAAGCCAGTTGGCAGCAGACAAGGACTGGTAGCCGATAGGAATATGGCCTTAGACTCATCATCATTCAGAGCTTTGAGGGGATCAAAGTTAGAAGGCATCTTGAATGATGATGCGTCATTGTACACAAACCAAAGAGTGGCATCCCTGGTAAAGCCGTAATAAAACCCCTTGAACCACTGACTAACTTCAGCAGGGGTTATCTTGCCGCCAGAAAGGGCCGATGCAGCTTCGCCCATAGAGATGCATCGGCGGTAAACAGGGTCTTGATCTTCTGGGTAATCGGCCGGGAAGGATTGCTTGAGGAGAGAGGTTTCTGGGATAGCCTTGGAGGTATAAATATTGAGCCAGAGCTGAACAAACCACCAAGGACCCCCAATGTGGCCGACGGGCTGGCCGGCCAATAGCTTAGTTGCCACCTAGTGAAGTAGCTGGTAGGTGGCGCCAAGGAGATAGTGCCCCAACGAAATTTGTTTTCTATCGGCCAAGCACTCTGCCAGGCATTGCATATTGGTCATCAGACCGAGGGTTGCACCACCAAAGACGAACCGTTCCAACCACAAGTTCAGAAAAGCGACATGCTCCCGATCATCAACCGGTCCAGTTCCCTTATTGTGGAGAGATATATACCTGGACCAGCCGCCGATGTTTTTTGTTTGGAGCCGGTGAGCAGGCTTGAACCGGAGTTTGAAAGGGTTGATGTAGCTCGTCGGATCCAGGCAGGTGAGCATGGTCACATCCAGCAAAGTGGGGGTCATCGGCCCATGCCCGAACATGAAGGCATTGAGGGCATCGGACCAGTAGTATGAGGCCGATGCAAGTAGGGACTCGTTCCTTTCCATATCAGCCAGGGAGAGGTTGATGCAGTGGCCGATGTGAGATTCTTCCCAATAGGTCCTCTTTGCAGCCGATACCCTGAGGTACCAATCTCTCCACCCGGACAGCTTACTCGGCCATGATCTGAAGCTGTTGGTCCAGTCACTGACCAACATAGCCGAGTTCTTGAAGGGAACGTGTTGGGTTTCGGCACCGATGAAATCGGTGGGATCTTCGCTGCCCATAGGGCCATGATAGAAAAATTGGGGAAATCGGCGGCTGGAATCAAGATCTGGGCTCTAAGATGCTACAGTAAACAAGAACACGATGAAGAACAGTGAAGAACATAGCAGATCGGATTCGCATGGGCTGTAGATCGGGGGAAAATAATCGGGTGAGAAGATTACCTCAGGAACTGCAGATGCCGATGCCATCACAGGAGTGGAGGATGATGCAGGGATCAACGTCCGGAGGGGAAACTTGCGACGATTCGTCTGGATTCGCTAGAGCTTGGTGAAGATGTGGAAGATGAAGCGGTTGTGCTCTGGTGATGTGAAAGCATAAAAAAGGCAAGAAGACGAAGCGTTTTTATAGAGGTATGACAACCGAGCGGGAATCGAGGCCGTTGGCACTGTTTCAAACATTTATGGCAAGTGGGCTATCTTGGGCCGCCTCGGTATGGGAGAAGTCTGGAGGCCCAAAATGAAAGAATTTCGAAGTCTTATTGGAGAACTCCGAAATTGGGGGGCATGTGTTAACGCCAAAATTTGGTAAGGCCCTGTATCAGATTCGGTCAAGGGAACGATTGCAGTTGGTTAACAGAAATTGGTTCAAGGAGCAGGCCAAGTCTGAGAGAGAGCCGTGAAGACTGCGCGTGGCAGTTAATTACTATATTTATTAGGAAAAGATTTATTTTTTTTAGGGAACCTGACCTCGTGTCCGGTCAGGATTAGTTAGCGTTTTCTATTATAGATAGGAAATCGTATACCGTGTCCTATAAGGACTCATGTAACTCGGGGTATATATACGTATGCCCGGGAACCTTGTAAATTATCAACCACAGATCAATCAAATTCGGCGCATCGCCACCCTTTCGACGGGATCCTGCTTCTCGAGGCGGGCTGCATCGGTTAAGTCCGAACTCCTGCGAGAGGGTAAGTCTCGTTACCCCAGCTACCAATCGGCTAGGACTTCCTCTGTTAGGTCCGATATTCTAGTCGGTTTATGGTAGTTGGCTTACCACGATATATTTAGTTTATCTATGGCTGCATCAGTTCAGTTTGACCTCATAGATTGATTAGGTATATCACATCACGCGTGCGTAGATTGTATCGGCTTACTGGGAGCGGTTTATCATCAGTTTGTGCTGCATCGGTTAGGTCCGACCTACTAAACTGCTAGCGATAAATCGATCCTGTTAAGCCAATGCTTTATGCGCAGACGTCTTATCGGGGTGTATAGCCGGTAAGTTATCTTCATCACGATCGCATTATATTTATCGGCCCATTGAGGTATTGTTATCATTGTCGGTCTGTGCTGCAACGGTTAGGTCCGATCTACTAGACTGACGATAATAGCTTTACTCTTGATGAGCTGATGATATTGTGCGATGGTGTTATCGGAGTGCTTAGCCGATGATTTATCTGTTAAAGCCGACTACATTTATTCATTGTCTTATTCTATACTCGCTCTGATTAGTAGTCGGCTAGCTTATCAATTATTTATCATTCATGTTATTGCATATTTTATTATATGTTCTTGCCTGTATTATTGTTACAATCGGCTAAGGACTAGCCGATGGGTTTATTCTGCCGATCCAAGTACAAGTACAAGCAGGTTCCCGGGCATGACCCCAGGTGAGGGCCCGGGCATGAGATTGGGTAAGGACCAGTGTATGGGCCCGGACAGCGGATGAAGATCCCGGGAGCCGATACAAGCAAGGGTCCGGGCACAGGCATATCTTCATGGCAACACCAGTAACACTAGAGTATGATCGGCTAAGATTTATTTGATTTATTTATGCATTACACTTGCTTATTTTATCAAGTTTATAGCCAGTTTTTGAATATCCCTTCGATGATCGGCTAGCATGATATTTGTTTATTATTACGTTATTGCTCTTGCCGTCATCGGCCTTAAGCCGATGTATAAGTGCTACAGTGCCCATCGGCCATCGGCTGATGAAACGAGTCTAGATCGGCTTCCAGCCAATTGGCTCATTGATCTAACATTTTCCTCCTTGTCAATTACAGGGTCAAATTGACTGGCACGCCTACGAACCTCAAGACTTTAGGACCTGCACTGGAGTAAAGCAAATCTCCCAGGCCTTCGCGTGTCATCCAGACGCCGGACGGTCCTCGGCGATTTTCGGCGTCAACAATCACCAAGCTCCTCGTAGCCGGGTTCATCGAGGAGGTCTATCACCCGGATTGGCTGGCAAACCCAGTTCTGGTCCGGAAGAAAAACGGTAAATGATGCATGTGCATCGACTACACCGATCTCAACAAGGTGTGCCCCAAGGACCCATTTGGTCTTGCTAGGATAGATCAGGTGGTAGATTCCACGGCCGGATGCGACCTACTCAACTTTCTTGACTGCTACTCGGGATACCATCAAATCAGCCTGAGGGAGAAAGACTGCTTAAAGACATCTTTCATCACACCGTTTGGAGCGTACTGCTACATCACAATGCCGTTCGGTTTGAAAAATGCTGGAGCAACCTATCAACGGGCAATTGAGCGGTGTCTACACACTCAAATCGGGCACAATGTGGAAGCCTATGTCGACGACGTGGTGATCAAGACCAAGTCCAAAGAAGACCTCATCGCTGACCTAGAAGAAACCTTCCAAAATCTTCGACGATTCAAGATGAAGTTGAACCCAGAAAAATACGCCTTCGGAGTGCCATCCGGCAAGTTACTCGGCTTCATCGTCTCGCATCGCGGCATCGAGGCAAACCCGGAGAAAATCAACGCCATAATGAACATGGCTCCCCGACTAACCAGAAGGACGTCCAGAAGCTAACAGGCTGCATGGTGGCACTCAGCCAATTTATTTCTCGTCTGGGCGAACGGGGTATGCCCTTCTTCAAGCTACTCAAAAAGGCGGACAATTTCCAATGGACTCTGGAAGCCCAGCAAGCCTTCGAAGACTTCAAACAATTTCTCACATCACCTCCTGTGTTGGCATCACCTATGCCCCAAGAACCGCTAATGCTATATCTGGCGGCAACCACTCAGGTAGTCAGCACGATGCTGGTGGTTGAGCTATCCGAACAGGGTCACATCCAGAAAATACAACGGCCAGTTTACTTTGTCAGCGAGGTGCTTGCCGACTCGAAGACGAGATATCCGCAGGTCCAGAAGCTATTATACGGCCTACTCTTCACAGTCCGGAAGCTGGTGCACTATTTCCAAGCACATCAATTCATGGTGGTTACATTATTTCCACTTGGGGATGTCCTTCATAATCACGAGGCCACCGGCCGAATCGCTAAATGGGCACTCGAGTTGATGGCGTTCGATATCACCTTTCAGCCATGGACAGCAATTAAATCACAAGCTCTAGCCGACTTTGTGGCCGAGTGGACAGAAGTTCAACTGCCTACATCAACAGCGAAGCTAGAGTACTGGACAATGTACTTCGACGGTTCTCTACGGATCGGCGGCACCGGGGCTAGATTCATATTGACATCCCCCACCAGCGAAAAACTCAAGTACGTTCTACAAATCCACCTCTCGGCTTCCCACAACGTTGCCAAGTACGAGGCACTTATCCACGGGCTCCGTATTACAATATCACTCGGCATACGTCGACTGGTTGTGCGCGGAGACTGTCAACTCGTGGTAAACCAAGTCATGAAAGACTGGACTTGTCTTGATGATACCATGGCGGCATACTGTCAGGAGGTTCGCAAGCTGGAAAACAAGTTCGATGGGCTGGAAATAACACATGTTTTACGACAATACAATGATGCTGCAGACAAGCTGGCAAACATGGGATCCAAGCGAGAAGCGGTCCCGACTAGAATCTTTGTCGAGCAACTTATGGAGCCATCAGTCAAGAAGAAACCGGTGCCGGAACAGTCGGGAGACGAACCTACCCTAGCTACAGATGAGGTGCTACACATATGTCAAGACTGGCGGACCCCTGTTGTCAAATTTCTCCTGGACGATGAACTCCCAGAAGATCGTAGTCAAGCCGAGCAAGTCAAACGTCTAAGCAAGAGTTTCCTGCTAGTCGGAGAAGACCTGTACCGAAGGAGCGCATCCGGTGTCCTCATGCGTTGCGTCACCACCGAGGAGGGCAAGCAGATCTTGCAGTCGATCCACTCGGGCATATGTGGCAGCCATGCCGCATCTAGGACGTTTGTCAGAAAAGCTTACCAGCAGGGATTTTTCTGGTCCACAGCAGTAACAGACGCCTGTTGACACCAAAAATCACCAGCAGCGTTGAGAACAAACTAATGATCTAGTTCGATACACTAGACACGCGAAGGCCTGGGAGATTTGCTTAACTCCAGTGCAAGTCCTAAATTCGAAGTTCGTAGGCGTGCTAGTCAATTTGACCCTGCAATTGACAAGGAAATAGAAATATTAGATCGGTGAGCCAATCAGCTGGAAGCCGAATTGGACTCATTTCATCGGTCGATAGCCGATATGAACTAAAGCACTGGAAGCCGATGATGGCATAAATAGGTAAAATAAATAAATCAGCCGACTACCAATAGAACATGTGCATCGGCTAGAAAGCCGATGATAGTGTAGATAATCAGAATAATAATCGAGACAATGCAGTCGGCTTAAAAGATAACTTATCGGCTAGGCACTCCGATAAAACATTGCATATACACCCATCGGCTTAACAAAGATCAATCTATCATTATCAATCTAGTAGGTCAAACTTAACTAATGCAGCATAGATTAATAATAATAAAAGAACCTCGATGAGCCGATAAATCTAATGCAGTTGTGATGTATTATACGATAACTTATCGGCTATACAATCTGATAAGACCCTTGCGTGAAAATCTATCAACCTAGCTAGAACAACTTATCATTAGCAGTTTAGTAGTTCGGACCTAACCGATGCAGCACAAATTGATGATAAATTACACCTAGTAAGCTGATAAATCTACTCAAGTGTGATGTGATATACCTACTCGGACTAAGAGATCAAACCTAACTGATGCAGCCGTAGACAGAATAGATACATCGTGGTAAGCCAACTACCGTAGACCGACTAGAATATCGGACCTAACCGAGGAAGTCCTAGCCGATACGATAATCGGGGTAACGAGACTTACCCTCTAGCAGGAGGTCGAACTTAACCGATGCAGCCCAGCTCGAGAAGCAAGAACCCGTTGAAAAGGGTGGCGATGCACCGAATTTGTATTGATCTATGTGATTATATACAAGGTACCCGGGCATACGTATTTATACCCCGAGTTGATACAAGTCCTTATTGGACACGACACACGATTTCCTAATTACAGAAGGAAAACACTAATAAGACCCGATCAGACACGAGATCAGGTTTCCTAAAAGAACAAATACTAATATTGCCTAATTAATAGACAAGATACTAACTGCCTCTCCGTGGTCTTCACGATTCCTTCCCAAACTCGGCTTCCTCCGGATTAATTCCTGCTATCTGACTGTGATTTTTTCCTTAACCCAATCTGATAAAGAACCATACTAAATTTTGGCGTTAACACATGCCCCCCAATTTCGGAGTTTTCCATAAGACTTCGAAATTCTCTCATCTAGGCTTTCAGATTCCCTTCACACGAGGCGGCCCAAGGTAGCCCACTTTCCTTAATTGTTTGAAACAGTGCCAACGGCCTCGATTCCTGCCCAGTCATCATTCCTCTATAAACCGCTTCGCCTTCCTAGCCCCCTTTCTTTACGCTTTCACATCACCAGAACCCTCTCGCTTCCCCCGAGACCTCGACGAGCTCCGGCAAACCCAGGCGAACCGCTGTGATCTTCTTCCTCAACCACCGGTCTTTGTTCATTTTCTTCTTCCGCGATGGCTTCAGCAACCGCTGTCCTAGAGGTAACTCTCTTGTCCGATCACTCTTTCTGCTTTGTAACCCTGATAGATTAAATCTGTTGCATTCTTCACCCGTTCTTCATCATGTTCTTGTTTACTGTAGGACCTTAGAAGCCAAATCTTGATTCCGACCACCAATTATCCAAATTTCTTCTATCACAGTCCCATGGGTAGCGAAGACCCAACAGACTTCATCAATGCCGAAACCCAACGTATCCCCTTCAAGAACTCTTCCATGCTGGCTAGCGATTGGACCAATAGTTTCAGATCTTGGCCTAGCAAGCTTCCCGGGTGGAAGAACTGGTACCTCAGAGTATCGGCTGTTGTCGGCGAAGTGGGACTGGGGGTCCCACGTTCTGCGGGGACGCGTGGATCTCCGGCCACGTCAGCCCCTCCGGGCCCACTTTCTGCAGAAGAGAAGACCGGCTATGGTCAATGTCCCGTTGGGCTCCCGGGGCGCCACCTCCATCGGCCCCGGGCGCCGATGCCGGGGTCCGACAGCCGGGCGCCGATGCCCGGGCCCGACGGCCGGGTGCTGATCGCCCGGGTGCCCGGGTGCCGATCCTTCCGGTGCCCGGGCACCGATCCTTCTGATCCTGGGTGCCGACGCCTAGGCCCGGGGCCGATTGACCAACTACCGATGCTGACTGCCGACTGCCGATGCCGATGCCGATTCACTGGAAGGACTCCGCGAACCAACTTGCCAACTACTCTGCCACGTGTGGGCGTCTCCCGATGGCCCCCCGTGGACCTCTGACCGTGCAGTCAGAAGACTTTTGACTATGGAGGCTTCGTTCACTGTGTAGTCAGAAGCTTTTGACTATGCAGGCCCCTTTTTCCACGACCAGGCGGCAGAGGCGTGCGCCGTCACATCTCTCCGCTCCATCCTCTCACGACGACGTGCAGCAGCAGCACCTGCTCTGGCGTGGGCGTTGCAGGCGAACAGGGGCGACGGGACGTTCCTCCAACTCCGGCATGGGCACCGCAGGTGGAGGGGCGCACAGGAGAACTCACCGGAAGATATCTCCCTCCGCGTACCGGCACTGTGGACTCCCCTAGTTCTATAAAGGAGGATCCAAGCCGATGAGGAGGGGGGGGAGACAGACGGAACGGAGAACCTCTAACTCTCAGCTATCTGCTCCCGAGCTCACTCTTTAGCCACTGTTCCTCTTCTCCGGCTCCGGCCGTGAGCTAGATACACCTTGTAACCACAATACCACATTCATCCACCTCATAGCAAAACACACACAGGAGTAGGGTATTACGCTCCGGCGGCCCGAACCTGTATAAATCCTCGTGTCTTCCTTGTGCATCGATCCCTTCTTCCCCGCGCGATCTCCTTGGTTCGGGCGGTCCGGAACCGCTTCGGACGGTCCAGACTCCTCTGTTTCTTTTACGTCTTCTTCGCGTATCCTTCTTCTACACCCTAACGCCGGCTTCGCCTGAGAACTACTCCCCTGGCCGAATCTCAAAGGGGGGTCTCCAGACCTCCCGCCGTCGAGGTTTCATCCTCCGACAGCTGGCGCGCCAGGTAGGGGGAGTTTCCTTTTCAGGTGGTACGCCGGCAGCACCGGCGCGCTCCATGGCGACCGACCATCATCATCAGCAGAATTCCGACGACGAGTCCGGCGGCTTCACCCCGCCGGACAATGCTAGCCCTCTGGCTAGCTCACCGCGTTCCCCCACGTCTTCCTGGGGGCGCGCGGTGCGCGCTGCACGGGCCGACTTCACCCAGTGGCGGCCCAGCCGAGCGGCCTCGGCACCTCCCTCCGCGGAGGGAGCCGGTAAGTGCCCGGCTGGGTCCACCACGGCCTCATTCGTGAGGCGCGAACAGGCGCGCCGCTCCACGGTGCGCCGCCATCAAGACATCCAGCCGGCGACGCCGCAGGAAGCCCTCCTGGCGGCGAAGGCTCTCCTGCGCCACCCCCCGGCTTCCACCGGGGGCAACGGCCGGGAAAGGCGGTGGCTCGGTGAAGTCGCCGACCTCGTAGGTACGGCCCATCGCCTGATCACCGCCGGCAATCATGCAGGAGCCGGCGAGTCCTCGCGTTCCGCCTCGCGCCGGGACAGGAGGAAGCGCCAGAAAGCCAAGGCGGCCGCTGAGAGCTCCGCCTTGGCCGCTGCGGCCAGCCCCCGGGGCGACATCGCCCACGAGGACGACGACGGCGGCGGTAAGCGGCAAAGGGCCGCACGTGCGCCGCCGCCGCCGGAAATGGCCCGGGGATGGTGCGCCTTCCACCAGACGGACCGGCACGACCTGACGGAGTGCCGTGCCGTCGAACGCTTGGCCAAACGCCTCGAGGAGCGGCAGTAGGCCGAGCCCGGTCGAAGCCCTTGGCTCCCGAGCGCGCATATTAAGCCCCGGTCGAAGCCCTTGGCTCCCGGGTGCGTATCTAGCCCCGGTCGGAGCTTGGCTCCCGGGAAGCGTCGACTGTACCGGTCCTGGTTCTTTGTTTGGCTTTTGGTTTAAAATCTCTGCTCTCCTCCTTTATTAGAGGAACCGACTCAGTCCGGGGCCTCCGGGCCCGGACGCGCATAGGGTACAACTACCCGGACTCCATCGGACGCGATGGCGAGTCCGGGCGGTTCGTCCCGACTCAGTCCGGGGCCTCCGGGCCCGGACGCGCATAGGGTACAACTACCCGGACTCCATCGGACGCGATGGCGAGTCCGGGCGGTTCGTCCCGACTCAGTCCGAGGCCTTCGGGCCCGGACGCGCATAGGGTACAACTACCCGGACTCCATCGGACGCGATGGCGAGTCCGGGCGGTTCGTCCCGACTCAGTCCGGGGCCTCCGGGCCCGGACGCGCATAGGGTACAACTACCCGGACTCCATCGGACGCGATGGCGAGCCCGGGCGGTTCGATGGCGAGTCCGGGCGGTTCGTCCCGACTCAGTCCGGGGCCTCCGGGCCCGGACGCGCATAGGGTACAACTACCCAGACTCCATTGGACGCGATGGCGAGTCCGGGCGGTTCGTCCCGACTCAGTCCGGGGCCTCCGGGCCCGGACGCGCATAGGGTACAACTACCCGGACTCCATCGGACGCGATGGCGAGTCCGGGCGGTTCGTCCCGACTCAGTCCGGGGCCTCCGGGCCCGGACGCGCATAGGGTACAACTACCCGGACTCCATCGGACGCGATGGCGAGCCCGGGCGGTTCGTCCCGACTCAGCCCAGGGCCTCCGGGTCCCGGTGTGATAGTCCGGACCACGCCGCCATGTCGAGCGCAGGTCCGAGCAGGCCGCTCCCGGTTGAGGATCTTCTCCCGGTGTCAAGAGCTCGCACCCTCGCAAGGGAAGCCAAGTCCGAGCACGGCCCCTGGCAGGCCAGAACCAGAGAGCATCCTCGCTGCCCTCGGTAGCAGGGCTCGTGCCCGCTCCTCGCGCCATGACCTCAGGTCATGACACGCGAGTTGACGGTTGGGCACGTACCAATCATATTCCACAGGCAGCAATCGTGGCGTGCGTTGCAGAGCGCCCCTCGCCGGCAAACGTACGGCCTGGGACTTACCTCCCGGGCACGACTCTGAGGAGCCCGACCCGGGGCGGCATCGCCAAGGCGAGTGCGCGCCTAGGAACGTGGCACCCGGAATGACCAACACAGGGCGCGAGTATCCGGACAGCATCGCCTCGGCAAGGGCGGGTCCGGGGAAGTCGTCCCGACGCGGTCCACGTCTTTACCCAGGCCTCCGTGCCCGGGCACATGGCAACAATACATATTAAGTCGCATTTCAGTCCGGGGCTCCCTGGGTCCCAGGCACATATTTGAGCCGAGGCACGGATTCCCGAATCCGTGCCCTGGGTCCGACACCGAGGAGCCGAACCAGGGCGGCATCACCAAGGCGAGTGCAGGCCTAGGAACGCGACACCCGGAATAGGGCGCGAAGCCTGGACAGCACCGCCCCGGCGAGAATGCGTCCGGAAGGTCGTCTCACATCCCATATTCAAGCCCGGGCCCCCGGAACCCGGCTTATATCAAAAACGTATTCAGTCCGGGGCCCCCGGGTCCCGGACACATACCTTCAGCGCTGGCCGGGGCCCCCGGGTCCCGAGCGCATGCTTCTCCCTAGTCTCGGGGCTCGCGAGGGAAGCGAGTCCGAGGTCCATCCCTAGTAAGCACATCAAATATCTTCTCAAATCCGTCTGTATAAACATCCGGTAAGTTGGGTAAACCCGGGCCAGCGCTGGACTTCTCCGGAAACTCAGCGCTAGCCCGGGCCCCAAGTATATACGCTTTACATAAGCAATATTTTTAATGTCCTTCCCGGTTTCGTTCCCTTCGTCGTTTTCCATGTGTTGCGTAGCATGGGATCGACAAGGGAACGAACCGGATGCTCTCACAGTTCACCATGTGTAGAGTAGATCTTTCCCCGGCGGTCCGGGGGACGATTCATATCACCCCAAGCCGGGCACCCGGGGAGACATAGTTTCTTCCTGGTGTACCGGGCCGAAGCCATTCTGTCGCCAGATCTTCTTCGGCTAGCTCAAGTGCTCTCACGGTTCATCATGTAGAGCCTGTCGTCGCGGCATCGCTGTGCCCCCTAGGCCAACGGGGCCCGGGGGCGCGGAGGACCCCCGGATCCGGAAGACGGGCAGGGGCCAAACCTGCGAACCTTATTGCTCCACAAGGCTCGCGCCCAGGGGAACCAGATTCCCGGAGCGGGCGACCGACGCGTCCGTTGCCCCCGGGGACCGGGCTCCCGAAGCGAGCAGCTACGTCGGAGCCCAGACAGGGGCCGTGGGCCCGACAGCTGTCCGCAGCTCCCGGATCTCGCTGTCGGATGACGCCCGGTACTCGGCGTTCCCGGACACGAGGCCCCGAACACCAGCAACCTCCGGGCAACACAGTAAACCAAGGTACGGAGATATAAACATCATCATATATCCATACAAACACCTCTCTTGTACAAGACAGGCCAAACCGGAGCGCAAGCACGAGCGAGGCCTGGATCGTACGGGGGGCGTCACCGGAGTACTTCTGACCGGATCCCGGGTGACGTCGGATGGGGAGCACTCGGAGGCATGGAGGGCCCCCGGGCCCCGAAGGCACCCGCGTATGGCGTCTGAAGGAAACCGGCGTCTCCCTCAACCTCTTCGTCAGGCATCGGCTCTACAAGAAGTTCACCGCGGTCGAAGAACCCTGCCTCTGGGGCAGCGGATTCGACCACGGCCTCCCGCGCCTCCTCGCGAACGACCGCGACCTCCTCGCGAACCACCGAGGCATCCTCGCGAACCACCGCGACTTCCTCGCGAAATCCCACGACCTCTTCGCGATTTCCTCGCGCATGGCGAACTCGCACCCCCGGGACGCGAAGCCCGGCCTCTTGGGCCCGTACGCGTTCTCCCCGGGAGAGTGTTTCCTACTCCCACGCCTCCACCTCGGGCCAGGCACGGGAGAACTCATCGGCGGCGGATTAGGTGGCGGCCTCCAAACGGACGACGCGCCTCATTGCTGCCGCGGCGTCTGACCAGCGGTCACCACGAAGAACTCGGTGGCGACAGTACGGGCGGCAAGCTGCCGCCTCGCCATCGCGACCGCTAACGCCGGCCTTCCTCAACACCTCGTTCCATGTTTTCAGCCCGGTTCCCGGGTACGTATCGCATCTAAAATCAACAAATTGTCAAGCTACGTCAAGTCCATGGCGAACCAGGCGGACCCCGCGTCCCCTCTTTTCTTCAAGACATGGCCCTGTTCCTGCCCGGGGCTAATCCCGGCCGAGCAACAGGGCCAGGGGCCACTGTCGGCGAAGTGGGACTGGGGGTCCCACGTTCTGCGGGGACGCGTGGATCTCCGGCCACGTCAGCCCCTCCGGGCCCACTTTCTGCAGAAGAGAAGACCGGCTATGGTCAATGTCCCGTTGGGCGCCCGGGGCGCCATCTCCATCGGCCCCGGGCGCCGATGCCGGGGTCCGACAGCCGGGCGCCGATGCCCGGGCCCGACGGCCGGGTGCTGATCGCCCGGGTGCCCGGGTGCCGATCCTTCCGGTGCCCGGGCGCCGATCCTTCTGATCCTGGGTGCCGACGCCTAGGCCCGGGGCCGATTGACCAACTACCGATGCTGACTGCCGACTGCCGATGCCGATGCCGATTCACTGGAAGGACTCCGCGGACCAACTTGCCAACTACTCTGCCACATGTGGGCGTCTCCCGATGGCCCCCCGTGGACCTCCGACCGTGCAGTCAGAAGACTTTTGACTATGGAGGCTTCGTTCACTGTGTAGTCAGAAGCTTTTGACTATGCAGGCCCTTTTTCCACGACCAGGCGCAGAGGCGTGCGCCGTCACATCTCTCCGCTCCATCCTCTCACGACGACGTGCAGCAGCAGCACCTGCTCTGGCGTGGGCGTTGCAGGCGAACAGGGGCGACGGGACGTTCCTCCAACTCCGGCATGGGCACCGCAGGTGGAGGGGCGCACAGGAGAACTCACCGGAAGATATCTCCCTCCGCGTACCGGCACTGTGGACTCCCCTAGTTCTATAAAGGAGGATCCAAGCCGATGAGGAGGGGGGGGGAGATAGACGGAACGGAGAACCTCTAACTCTCAGCTATCTGCTCCCGAGCTCACTCTTTAGCCACTGTTCCTCTTCTCCGGCTCCGGCCGTGAGCTAGATACACCTTGTAACCACAATACCACATTCATCCACCTCATAGCAAAACACACACAGGAGTAGGGTATTACGCTCCGGCGGCCCGAACCTGTATAAATCCTCGTGTCTTCCTTGTGCATCGATCCCTTCTTCCCCGCGCGATCTCCTTGGTTCGGGCGGTCCGGAACCGCTTCGGACGGTCCAGACTCCTCTGTTTCTTTTACGTCTTCTTCGCGTATCCTTCTTCTACACCCTAACACCGGCTTCGCCTGAGAACTACTCCCCTGGCCGAATCTCAAAGGGGGGTCTCCAGACCTCCCGCCGTCGAGGTTTCATCCTCCGACAGCTGTAAAGAAAACCCTCTAGGAAGAAACAGATATCGGCTATTGCATCAATCTTTCCCTGGCTGAGATGGAGAAAAATGAACCTTTGCTCGCATCGGCTTCATACTTTTGGTCAGACGCCCTCAACACCTTCCTATTTGGACACGGACCGATGACCCCAACTCTGATGGATGTAACTATGCTCACCTGCCTCAACACGACAAGTTACATCAACCCTTTCAACCTCCGATTCAAGCCCACTCATCGATTACAGATGAAGAATATCGGTGGTTGGACCAAGTACATATCAATTCACAACAAGGTGACTGGGCCAGTGATGATCGGGAGCATGTAAGCTTTTCTGAATTTGTGGCTGGAACGATTTGTCTTCGGTGGTGCGACCCTTGGCCCGACTACAAACATGCAATGTTTAGCAGAATGCTTGGTCGATAAGAAACAAATCCCCCTGGAGCAATATCTTCTCGGCGCCACCTATCAGCTGCTTCATCAAGTAGCAAACAAACTATCAGCCAGTCAATCAGTCGGCCACATTGGCGGTCCTTGGTGGTTCGTGCAACTATGGCTCAATGTCTACACCTCCAAGGCCATTCCTGGGACCTCCCTCTTGAACTTAAACTTCCCAGCCGATTACCCAGAGGAACAGGAACCCATCTGCCACCGATGTATCTCTGTAGGCGAAGCTGCATCGGCCCTCCCTGGTTGTAAATGACTCCTATCGGACTCAGCCAGTGGTTCAAAGGTTTCTACTATGGTTTCACCAGGGAGGCTACACTCTGGTTTGCATATGATGATGCAGCATCATTCGAGATGCCTTTCAAATTCAATCCTCTTGATGCTTTGGCCGACGAAGAATCCAAGACCATATTTCTATCGGCCATTACCCCCTGCCTTCTGCTGACTGGCTTTTCTCAAGGCCGATCGCAACAACCATCATATGAGTTTTATCATCCATCGGTCGATTCTCGCCAGCTCGGCCTCGGCCAACTCCCAATCGGCCTATTCTTTATTGATAAACTTCAGGCTTGGGGTAATGTAAATAGTGCTCTAGAGTACGATCAGCTACGGATGTTAACAGGATCTTTGCCTCTAGGCACCGCCACTAGCTTGGAGACATGCACTGCCAATACAAGGCTTTTTTCCCGATGGTGGTCAGAATGGAGGAAACACTTGTTCAACTTATCGGCCGCCCAATACTGTTCTCGCCTCAACCCCAACTATGTCGAATCTAATGAAGAGGTAACATCCCATAAGCCTTAATCATTGTCCCCGATCATATCTCTTATAATCTTATCTTGGAGGCTGACGACAAGGAACCGCCAACAAGAAGCACCAACGGCCTGCCGATCATATATCAACCACCATCGGCCAATCCAAACTTGGGGCATGGTGCTCCCCCTCCCTCGTCTCTTCTCCGGGAATCATGACCAACAGGACCAAAACGCAAGAAGTTGGTGTCTCGCCCTTCCCAAAAGAGGCAAAAAACTAGTGCCGATGTCGTGGTTACAGTGCCGCCTGCCATCGAATCAACATCGGCTCCTTCATCCCCTCTGTCAGGGTATGCACTGATTCTTAACATTATTTGTCTATTTCTTCTGTCTTCATTACCAATCTTATTTTCAATTCGATTCATCGACTCCTGAAACTCAACCCTCACCCAACGTCCTCATCGAGCCGATGACCTCCCCAGCTGTTCCAACTCCAGAGCCCAGCCCCAAAGCCGATATTGAGGCCGTTCCTCATACTTCGGCGCTAGACATCAGCCGTCCTGAAGAGCAACCTATTCATCCCTCTGATGCCGACGACACTCCTCAAGCCACCGCTATCCCCCCTCAGTACTCATTTGTGTAAACTTATTCATTCATAATCCGTTTACTCACCGATGCCGATTTGTAGTCCTTATCTGACCTATTCTCCTTCGACATCGGCAAGTACTTGGAGACCGTATGAAGAGGCAATCACCAGCGCTATGACCAGACCATCCCTTCCATCCGACGTGCGCGAATATTTGCTGGATATTACCCATCGGCTGGAAACCCCAATAGATGCGCTGGTAGAAGATTGTGGGCCAATCCGGGCAAGATTTTCTGAGATTGAACATCATCCACCCGACGAACTCATCGATGCCCTAACTCCTGCCGCTTATTTAGAATCCCACAGATTTCAGCTGATCAAGACCAGGCAACACATAGCCGATCGCGCCGAACAAAAGATTCTAGCTCAACGCATCCAAGACAATCGGCTGTCTGCTCAATCTGAAAAGAAAAAGCTTGATGATATGGCAGCCGCCCCTCAAGAAATCCAAGCTAAACTAGATCAGCTGGAGGAAAAACAAGCCAATTTGCTGGTAGAGCTTCAAAGAATCCGCAAGGACATTGAAATCACAAAATCTCAGCTCATTGGCTGGCCACAAGCAATACAAGATCAAGAATCCAAAGTTGCAGCAGCAGTACGCCAAGTCGTTCATCGGCGCAAGAGCTTAAAGACCATTCCAAGCTCTGATGAAGACGATATCCACGCCATTAACAAAATTGATCAGATTCACCTGCGTGCGATTGAAACAATTCAAAAATTCTTGTAAAACCTTAACATTGATGACTTTGATGTTGCTCTGGAACATGCCGATAGTCTTTCGCTGTAATATAATCTAACCAGCTCTGTTACTTATTCGTTTTATTCCATCTTCGCTTGATAATATTTTTATTTGCTTTATCTAAAGGCGATACCAATTGATATCAGCTATCTTTAGGCGATATAACAACATCAGCTCTTGCTTTGAACCATTTTAGAAATCGGCCGCACTCAACCAATTCAGGAGTTGATCCAAACGCTCGGATAATACTTCTTGAGGTATTTCCCATTAAGTGCTTTAGCAAACTCTGTCCCCTCAAGATCTTCCAATATATAGGCATTGCCATGTACACAACGATTAATCCGATAGGGCCCTTCCCAATTAGGTGACCACCTTCCGAATTTACTATCTCTAGACCCAATCGGCAAAATTAACTTCCATACAAGATCTCCCTCAGTAAACGATTTATTCATCACCTTTTTGTTATAATGCCTAGCCACCCTAGCTTTATTTTCCCTGATCCTTTCTAGCGCCCTCAACTGATTCTGAGCCAAATCCTCGAGTTCATCTGTCATCAAATTATAATAATCATCGGCTGTCAGCTAGTTTTGTAAAGAAATTCTCCTAGAACCGATGTTAGTCTCCCAAGGCAAAACTACTTCATGTCCATATACCAATTGGTATGGGGGCACCCGAGTAGACCCATGACATGTCATCCGATAGGCCCATAATGAATCGGCTAACGTAGTTTGCCATCTTCATGGCTGTTCATCAATCTTCCGCTTAATTAATTTGATTAAACTCTTATTCGAAGCTTCTGCCTACCCATTAGCTTGAGCATAATAAGGTGATGAATTCAATAACTCAATTCCCATACTGGCAGCAAATTGTTGAAACTCATCGGACACGAAAATAGATCCCTGATCGGTAGTTATCGTCTGAGGAATTCCAAACCGATAAATTATATGCTCTTTTATAAACACAATCGCCTCTTTGGACGTAACTTTCCTCAAAGGAATTGGTTCCACCCATTTTGTAAAATAATCTGTTGCTGCCAATATGAATTTATGTCCTTTACTTGATGGAGGATAAACCTGGCCGATCATATCAATTCCCATCCTCTGAACGGCCACGGTTTGATGATAGGATTCATAGCCGATGTTGGTGCTCGCTGCATATTTCCAAATTTCTGGCAATCTTGACATCCTTTATAATATTTGAAGCAATCCTCCAACATTGTTGGCCAAAACTATCCTACTCTTCTTAATATCCACTTCATCTTATGAGCCGATTGATGAGTTCCACAAACACCCTCATGCAGTTCACACATAACCACTTTGGCTTCTTCCAAATTTAGGATCTCAGCAGAACCCCTTCAAAAGTCCGATAATATAACTCCCCATCAAGCAACACATACTTAGTAGCTTCATACCGAAGTTTTCTAGAAACCGATTGAGACGGATTTTGTAAATAACCAATTATTTCCTGTCTCCAATCATCGGCTTTATCCTGAATATCACTATCGGCTATTTCAACCCCAATCTATCTATTCCGCTGATACCCTGAAGCAATTTGTGCAAGATCATTAGCTTCTAAATTCTGTTCTCTAGGAATATGATCCAACAATACTATCCTGAACTCCTTCAATAAATCTCTACATTCTTCATGATATGATCTTAAAACATCATCTCTGCACTCATACTCCCTAGACAATTGCTTGATCACTAATAAGGAAACTCCAACAATCTCTATGATATCGGCCCCGATCTCCTTTAAAAGTTGAAGTCCTTTCAGCACCGCCTCATATTCCGCTTGATTGTTGGTTCGATAGGGTTTAATTGTAAAAGCAAATTCAAAACTTGCCCCCCGAGGCGATACAATGACCAATCCGATGCCAGATCCATGCTTGCAAACCGATCCATCGAAAAATAAAGTCCACGGGATCGGCTCCACATAATTTCCATGAACCCCTGTGTTGCACAATCAAATCGGCTATTGCCTGCCCCTTGATCGCTTTAGCCGATTCATATCTCAAGTCAAACTCTGTTAAGGCAAAAATCCATTTACCAACTCACCCTTTTAAGACTGGAGCCGACAACATGTATTTTACCACATCGGCTTTGCAAACCACCATACCATTCAGCCGATAGGACGTAATGCCTTAACTTTGTACATGAGAAATATAAACAAAGGCATAATTTTTCTACCGCAGGATATCTTGTTTCACAATCCAAAAGCCTTCTGCTTAGATAGAACACGACTCGCTCATTCCCTTCAAATTCCTGTATCAAAACAGATCCGATGGATTTTTCATCGGCCAATAAGTATAACTTGGATGGCATTCCTTTTTGCGGCGGAATCAAAACAGGTGGGGAACTTTAATAATTCTTAACTTCATCAAATGCCTTCTGCTGTTCTGCCCCCCACACAAACTCTTGATCGGCTTTCAATTTCAACAACAGAGTAAAAGGCTCAATCCTTCCTGACAAATTTGATATGAATCTCCTAACAAAATTAATCTTGCCGATCAACGACTGTAGCTCTATCTTGCTGTTTGGTGGCTCTGTATTCTTGATGGCTCTGACGCTCCGTTGACTAACTTCAATTCCTCACTCATGAACCATGAAACCCAAAAACTGTCCAGCCGATACAACAAAAGCACATTTATTGGGATTCATCCTTAATCCGTACTTCTTTGCCCTTTCCAGCACTTTTTGCAAATCGGCTATATGGCTTTTATCACTCTTAGAATTAACCACCACATCATCGATATAAATTTCCACTAATAAGCCGATGAGATCATGAAATATATAATTCATCGCCCTCTGATAAGTCGCACCGGCACTTTTTAATCCAAACGTCATTACTACCCACTCATATAAGCCGATAGCTCCAGGACATCGAAACGCAGTCTTATGTATATCCTCTTCTGCCATAAAAATCTGATTGTATCCTGCATTGTCATCCATGAAGCTAATAATCTTGTGGCCTGATGCTGCAACTACCAACAAACCTGCTATCGGCATCGGGTACTCATCCTTGGGGGTAGCCTTATTCAAATCCCGGAAATCAATACATATTCTCAATTTTCCATTTTTCTTTTCCACCGGGACGATATTAGAAACCCACTCAGCATATCGGCACGGCCTTATAAACTTTGCATCATATAACCTTGTGATTTCTGCTTTGATTGGCTCATATAACTCTGCTTTAAATCTCCTTGGAGCTCGTTTAAACGGTTGATATCCTGGTTTAATAGGAAGCCCATGTTCAACAATTGATCGACTTAACCCTGGCATTTCATGATATTCCCAAGCAAAACAATACCGATACTCTTTCAACAATTTTATCAATTCTTCTCGAAATTCAGGACGCAAATTTTTACTTATGTACATCGGCCTTGGCCTATCTCCTGGTCCTATATCAACTTCTTCCAAATCATCGGCTGACGTAAACCCTTGTCCCAACTTTCCTTCAAAATTTTCAATGGTGCCCATCAGAGTAATAATTCTTAGCCGACTTGCCGAATCAGCTATATCTCCTGACTGGTGATCTTAAGATAATCCCCCTCTCGTACTTTTCCAGACAAACAATCGACACCATCGGCCTCCTAGACCGGCAAATCGGTCATTGCAATGTTGGTCGATTGATCTGCTAGGATTATCTCAACTTGATCTCCATGCCACTGTATCAGACTTTGATGCATCATCGAGGGCACGCAACAGTTCGCGTGAATCCAATCCCTGCCAAGGAGCAAACTATATGATCCTTTTCCATCGATAACAAAAAATGTGGTAGGTAATGTCTTATTCCCCATTGTTAATTCCACATTCAACACGCCTTTCGTCTCCGATGGATTCCTGCCGAAATCTTTTAACACCATATTTGTCTTGATCAAATCTTCAGCGGTTTTCCCCAGCTTCCGATACGTAGCATACGGCATTAGATTAACAGCTGCCCCCCCATCAACTAGCATCTTCGTCATCGGCTTCCCATTCACGTAACCCTTGATATATAATGGCTTCAAATGCCGATGCTTTGATTCTTCAGGCTTATCAAATATAGCCTGATCGGGTTGTAGTGTTAACTGAGCAAAAACCTCTTTGTGGGAGCCATGGGCCCCGGGTACCTCACTACAAGCACATGGGCCACTCGGATAGAGGATGGGCCAGATCATGTAATTAGAGATAAGATAGCACCCAGCAGGCTGTGCCTTGTACAATAAGGAAACATAGCCTTAGTCGGATAGGATTCTATCTCTAATAAGGAAATCCCTTGGTCGTATCCGACTGGGATCCTTACCATGTACCCCTGTCCCCTAGTATATAAAGGGAGGCAGGGCGCCTCATGAGGGCACACCAGATTATTGATTACAAATCCACCTCAGAGGAATAACACCTCAACTGGACGTAGGGTATTACCTCACATTGAGGGCCTGAACCAGTATAATTCCCTCGTGTTCCTCTGCAATCCACCGAATTCCAGGTCGCCGAGTACCCCCATAGTATTATTGCCGGTGCAAAGCATCGACAGTTGGCGCGCCAGGTAGGGGACCGGCGAGTTCTTCATCAACAGATTCGATGGATCCCATCAACGGAGTCAAGGGCGACAAGCTCTCCAACGGAGACACCATCACCTTCGGGCCTTGATTTCGTCGCCGATCAACTCGGCAACCTTTCTTTGGCTGAGGCAGATCCGATCTTACCAGCCGAGGAGCCAGCCGGCGTTGCGCCAGTCGGCCCCAGGGACGTCACCATCTCCTTCGACGATCTACTATGACAGTCCCTCACATCGCCGGACATCGGGACTCTCTCCTTCGGCGTCCGACTCGCGCTAGGCCTTGAGCCAGCGCGTGTTAGGCCAAGAGGGGGAGAGATCGTCAATCTCCCGTACGGATTCGGCGACGCTGTGCATCTACAACCCGCGAGCAGACCCGACCCCAGCAATTCAATTTGGACACGGTCATGAACCGTTTCAGATTGGATCTAGAGAGGTCGGAGTCGTCCTAACCCGATAAACTACTCGGAGTCCGACACTAAGTCGGATGGTGGTTCAAGCATCAACTCGGACTCCACCTTGGCAAGCTTCCTCCTCCCTCGCGAGATCTTCATGGCTTCAACGCCACCTTCCGAGGTGCGCCGACTGCAAGAGGAGCAGCATGAGGAGGCGCGCCGAATACAACAACAAGAGGAGGCCAACGACAAGCTCGCAATGACGGGCTTCGACAAGCTGGGCGAGCCGCCCAGCAGCAGATCCTCCAAACCAAAGTCGGCGACCACGATGTCTTCGTCACGCCACAACAGAACGTCGTGGCCGCCGCAACTCTGCTGGACACGCTCCAGTTGGGCCCGACCATCAGGCCACACCAACCATCGCCAAGATCAAGGCGATGATTACTGCTGCCGCCTGCAGCAGCAAGAACAGTCAGGCAACACTCACATACCGACCCGTCGAACGGGCTCTCCGGCGGCGGAGTCATCTGCATCAGCACGACGACGGGGCAGCCGCTCCACCCGGCAGCATGAAGAATCCCGCCAAACAACACTCGGCAATACCAACTACGACAACCGGCGGCGTCGCCAGTACGACCGCCGACCCAATCAAGACCTCCGAGTGCGAATACAACGCGACCTTCGCCACACCATAAACGCCCGCGCGAAGAGCGCGAAGAGGATGAACGCCGCCGACTGGAGGACGAACACGAGCGCTTCGGTCTCCACTACGAGCGGCTACACCGCCAAAACCGAAGCCCGAGTCCTCACGATAATGAAGGCATCCCAGCCTTTACTCAGGAGTTACAGGACGTCCGATGGCCAGTCGGCTTTAAGCCTACCGGAATTGAAAAGTACGACGGCAAGACCAACCCAGAGTCCTGGCTCACCGTTTACGTCCTAGCAGTTCAAGCTGCTGGCGACAGCAGAGCCATGCTAACTACCTCCCAGTCGCGTTATCCGACTCGGCGAGAACATGGCTGACAGGCCTCCCAAGGCGGTCGATCGGTTCCTGGGGACAACTCAGGGAGCGGTTTCATCGCTAACTTCCAGGGGACCTACGAGAGACCGGCTTCCGAGCACGACCTCTACCAACTGCATCAGAAAAAGAACGAGTCTCTACGGGAATTCATCAAAAGGTTTTCCGAGAAGCGCAATCAAATCCCAAGCATCAAAGACGAGGTCGTCATCGCCGCCTTCCGCAAGGGAGTAAAAGACGCCCCGCTCATCGCGAAGTTCACTCGGAAGCCACCATCCACTGTCCGGACTCTCTTTCGACATGGCCAACAAATACGCCGACTCAGCTGAAGCCGTCGCAGAGGCCTTCGACGAGAAGAAGGAGCCCCGACAAAAAGACAACAGGGCAAAAGCCGACAACGAGCCGCCTCAGAACAAGCCTGGCAGCCGCAAGCGGAAGTCAGACAACGAGGTGGCTAACATGGAGCGCAGTCGGTCGCGGCCCCAGCGGAACAACGACTACAGAAAGTCATGAGCGGGCCTTGCCCCTTTCACCCCAAGGGCCGGCACGCGGCCAAAGACTGCCACATGCTCAAGAAGTTTGCCTCCGAGCAGGCTTCATCATCTGGCGCCGACAAGGACAAGGACAAGCCAGACTCGGGTCCGGCTGATGACTTCCAGGACCCCCAAGCCGAACTCAACCACATCTTCGGGGGGCCACTCGCGTACGAATCCAAGCGCAAGCAGAAGCTATCAGCGCGGGATATTAACGCGGTCTCCACAACGGATACCCCCCAATACCTGCGCTGGTCAGAAATGGCTATCACCTTCAACCGCGCGGATCACCCAGATCGGGTTTCCCACCCGGACGATACCCACTCGTCCTGGATCCGGTCGTCAAAAATATTAGGCTGAAGAAAACTCTCATCGACGGAGGCAGTGCGCTCAACATCCTGTTCGCCAAGACTTTGGACGAGATGAGAATTCCTCGTTCAGAACTACGGCCGAGCACCGCGCCCTTCCATGGGATAATCCCCGGCTTGTCATCAACCCACTCGGGCAGAATAACCTTGCCGGTGACCTTCGGCACGCGGGACAACTTCCGCACAGAAACATCTCCTTCGAGGTCGCCGACTTCGAGACCGCGTATCACGCGATACATCGGACGACCGGCCCTCGCCAAATTCATGGCGATACCGCACTAACACATACATGGTGCTGAAGGTGCCCGGGCCAGCAGGAGTCCTCTCCCTCCGCAGCGACGCTAAGCAAGCCTTCACCTGCGACAAGGAGAGCTGCGAGCTGGCTCAAACACAAGAAGCGGCAGTTCGGGCGCGACGGCATCCGCAGCCGCTACATCTGAAGTCGATCAAGATCCAGTTCCGGCAAAAAAAAAGCAGCGAAGTCGGAATTTAGTGGACTCTGACACGAAGAGATCCCCCTGGACCCTTCCGACCCCTCCAAGACTGCCTTAGTCGGGACCGACTCGACCCCCAAATAGGAAGACGCGCTCGTCACCTTCCTCCAAGCCAACAAAGATATCTTCGCGTGGAACCGTCCGACATGCCGGCGTACCAAGGGAGGTGATCGAGCATGCCCTACACGTAAAGCCAGACGCCAAGCCGGTCAAACAACGGCTGCGGCGCTTCGCTCAAGACCGCAAGGATGCTATCCGGGAAATCACCAAGCTCCTCGCAGCCGGCTTTCATCAAGGAAGTCTACCACCCGGACTGGCTGGCCAACCCAGTCCTGGTCCGGAAGAAAAACGGTAAATGGCGCATGTGCGTCGACTACACCGACCTCAACAAAGCGTGCCCCAAGGACCATTTGGTCTTCCCAGGATAGATCAGGTGGTTGACTCCACGGCGGGGTGCGACCTACTCAGTTTTCTCGACTGTTATTCGGGATATCATCAAATTAGCTTGAGGGAACACAGACTGTTTAAAGACATCTTTCATCACGCCGTTTGGAGCGTATTGCGATATCACAATGCCGTTCGGTCTGAAAAACGCAGGCGCAACTACCAAGGGCTATTCAGCGGTGTCTGCACACTCAGATCGGCGCACGTGGAAGCCTACGTCGACGATGTGGTGATCAAGTCTAAATCCAGACAAGACTCATTGCCGGACTTGGAAGAAACCTTCCAAACCTTCGAACATTCAAGATGAAGTTGAACCCGGACAAGTGCACCTTCGGGGTGGCCGTCTAGGAAGTTACTCTGGCTTCATCGTCTCGCACCGCGGCATCGAGGCTAACCCGGAGAAAGTCAACGCCATCAAGAACATGGCGCCCCCGACAACCTCAAAAGACATCCAGAAGCTGACAGGGCCGCATGGCGGGCACTCAGTCGTTTATCTCCCGACTGGAAGCGAACGGGGCATGCCTTCTTCCAAGCTCCTCAAAAAGCGGACACCTTTCAGTGGACCCCGGAAGCCCAGCAAGCCTTTCGAAGACTTCAAAGAATCCTCACATCACCCCCCGTGCTAGCGTCACCCCTGCCCAGGAACCACGATGCTTTTATCTGGCGGCAACAACACAGGTAGTCAGCACGGTGCTGGTAGTGGAGCGATCCGAACAGGGTCATCTTCAAAAAATACAACGGCCAATCTATTTTGTCAGCGAGGTCCTTGCCGACTCCAAAACAAGATACCCGCAGGTCCAGAAGCTGCTATACGGCCTACTCATCACAGTCGAAAGCTGGTGCACTACTTTCAAGCACATCAAGTCACGGTGGTCACAGCGTTTCCACTCGGGGATGTCCTTCATAATCGCGAGGCCACCGGCCGGATCGCTAAATGGGCACTCGAGCTGATGGCGTTTGACATCACCTTTCAGCCACGGACAGCTATCAAATCTCAAGCTCTAGCCGACTTCGTGGCCGAGTGGACAGAAGTTCAACTCCCAACACCAACAACAAAGCTAGAGTACTGGACAATGTACTTCGACGGTTCCTTACGGATCGGCGGTGCTGGGCTGGTGTCATACTGACATCCCCACTGGCGAAAAGTTGAAGTACGTACTACAAATCCACTTCCCGGCTTCCCACAACGTCGCCGAGTACGAGGCTCTTGTTCACGGGCTCCGCATCGCCATATCACTCGGCATACGTCGACTGGTTGTGCGCGGAGACTCCCAACTCGTGGTCAACCAAGTCATGAAAGACTGGACCTGTCTCGACGACACAATGGCGGCCATACTGTCAGGAGGTCCGCAAGTTGGAAAACAAGTTCGACGGGCTGGAAAATCACACACGTCCTGCGTCAATACAAACGACGCGCGGCCGATGAGCTGGCAAACATGGGATCCAAGCGAGAAGCGGTCCCGACTGGAATCTTCGTCGAGCAACTTATGGAGCCCCATCAGTCAAGAGAAACCGGCACAAGAAGCAGTCGGGAAGCGAGCCTACCCCGACCACCGACGAAGTGCTGCACAGATGTCAAGACTGGAGGGTCCTGTTCTCAATCCTGCCTGGACGATGAACTCCCAGAAGATCGCAATCCAAGCCGAGCAATCAAGCGTCGAAGCAAAAGCTTCCTGCTAGTCGGAGAAGACCTGTACCGAAGGACGCATCCGGTGTCCTCATGCGCTGTGTCACCACCGAGGAAGGTAAGCAGATCCTGCATTCAATCCACTCGGGGCATATGTGGCAACCACGCTGCATCCAGGACGTTAGTCGGAAAAGCTTACCGGCAGGGATTCTCTGGCCCCACGCAGTCACAGACGCCAAAGACATCGTTCGCAGTGCGAGGGTTGCCAGTTCTTCGCAAGACAGACAAATCTTCCCGCCCAGGAACTCCAGACTATCCTCATTCTTGGCCATTCGCAGTATGGGGGCTCGACATGGTCGGGCCATTCAAGAAAGCGCCAGGAGGGTTCACACATTTATTTCGTCGCAGTGGATAAATTCACGGCAAGTGGATTGAGGCTAAACCTGTCGCAACAATCACAGCGGCACGAGCAAAGGACTTTCATCTTGAGTATACTATACCGGTTTGGGGTCCTAACCGCATCATAACGACAACGGCACTCAGTTCGCGGCAGGCCTATTCCAAGATTTCTGCGACGACTTCGTCAAGATCTGCTATGCGTCTGTGGCACACCCGCGGAGCAACGGGCAGGTTGAGCGAGCCAACGGCATGGTCTTACAAGGCATCAAGGCCAGGATATACGACCGACTACAACATATGCGGGTCGGTGGTACAAGAACTACCATCCGTTCTCTGGTCTCTCAGAACCACGGTTAGTTCGGGCAACAGGGCAATCCCCTTTCTTCCTGGTCTACGGTACTGAGGCCATGCTACAACGACCGAGATACAGTTCGGGCTCTCCGCGAGTCCGGGCTTACTCCGAAGACGATTCCAACAGCACCCGACTGATCGAATTAGATCAGCTGGAAGAAGCAAGAGACGCCGCAACAATCCAGTCGGCAAGGTATCTTCAAGGCCTACGTCGCTACACAATCGCAATGTCCGTGGCGCGCCTTTTTGGTCGGGGATCTCGTTCTAAGGAAGATACAAACCACCAAGGACAGGGCATAAACTATCCCCCATCTGGGAAGGGCCGTTCATTATAGCCGAGGTCACGCGGCCAGGCGCCTACCCGACTGAAGACCAAAGACGGCGTCCTCATCACCAACTCATGGAATATAGAACAGCTACGTCCTTTCTATACCTGAGTCTCACTTTTTCCTATGTGTACAGTTTTTCCCTGACTCACTACGCCGCTTGTTCCAATCGAGTAGTGAGTCGGGGGCTGCATGTATATATGTGTTCTGTCAATAACATACAAGCTTATCTCACCTCGGTTATGAAGCCTTGCACGACTGATGCATTCGCCCGAGTATAGCATCTTCCTCCGAACGATTTTTATCAAGTTCTATCGAGCTAGCTCGGTGCATGCTACATGGTCGGGTAAAGCTAATGAACAACCGAATAATAAGTTTGGCGGCACGACACATATATTCACACATGATCGTATATGAAAGCATATGTATACACCGACTAAAACTATATTGCCTTTACAGACCCAGGTCTCGGGTAATCGCTTCAGCAGTCGGCTTCGCCTGTGAGATTCAGCTCCAGCGCTTCTCGGGCGTCGTCTCCATCGGAAAATCCCTCCCCGATGGCCTCAATGTCCGCCCTCGGGTAGATGGACTTGGTCATTGCTAGGGTCTGGGCCACGCCGGCGGCAACCCGCTCGTCTGAGTACCTTTTCAGGGCACTCGGCACGTCCTCGAGACGCCCCATTATTTGAGGAATTCTGCTACAGCTGGTCCCCACTGAGCGGGGATCCACAAGGTCAAGGAGCCCCTTCACGGACCCGACGAGGGCCTCCCGTGACTCCCTGGATTGACCTTATCTCCTCCGTGTAGAACCGGTATTGGGCCTGGACGTTGGCTCTCATGCCTGCCCAGATCGGCCGGCAAGTAAGCTTGTCAGGATCGGCTACACACAGGGTGAATAATGTATTGGCTGAGATCACAGTCGGGTTGAGGACTTACTTTCGTAGTCGGCCTCCCACCCGGCCACGGTCTTCTCCAGTTCGGCCTTCTCCTTACCGAGCTCGACGACGGCCTTCTCCAACTCGGACTTCTCCCGGTCAAGCTCGTGTTGGCCTTTGTCAGGTCGGCCTTGACCCTTTCAAGCTCGGCCTTGGCTTCTTCGGCCTCCTTCAGCTGCGACTCCCTCTCCGCTCGAGGTCTGCACCACAGATTAGCCAAGAGCTCAATCACGCAGTCATGACACCACCAAGCAGTCGGATCGACGTAGCTGGATGATTAACCAACGGTCCAGTCGGGAAGATATGCTCGAGGATTTTACCCTCTGATCTTCTCGGCTAGGGCCCATGTCTCAGCCCTGAGCTGATCAGCCGCTCTTGCAGCCAGGCCTCCTCCTCGTGTGACGCGCCTCCATCTCGGCCTTCAATGCCCGGAGCTGGTTGTAATCTGCGAGGTGGGGAGCCATCTCGACAGGATCTCTGTCATCGCCTCGTTGCGGTCGACGAGCTTCTGCTTCAGGACACAGGAACAAGCCGACGACAGAGTCAAACTCAAGACAAGAAGATTGCCGGAGCTTCACTACAAGAATCATACGCGACCCCTTGGGGACCCGTTGATGGCGGCACGAAGCAGGCTCTCGGCTCTCTCCTTGCAACGACTTCATCGAGCCTGAAGCTTTTCATAGTGCCGTCGGCGAGTGGTCCACGAGAGGTCGGGGCATCACACGTGGGGGAGCTTCGATCCGAGGCAAATGTGGGATCTCCGGTGGCGGGCACAGCAACGGCGACGATGGCGGTGACGATAACCATGGATGGCGACGGGGTCCTGGCCTCGGGCATCGCCTTCCCCTACAACATTGGGAACCGGCTCGGGGGATCCGTCCCCGCTTCCGCGACTCGTATGGTGCCTCGGGGGCTGGGGCCTCAGTTTCAACAGCCACCTCTTTGGTCGATGTGGCGGTAGTGGCCCTGTAGTCGGAGCACCTCGGTTTCAGCGACTGGGCTGGCCGCCAGCTCAGCAGGTGTGTTTCGCTGCTGCTGACTCGGCTGGGGCGGACTCATCAAGCAGAGCAGATGGGTCGACCTTTTTGAGGTCGATATCGGCCCGCTTCCTGCACAACGAGCAAGACATCAGGACTGTATTTTAACATACAACGACTACAGAATGCTTGGAGTAGCGCACCTCTTGGAAAACTTCAGCTTCCTGCTAGCGTGCCGCTCCCCGGCGAAGCGCTAGCATCGGCACCCGCCCCGGTCGGTATCGTCGACCGGCAGAGGCATATCGGCCTGAGTCGGCCTCGACTCTGGTACGGTTGGTTCGGGTTCCTTCGCCCCAATCGGCCTCTGCCCTATTGGCCCCTTGGCGGCGCTGTTGCTTGAGTACGACGACGTCGAGCCTAAGCTGCTGCTCTCAGCCTGGGACTCGACCGCGTGGGCATATTGTGGCAGCGGTGTCCTTTATCTTCAAGCTACCGCTCATGCACGCGCTGTCATGGCCCTCGCCCCGATATCAAATTGGCTTCTTCCCCGCTCTCTTAGAGCCGGGTTGGGCAATCAGAGGGACTCCTTTGGCCTCTTCCTCGGCGGACCGTGACAATGGAGCGCGAATCTTTCATCAAATTCTCGTGGCACTACAAGCAAGTCGAACAAGCTACCAATACGCAAGGTTGAACAATCATCGTTCCACAGGCGTCACGGGAGAAAGAAAGTAAGAAGGTTACTTGGTCCGCGGCCGCATGAAGCTATAGGCAAGCACTCGGCGGTTAATCACTTCGGTGGCAGGACCCCTTCGGGAGAAAAGCCAAACAAGGTATCGGTTACTGCCCCTTGTCCGCATGCTCGCTGCTCACCGGTCGGGATCGTGTTTACCTCTGAAGGCCCAGCCGAAAGCGCTTCTCAGCTTCAGCGGCTGGACGCGCCTCGTCAGGAAACGACGAGCCACCCAGGGCCCTGTCAAGCCGGACGTCTTTTGAGGTCATCCTATCTTCGTCAGCAATATGTGTGCCTGGCCCAGTTCTTCAAAGGTTGGCTCCAAAGACCAGCTTGGCAACACTCCCGCCGGTGGCATACCAGTAAACGGGCGCCAAGGAGGAGCTAGATTGGCACAGTAAAAACACTCCTTGTGCCAGCCCTTCAGAGAAGATTTCAAGGGCAAATCGATATATGTTTTCTTCCGTCACTCCTTAGTTGAAAGACCAGCCCCCCCCATCACACTGATATTACTCTTGGAAGGCTGGGGCTTGATGTGGAATAAGTGTCGGAAGAGGATGAATGGGGCTCAACACCCACGAAAGCACTTCGCAAAGAGTAACGAATATGGAGATCTTGAAGGAATGAGTTGGGATTCTAAATGCCACTCCAGCCCGTAGAAATCAAGGATGCGGCGGAGGAAATCAGACGACGGAAGACACAAGACCGCGATCAAAGAAAGAGGCGAAACTACCGTTTCACCAGGCCGGGGGTTGGGGCTCGACTCAATTCCTCGCCGACCGCAACGATCACTTCTTTGGCTGGGCAACTTCAGCTCGCTCTCCCAACCGTTTTCAGCTTCACACCGAGCCGCAATCCGAGATCGGCCAAGAAAACCCCGTGGCGCATCCTGCAGGATTCGTCGCGCTTCGGCATGACTGGAGGTGTTGAGATTTGGGGGAAAGCAAATCGGGGGCTTGCCTTGTGAATAAACGAAGAGGATTGAAATCGTCCGAGTCTGGGTGGGGAACGGCTGCTGCTAACCAGCCGGGCGAGAGGCGAAAAGCTTAGGCGCGAAGGTGGAGATGAAGAGATTGGTTGTTTGGGGAAGACGATGGAATCTTTTCTTCCCTCTCCCCAATCCTTTTAATAGGCCTGAACCGACTAAGATTGGGCCCAGGATTTACACAGTTGGTATTGGGCCGACAAGAAATAATGAGTTCCTACAGTAGCATGCTCCATGTGGGCCGCCAGCAGGCTGAGTTGAATTATGCGCTGGTGCTACTCAACAGGAATCGATGAGGGTTAAACAGATAATGCTTCATGGAGCATTTACTGCTAACAAATATGTTTGGGTTATCTGTTTTATCCACCAGGTCTCGAGGATATATCCTTATAAGGATCACAAGCTGGTCTTCATTAAAATTGGGGATGCAGGTATCTTTCTCGGGAACACCTGACCACGTAATGGATTTATTTTCATAAAGTGGAACTCGGCCTACATGCGTGGCCATCAGTTGCCATGAGCAACATTATTCCAGCCGACATGACGCTGAAGAGTCTAAACTTTCGAGTAGTGCACTACTCGGGAGAGACTATAAATTTCTCATTCCAGCTGACATGACGCGGAGGAGTCTAACTTCTAGTGGGAGCCACTCGGGAAAGACTATAAACTCATATTCCGACTGACATGAAGTCGAAGAGTCCTATATACGAGTAGCCTCCTACTCGGCAAGACTATAAATTATATTCCGGTTGACATGATACGAAGAGTCTCATATACCATAGTAATCTACTCGGGAAAGACTTCCAGGTTAAAATCTTTGACTTTATGTTTAATTGTCTTCACAATTTAAGCACAAAGTCGGGGCTACACCTAATAGGTGCGCCTATTCGGCGCACACTATTCATTTATCTACATGAAGCCCTTCATAGCCTCGCTGCAGCTGACATGAAGCAGGACTCGGAAGACTTACTCGGACAAAGAGTACTCGGGAGCATCGCACTCGGGTAACCTTCACCGTGGAGGATGAGCAATCCCGGCATCAGCTGTGACTCAACTATGAAGGTCTCAGGGGCTACTGTGGGAGCCATGGGCCCGGGTACCTCACTACAAGACATGGGCCACTCGGGATAGAGGAATGGGCCACATCATGTAATTAGAGATAGATAGCACCCGGTAGGCTGTGCCTTGTACATAAGGAAACATAGCCTTAGTCGGATAGGATTCTATCTCTAATAAGGAAATCCTTGGTCGTATCCGACTGGGATCCTTACCATGTACCCCTGTCCCCTAGTATATAAAGGGAGGCAGGGCGCCTCATGAGGGCACACCAGATCATTGATCACAAATCCACCTCAGAGGAATAACACCTCAACTGGACGTAGGGTATTACCTCACAACGAGGGCCTGAACCAGTATAATTCCCTCGTGTTCCTCTGCAATCCACCGAATTCCAGGTCGCCGAGTACCCCCATAGTATTATTGCCGGTGCAAAGCATCGACAAATGGATAATAACATTGCATATAATCCATATACCATTGAAACTCCATAACCCATAACAAGGGTAAAACCATCAAGAGGAAGAAGGACATTGCCAAAGATCTGCCCTTATTTGTCTCCCACCTTGCTTGGTCGGTGATCTTGTTCTCTTTGGTCGCTTGTCACCTTTTGGAACCTTCGGCTTGTCGTCTTGCCCCCCAAGCATTGAACTCTTCAATGTGATCTCCTCCTTGACATCGGGGTTCTTCTTCTCTTGCAACTCAATGGTGTGCACAGGAAAAGGGAGCTTACCTACTTGCATTTTCATAAATGTCAACCATACTTCATTAATGGCCGATTGAACTTGTCTACGGAATACATTGCAATCATTAGTAGCATGAGAATAAGAATTGTGCCACTTACAATATGCTCGCTGCTTTAATGCCTCAGGCGGCGGTATGATATGGCCTTGTGACAATTTAATTTGTTTGTTTTCTTATAGATAGTCAAATATCTTGTCGCATTTGGCCACAGTAAACGTGAATTTTACTTCCTCATGCTGATTCTTATGACCAACCAGCTTAAGGGCGGAGCAAACGAATGGTTTAGACTTAGAAGACTAAGCTCATTCGGCTGTATACACATCACTTATCTTATCGTCTGATGATTCAATTTCATGATCAACTATATTAACATGAGGACGGTCAGACTTAACACAAGCTCGTCATTGTGAACGCGAAGAAGACGAACGACGTCGACTAGAAGACGAACACGACCGCTTCGGCCTCTATCACGAGCAATTCAACTACTGGAGTCGGAGTCGGAGTCCCAATCACGGAAGCCACTCGGACAAAGGAGTCCCCGCTTCACGCGCGCGAGCTATGCCAATTCGACTGGCAATCTGGCTTCAAACCGACTAGCATCGATAAATATGATGGCAAGACAGATCCCGAGTCCTGGCTCACAGTCTACACCCTGGCGATCCGAGCTGCTATAGGTGACCATAAGGCCATGGCCAACTATTTCCCAGTCGCCCTAGCGGAGTCGGCACGGACCTAGTTAACGAGTCTTTCGAGAGGGTCTATTGATTCCTGGGGAGAACTCTGTGACCGGTTCATGGCAAATTTCTAGGGCACCTCTGAGAGGCCAGGAACTGAGTTCGACTTGTATCAAATTCAGCAAAAGAAGAACGAGTTGTTCCGGGACTTCATCAAGTGTTTTTCCGAGAAGAGGAACACTATCCCTAAGATCAAAAACGAGATTGTCATCACCGCCTTCCGCAAGGGAGTCACAGACACACATTCATCGCCAAGTTCACTCGAAAAAGGCCGACTACAGTGAAAGCTCTCTTCGAGATGGCCAACAAATACGCCGCCTCGGCTAATGCTGTTGCCGAGGTGTAGGAAGATAAGCCCTGGCAGGAAGCCCGATGTGAGTCGGACGATGTTGGACCTTCAAAAACAAGGAACCGGAAGCGAAAGTCTAAAGACCTCATTGCTGCAGTTGAGCGCAGTCATCCTCGACCTCCTAGAACCGAAGATTATCAGAAGGATAAGTGACATGCTCGAGGGCTCATAAGCTCAAACAGGAGGATGGCACTCTCTATTCCCAACTCGTGGAATACCGAACAGCTAAGTAATTTTCTGATAAATATTTTCTCTTTTATATGATGTTCTCATCCAAACGGGGCTGGAGGCAATTCACTTCCCTATGGTTTGACTCAGATACGGTTTAGCGCCAGTCGGGATCGGATCTAGGGGGATGAGATTGTCAATTTCTCACTCGGCCTTACCAATGCTGCAATAGCTTATACCTAATAGGTGCATACGTTGCACTTTATGTTTTTGCTCTTAATGGTTGCAAAAGTACTAGAGTAGCATAAATTCCGATCTGTGAAATTTTGCTCCATGAAAGACGAACTCAAGTCACCCAAAACGCGTGTCTGGAAAAGAGTCATGATCTGACTCTCGGCGCTTGGGGGCTATGACTAGTTGGGTAGAGTATTTAAATATAAGGGGTCAACTACTCGGGGATATTAAAATCAATAAGATGAGGAACGCGTATTTACATATATTGCAAAATACATAAATTTTCTTCGGGTGATTATTTTCTACATCAGATGCTACTCATCCGATATGTTTATAATATAGGGCCCAGATCCGGATACGCATAACACAAACTCATGGCTATGAGCCTATCTCCTACGCTCGGGGGCTGAATCAGTCTGCCAAGATACGCTTGGAATACGACGCTTCAAGAATCACTCGGTACGCCCTATGCGGGCCAACAGCCGACCTGCGGCACCAGTCGGAGCTCGGGTACCACTCTGCTAGGTAGGGTATGCCATATGAGAGTCGGCAGCCGAATCCTATGCTAATGCAAGATTTGGGTATCTTATTTGACCATGACTTCGCTAGCTAGGGTACACCCTATGAGGATCACTAGCCGAATCCTATACTAATGCGAGATTTGGGTACCTTATTCGGCCTCAATTTTGCCAGGTTGGGTACGCCCCGTGAGGGTCACCAACCGAATCCTGCGCTAGCACAGCGTTCGGGTACCATTTGGCCAAAATAAGGAAAGAAGCCACTACTGGAGCTCTTAGTCAAGAAGAAGTCAGAACCCGTGCAGTCGGAGGCTGCACCAAACCCGGAACCTACAGAGGTGCTTATCATTTTCCAAGACTAGAGGACCCCTGTCATTCAATTCCTACTAGAAGATGAACTCATTGAAGATTGCAACGAAGCCGAGCGAGTGAAGCGATGGAGCAAAAACTTTATCATAGTCAGAGAAGACCTATATCGTTAAGTGTATTCGGAGTTCTTATATGCTGCATCACACTTGGGGAGGGCAAGTAGATTCTACACTCTATCCACTGGAGCATCTATGGAAACCACGCTGCATCCAGAACGTTAGTCGAAAAGGCTTACAGATAGGGATTTTTCTGGCTGACTGCGGTTACCGATGCTGAAGCACTCGTCTGGTTATGTGAAGTATGTTAATTTTCCGCTCGGCAGACACATCTACCAGTACAAGAGTTGCAGACTACCCCAATCTCATGGCCCTTTGCAGTCTGGGGGCTCGACATGGTCAGGCCATTCAAGAAGGCGCCAGGGGGGTTTACACATCTTTTCATCGCAGTGGACAAGTTTACAAAGTGAATTGAGCCTAGACCTATTGCTACCCATTACTGTGGCCAGGGCAAAATACTTCATACTGAATATAATCTATAGATTTAAAGTCCCCAATTGCATCGTCACGGACAACGACACTCAGTTTATGGGCGGTATATTCAAGCATTTCTGCGACGACTTCGACGTCAAAATCTGTTATGTTTCGGTGGCACACTCCTATAGCAACGGGCAGGTTGAACAATGATCAAAATCTCTGATATATAATGAGCTGCGTTAGGTATGTCGGTTTGGGCTGGTTATTCATTAGTGGGCCGAAGATATGAGTTCTTAAATAGCATGTCCTATTAGGTCGCCCACTGGTCGCGTTAAAATCACGGTGCATGTATTGTTTTACAAAAACCAATTAAACAATCAGATATGCTTTATGCTAAGCCAATTGCTAGGTGTATACATTCGGATATCTTGATTATTTTAAAGTATTAAGGATATATTCTTATAAGAATCGGCAGCTAGTTTATATTAAAATTAGGGATGCAGCTGTCTTTCAAGTATATCTAACTTACTTATCATGTTATTAGTGGTTTAAAAAGCTAATGCTGAAAAATAGATTACGATGAAAAAACCTCTAAATTTAATTTAAAATTCAAATTTTATCAGTGTCCGAGCAGCCGATGAGAGTCTACTATTTGCATCTTATGATCTTCATTATCCATCTATCGGAGTATGTCTCTGATGACTGTATTACAGAAAAGAAAACAAAGATGAAATGGAACCCATCTTTCTTCTTCTTCTTCTTGTCTTGAAAGCAAATAGAATCCATCTAGAAAGAAGGGAAAACGTTGGTAGAGAAGGAAAAAGAAAACGAAGGAATAATTTTAAACGGCTACGGTGCATGGGCCAGGCAGGCCTAGCCAGAAAATTTAAATCCACGTAGCCGTTGGGCTTCGCACCATTCGAATTTAAAACTACGTGGGCCAGTAGGAACTAGGAAACTGGGGGTGTTGGGACCCACACTGCCAAATCCAAATTGAGATTGTGCTGCTGCCTTCTGAAATCTGAATTGTATCAAGGTTGATTCTTCTGAGATAAAATTATATTTTCCTATAATTCAAAAACAAATCTTTTATTTGTTTGCATTAGACGAAAATATGGTGGTATGTAAGAGGAAGCATGGTTCATTAATTCTTGTTCGGGTTTTGGAAATAATTTAATTTAGAAGAAGAAATAATGTTGCCAAGCCAGGGTTAATAACGTGAGCTTATTTGATCGTGTTTGGATCGACACTGTATTTTAACACACCACTGTTAATAGAATTTGGTCATGCACTGATGCATTCGTTTTGTACCTAAACTTTGTCATAGTTGTGGGCTGGTTTTCGTCAAATTATATATGCATCGCTTGCAACACTTATGACACAAATTTACTACTTTGTTTTTCAAATTCTATTGAGATTCAAGGCCATACGTGTGCAAATTGGATATTGTTAATTACGGTGCAAAACCATCAATGCGATCCAATCACAACAAACGGAAAGTTGGAAGGCATATTTTTAGAATGTAAGAATTTCACAAACATTTAGGTGCCGTTTGATTTAAATTATTAAGAGAATTATTATCATGGATTATTTACTTGATTATAGAGATAAATTAAATATTTAAAAAATAAACTTAACAAACAATTTAAAACAAGTAGTATAAGCAATACATTAGAAAGCAACACATTAGAAGATTTTTTTTTGGAAAACATATGTTTCAAAGCGTGGGACAAATAATATATTTTAAAAATATGGTGAATGAGCTGAAAACAACATGGTCATAGCGTTAGTTTAATTCCAGTACTTCTCTAGGAACCTACCATATATTTTCAAACAAGCCCTACCTACAGTTTGAGAGTTTACTGTTACCCAAGGTTTAAAACATCTTGCTGTAAAATTTTCAAAACACAAACGATTCTCTCACATAAGCTACAAACTGTACTAGTAAAAAACAGTAATCCCAATTTTTAACTTCAGCTTATACCTCCATTGACACATGGAGTGGGTTCCAAATTGCAATCACTTGCCATAATTTAATACCAATCCACCATTATCTTACAAATTTTTCCTGCCGAAACACCCTCCAAAATTTTTGAACCATCCTCGCGGGGGTCGCCCTCGTGATCCCATCCCAGCCGTCCGTTTCGAATGCCTCCATCCCGATTCAAATCAAATCCCGTTAAGACTCCACGGCCGCATTCACACTATCTCCACCCAACGGCGGCCATTACTTCAGTTCAGTCCCCTCCTCCTCCAAGAAGAGAGAGAGAGAGAGAGAGAGAGAGAGAGTTAGTTCTAGAACCTTCTAGAACGATTACCGCCGGCCACTCGGAGCTCGGCGGCTACCCTAGGTCGGATCCTCCTGCTCCCCCTCCCAGGTGAGTCGAATGCGCCCCCGTGCGCCGGATTGAAGGGTTTTTGTCCGGAAATTTGATCCCGGGATTTTGAAATTTCTGTGCTGTGCGCGGATCACTGTTGCAGGAGAAGCTTCTAGAAGCATCATTCGCCGCCTCGCCGTACTCGTCTTCGCCGCCGCCGCCGCAGCGACGTCCGCTTCCACCTCCGCCCCGTTCAGGTGCATCGGAGTTGCCGAGGAGCTTGGGTTTGATTTTGAGGGAGGTTTTGTTGAGGTCGGAGGTTTGAGGGTTTTTTTGGGTGTTTGGTGTAGAATGGTGAGGGATCTCGGCGCGCTGCGCCGCACACCGGCGAAGGCTTCCCCCTCGGAAGCCGGCAACGACGAGAACGAGCCGGCGGACGCCTCGGACGCCGCGCACGCCGTCGTCGCCGCCGCCGGCGTGGGCCCCGACGCGGCGGCCGCAAGGCCCCCACTCCTCGCCATCCAGCCGCCGCAGTCGGGGCTGAAGCGGAAGCCGGAGTCGCCGGCGCCGACGCCCTCGAAACTCCCGTTCCGAACCCCGGAGAAAGCGGCGGCCCGGAGCCGGTTCGGGTGGGTCCCTCCACGGGGCGACGAGCCGCAGCCGCCACGAGCGGGCGGAACCCCGTACTCCGTGGTGTCGACTCCCGGGAGGCATCGGGGGAAGGCCGCGGCAGCGGTTCCGGCGGCGTCAGAGGGTGGTGGTGGGTCGACGCAGAGCACGCCGACGAAGAGCGTGTCGAAGCCGGCGTACAGCATTGGGATGAGCGCGTCGAGACCGCCGATGAGCGGTGGGCAGCGGGGGGCCGGGTTGGGATTGGGTTTCTCGATGGCGGCGAGGGGGACGCCCATGTCCTTCGCTCCGGCGACGGTGGTGAATACCGCAGAGGTGCCGCATTTTGAGCTCCGGGAGGATCCCTCGTTCTGGATGGAGAACAATGTACAGGTGTGCATTTGATTTATTGCCGATTTTGCTGCTCTATTCTGAAATCATTATATGTAATTTTTCCGGAATGGTTTGCTCTTTCCTTAATATCAATATCAATGTATCAAATGTGGGGAAATACGCTGTTCTGCTATTTTTTTTTATTAGAAATGATTATGGCTAGAAATGTCCCTCTATCAATGATTATGTAGACGCCCCAAATATGGGTTAGTTGGGATTTTTCTTTCACGTCTTTCATTTGAATTCATAGGTATTGAGCTTTGAATTTTTAATGTTGGAGAGACAAACCTCACCATGCACATTCTTGACATTTATGCTTTATTCTCCAGGTTGTTATCCGTGTGCGCCCGCTAAATAACACTGAAAAAAATCTCCATAACTACAATCGATGTTTGAAACAAGAAAGTGCGCAAAGTATCACATGGATTGGGCAGCCAGAAAGTCGTTTTACATTCGACCATGTTGCTTGTGAAGCAGTGAATCAGGTCAGCAACAAAACCTTTTTGAGTTTATGCTCTGATTCTATTTCTTGGATTGTGATTGACTGCTGCATTTACATTTTGTAGGAAGTGCTTTTCCGTGTTGCTGGTTTACCGATGGTTGAGAACTGCATGGCTGGGTACAATAGCTGTATCTTTGCTTATGGGCAGGTATTTCTTATCAACTTAACATTTACTTATTCGTTGATCATGAAGAGTCATTTTTACTCTCTTCTTAATTGTCTGCAGACTGGAAGTGGAAAGACATACACAATGCTTGGTGAAATCAGTGAACTGGAAGTGAGGCCTAGTCCAGATCGCGGGATGACACCACGTATTTTTGAGTTCTTGTTTGCGAGAATCAGAGCGGTAAAGAACATAACTATTGCCTTCTCTTTCATGGTTTTGCATATACATTACTTGTTGTTATTGCAGACTAGACAATCAAGTATATCATAGTGCCACAATTCTCTAATCTTTTGTGTGTGGCATCCAACTTGCAGGAAGAAGAGAGCAGGAGGGATGAGAAGCTAAAGTACAACTGCAAATGTTCTTTCCTAGAGATTTACAATGAACAAATCACAGACCTTCTTGATCCTTCATCCACAAATCTTCCAGTATGATTTAATAATGTTACTTCAAGTGAAATGTCTTCTCAGTGCAATACCGCTTTTTGTAGTTAACATCCTGAAACAACTACCATGCAGCTGCGAGAAGATACAAGGAAAGGTGTTTACGTTGAAAATCTGACTGAACTTGAAGTTGGCTGTGTTAGTGACATCATAAGACTTTTGATGCTGGTAAACACATCTGTTCTAGCCTTGTAGGTTCTTTTGTGTTGCGAACATCTTCTGACACAGTCATTGTGTTTTAACCAATTGGGCTTGCCCAAAACCTATTTCAGGGTTCTGTGAACAGGAAAGTGGCAGCAACAAATATGAACCGTGAGAGTAGCCGGTCCCACAGTGTTTTCACATGCATCATTGAGAGTCAGTGGGAGAAAGATTCGGCGTCTAACTTACGGTTTGCAAGGCTGAATCTAGTTGACCTTGCTGGGTCAGAAAGGTAAAGACAACTTTGTCATTTGTCTCGCAGTACATTATGCTTAATGAAATCCCAATTCCTTGAGACATCGACCTGAACACAGGCAGAGGACATCTGGTGCTGAAGGTGAGCGGCTGAAAGAAGCTGCTAATATTAACAAATCATTATCAACACTAGGGTATGTGCTTAACACTCAAAACTTTCAGATGATGATATATTTTTATATGAAAAGAGACTTTTCCTAGTACTGCTCAATCATGAATGCTTGTTGATTACAGCCTTGTTATAATGAGTTTAGTTGATCAAGCTCATGGGAAGCAAAGGCATGTTCCTTATAGGGACTCAAGATTGACATTTCTTCTGCAGGTAGCAACCCTGAAATATCATATTATTATGTTCTTTTTAATTATTATTCTCCTTTGATGTGTTGTATTCCTTGATGTACTTTCTAACCCTCAGGATTCTCTTGGTGGGAACTCAAAAACAATGATCATTGCAAATGTCAGCCCTTCACTGTGGTAATGATTTCTGGACCTATATTTCACCTAATTTGAGCAAACCATGAATCTTGTTTATATCGTAATATCTCCTTGCTTTTTTGTTTATGCAGTTCTGCCAGTGAAACACTCAGCACCCTCAAGTTTGCCCAGCGTGCTAGGCTTATTCAGAACAACGTAAATATTTTCTTCATAAGTCAGGTTTCTTCTTTCCAAACTATCTTATGTTACCAATACATATCCTGCTTTTTCAAATGTGAAGGCGGTTGTGAATGAAGATGCTTCAGGAGATGTGCTGGCTTTGCAACATCAGATACGCCTTCTAAAGGTAATGTCTGGACAATTTTATCCTACTTATGTTCTATATAACATCATCCTAACCTACAGGAAGGTCCTTTTATCAGGAGGAGCTCACTGTCCTGAAGCGTCAACATGTCACTAGATCTTTGTCATTCACTTCTGACATTTTTGAAAGGTCTGGAGGTGATGTTGATGATGGAACTGAAAGCATGAATATAGATGAGGAGAATGATAATGATGCCCATGACAGAAGATCCCTGCAAGATTTAAGGATTTCAAATAAGCAAGTATGCCACCTTCTTTGCGATTTATTTCAATTGTACCCATAACTTCTACTTTTGTTTTATACTTGTGAAGTTTCCCCTTTAGTTTTTTGAACAGTTAAATTGTTACTATTGACCAAACACAAATAATTTTTATTCTTGAACATGGAGACTTATATTTAGAGAGGGGCAATGGCTATTCACAGCTGTGCAGCCTGTTCAATTTATCCGTTAGCAAGTGTCATACATATACATATGGTATGGCCACATGGGCCTCCTGTACACTATGGTTTTATAGTCTATTCCATCAACACGAAGATAGATATGTTCAATTGCATAGACTTTCTTTTACTATTTCTACATCTCAGGGAAGGTTGTTGTCTTATTGGAAATTGTGGATAATACTAAGTAGTTCTTTCTCTTGTTTCTCTGCTGTGAGCACAAGAATCCCTTCATAGATAATATACGATTTTGCAGGTAAGATTATTGGAAGAAACACTGGCAGGAGCATTCCGGAGGGAATCAATGGCAGAAACCACTGTAAAGCAACTAGAAGCTGAAATTGAGCAGTTGAACCGATTGGTAAATTTCTGGTGACAAGAAGCAACTTCTGTAAAATTGGTTTGCAGGACATCGTTAATGCTTGTTTGGTACGCATTCTTAGGTTTGTGACAGAGAGAATGATACAAGGTCTGCTAAGATGACGCTGAAATTTCGAGATGAAAAGATTCAACGGATGGAGGCTCTTGTTCGCAACAAACTGCCAGCTGAATCATATCTACTTGAAGAAAACAATACATTATTGAAAGAGATTGATTTGCTTCGTGCAAACATTGACAAAAATCCAGAAATAACCTGCTTTGCACTAGAAAATATTCGTCTATCAAACAAACTCAAGAGGTATATATAGTATAGATCAACATGCACAAATGTGTTACCCTGTGCTAAATTATTTTTGCCTTTATAGTTACCACCAATTCTGTAAAGAAGGGGAGAGGGAGCTTTTGCTGAATGAAGTTTCCAACCTTCGGAATCAGGTTTATATTAACTTTCATTTTGTAGTTCTAATAAGTACAGTATACCGGTTTCTGTTTAAGCACCGTTGCTTGTGCTGATAGGTCTTGCAAATACTTGAAGGCAGGACAGAAACTGAGGAATTAAATAATTTTCGAGCCAACTTTGAGGTTTATTTCCTGTTAAATATTCCTGTCACATTTATTATTCCTACAAAATTTGTTCACTAGTTTCTTATACTTTCAGGACAAAGAACAGCATTGCTCAAATTTAGCAGATAATGCGGCAACTTTACATATGGAGGTACTGTTTTTTTTTACTCTCAAGATAATCATCTCTGCTGTAGTTACATTGACTGAAATATTGGGCAACCATGCCATGTTGGTCATTGTTAACTGATCTCTTTCTCTTTATGTCTCCAGTTGAAAAGGACTAGTCAAGAGTTGGAAACATGTAGAGGCGAGTTGCAAGTTTGCTTAGAAGCAAATAAAAAACTAGCTAGGTAATTTCATAGTTACATAAATAACATTGGCAAGGGTTTTTTTTTGGTCAAATGCTATGTCATTGAAGCCATTACATCAATTTACAGGGAGATAGCTGATCTACAAAAAGAATTAAGTACTATACAAAACTTGAATAGAGAGGATCACTCTAATGTGGTTGAGGTATGCACATTCTACTGAACTGATCTATGGTCTTAACTTCTACTCCCTCTGTTTGATATTACAAGTCACTTTGGTTTGTCCTAAGTCAAACTTTTTTAAGTTTGACCAAGTTTATAGAAAAAATGTAGCAACATTCCCAACACAAAACAAATATACTATAAAGATATATTCAATGGTGGATTTAATGGAACTAATTTGGTGTTGTAGATGTTGCTATGCTTTTCTATAAATTTGGTCAAACTTATAGAAGTTTGACTTACGACAAACGATTTATAATATGAAACAGAGGGAGTACAGTCTATACCAATCAAACACGGCCACCCATTATGGAGGTGTCAAAGAGAAGAAGCTCTGACTAAATGCATTTCATTTTGTGGCCAGGATTTTTCACCCGCGTTGCACCAATATGATTCTCATGCACCTGCAAAGATGGAACAGTGTTTTCATGAGGGTTTGATGATAAACAGGGATGATATATTAAACTTGCAGCTGGAATTGGACATAATTAAAACAATACTTGCTGAAGAGAGGACAGTCCATGCTGAAGTTGAGAGAAGAACTACTTGTTTAGGCGACGAGCTAAAAGCAGCAAATATTCGTATTCTCCAAACTTGTAGGCACAGTGAGACCATGCAAAGCGAATTGAGTGAAGCAAGATCTGTAATTGAAGCTCTTGAATCACAGCAGCTTATGTTAATAAATGAACTAGATGAGCTGAAAGAGATCAACCAGCAAAGCTTAGAGCATATAATGCAGAGGGATATGGAAATAGTAAGGTTAAACAATGAGCTTGATGTCCACCATAGGCAAGAATTCTTGTCTATGGAAGAGCCCAAAGTGCAACTTTTGAAGTGTTTTGAGAACGATGATTCACCTTTGCAGATAAAGCTGAAAAGAATGCAAGCTTCACTTGAGAAGGCACGGAACATGAATACAAGGTATAATAGAGATCAGGCATCTCACAGTTCTGCTCAGCAAGAAATGGATGAAGTCCGTAGACAGGTTGAGGTTGAAACAGCTGAGGTGATTATGTGCTTACAGGAAGAGCTTGTATCACTCCAACAGCAATTAGATGCCAGTACCAAAAACGAATTCTTGGCCAACCAAAGACGAGATGAGGTTCAACTGGAAAGCAAACAGTTAAATGATAGGCTACTTGAAGCGATGAAAGAGAATGAACGCTTTTCTGCGCTAATTGAGGAGAAAGAAAAGAAAATTGGGTTGTTGACCAATGACTGGGATAAATTAGCTTCTGACATCGGGAACTTCCTTTTGGATGGAAATGCAGCTCTTGATGAAGCTTCTGACCAGGTTGCCTTTATCTCTGAATCTATTTCCCAAAGAAAATGGATTGAGGATCAAGTCCAGAAGATGTGTCAAGGTATATCTCAAAGAGATGAGTTACTCAAAGAGCTTCAAGGTCGTTTGAAAGAGGCAGATGACATAAGATGTGACTTGGACTTGAAGTTAAGGTCCTTAAGAGGAGCAATGCAGGCTATAAATGACACACATCAAGAAGAGAAGAATGAGCAAGAAAAAGTTATGTCTCTTTTAAGATCACAAATATCTAATGAAGGATATGTGCATCAACAGCAACTTGAAGAGCTTCAAAGGATACAACTGTTGTTGGATGAGTCCATTGAAACTTCTGTACAGAAGGAAGTTATAGAACAAAACTATCTTTCTTTACAAAGGGTGATGGAGGAAGAGATTCATCAGCTGGAGTCACAATTAGACCAGTCAAAGAGAGATTTAACTCAATTATTGAGTGAGACCCAGGACAAGGAGCAGGCCTTTGAGAGGCTGAAAAGTGAAGAAAGCACTGTTTTGTTAAAAATGCTGTCAGATATTCTGAAGGCAAAGGGTATTATACATGAGTTTGAAACTGGATTCAATGCAATGCAGTCAAGCTTTTCTGTAGATCCTGAAGAGGTCGTTTCCCAAAATTCAGACTTGAACTTGGAGGATCGGGTAAGCTAATGCTCTTGTTATTTGGTATCAAGGTGAACCGTACAATCCACTCTTTATGTCAGTAAGTTCCTCACATTAATCAATCTGCATCAATTAAGAGTGGCAGCCTTTACAGACTCATGGCATGACCATAATTTTCTGCATGTTGTAGGTTGGCTGTGATCCAACTGGAGCCTTTGAAGCTGGAGAGAAGCACAATGGTGATGCCCTTTGCGAACTTAGCAAGGAAATGGAGTATGTAGTTTACACAATGCAGATGCTGCAATCTCAATTGGGCAATCTTCTTCAAGAAAAAGAAAACGCAAAAGAGTATCATTTCCAAAGTCAAAGAACTATTGAAGATGTAAGTGCTGAGGTCCTTCAACTGAAATCAGAGATAATTAACAAGGAAAAATGCTATCAAACTAGACTAAAAGAGTTAGAGATAAAGATGCAAGAAAAGGAGAATGACACTGCAGCATCATTTATTTCATGGCATAAAGAAAGAGAGGTAATGTTTCATGGTCTTCACACTTCCACAAGTTTGTGCCCCCAAAGATTTTGGCCATATCTTCTGAACAACAGGTTATCTTATTTATAGTTCCAATTGGATTTGTAATTTAGCACACTTTTCAGCAGGCTATTTTTTCTTGCCAGACATAAAAACTGTTTCTCATCCCAGTCTGAAAGGATTTTATTAGAAAATGTCTATAGTTCTTCACACTTATTTCCTGCTTGTAGTAATGTGATTATAATGGGCAAGAAACGATGGCTTGTATTAGAATGAATGAATGATTTATGGTGCTTTATATAATTTATAGTACTATTCTGCTCGTTTTCTTTCATCACATGGTGCTATTGTAATGGTAATAAAATACCAGTATTGCTTATCCATGCCTGGTCTATCTTTACAAAAATGGTTTATATTTTGGACCAAAGTATAATACAGCTATCATTGAACCCAAGGTTGCAATCAGCATATGCATATTACTGTGCATTTCAGCATTGGTTAGTTCAAATAGATTTTTATACAATGATGGAAGGGGATTATGTCAATGTGGATCTGATTGCCATTGGCATTATGCACTATGCTTTTAACATGTAAGTCATGTTGTGGCGAATGAATTTTGTTGATTGTGCATATAAAAGCTGTAAATGGTTTGACATCTTTATGTGGTTGATAGGTTGATCTTGATTTGCTGCCTAATTTGTGATCATTAGCTACACACTCTGGATGCATGAATGCAAATCTACATGGTAACAACATTGATCTTTCAGGCACTTGAACTTGAGGTTTCGGAGGCAAAAAGTCTTGCGGTTCAGAAATCATTTGAGGCTTCTACTCTTATATCCAAGTTTGAAGAAGCACAGGCAACTATAAGTGATGCTGACACTACGGTCAAGGCACTAGTTAAAGCAAATGAAAACGCAAAACTCCAAATAGAAAATTTTAAAGAGCATGAAGCTTTGTTTCTTTCTGAAAGGCAGAAATTGCTAACTGAGATCAGTAGTTTGAAGCTGCTGCTCGATGTGAAGGACCAAACTTATGAGGTAATGGAAAAGAAATTTGCGGCAAGCCTGCTTGAAGCAAATGACCTAGCTCTTGAACTTGAAGATGGCATTAAACTGCTGCAGAATTTGCTATTGGAGAAGCTTGAGTTTGTTTCTTCTGATGTTGAATGGATGAAATCAAAGCTTCAGCAGTTTGCTGAGTTGGCAAGGACTTGGTTAGAAGAGAACTGGTTAGAGATTATTGGAAAGGACTGTGCTGTTTCTGTTTTGCATCTTTGTCACATGGGGATTTTGTTAGAGAGAATTACTGGGCTTAATGCAGAAAATGGTTTCCTTCAACGTGGGTTGTGTGAATCCAACTCTTTGATATCCAAGCTGCGTGAGCACAATGACAGAGCAAAGAATGAACTGGAAATGTGTAGTGTTCTCAAAGGGAAGTTACTACTTGACATTAATCATAATTTCAGTCGTATTGCAAAGAAGGAGCAGGAAGCAACTGAACTGAACTCAAGATTAGATGCTTTTGAGAAGAAGATTCTGCACTTACAAGCACAAGAGGAAGCAATGTTGGCACGGTCAAATTCCATGTATAATGAACTCTCCATATTGGTGGAAGAGATTGATGCTACCAACAAGAATGCCTTCGCTGCTGAATCCAAAGAAAAGGAAGAGCTATGCCACCAATTACATGAAGCTTTACTTTGCAATGCTATGTTAAAAGACATAATTCAGGAAGACATGGATCTGCTTCAAGTGAATAATTATATGAAAGGGTGCAGTGAATTTGAGTTGTGCAGTCGGCTTGCAGATTATCACAATGAATTGGTTACTAGCGATACAATTGCAAAGGATATCGAGTCTTTTGTTCTGTCTTCAGAATTAGTGCAACATAAAGCACAACTGCAAAAACAAGAACTTACGTTTATTGATGCCCTTGATGGATTGACAACAGAAGCAACTTTGTCGAAAGTTGACCAGGATTTGGGTAGTGCTGTAATTTTTTCTTTACTTGATGATAACAATAAGATAATGATTGATTTGGATAACCTTAAGCAGAACAAGGATGAACTAATGGAAAGTCTACATGCTCTGAATGAGGAAAACCTAAACCTTAGAACTGTAGTTGGCACTTTGGAATCAAGTATTGAATCCTTGCAAACAGAGCTTGATGGAAAAATGAAAGCTCTGATGGAGTTGCAGTACTCCCATGCAACCATACTTGAAGAGTTCAAGGTGAAATCCAAGGCCGCTGAACTTGGTGTCTCAAGGGAAAATGATTTGAGGTCAGAAAATGATCTCTTGAAACATGAATATCTAGATATTGTGTGGAAGGAGCAGAGGATGGTTGAATTGGTTGCTAATCTTGATGCTGAGAAGTTGTTTGTCACCATTCAAGGACGTTTGGAACAAGTTGCTGATCAAGTGCAGATGTACACTATCGACCAATTGAACATAGTGACAAAGGTCTCCAATGAGTTAGACTTCATTCAAATGTCCATGGAAGAGTTGATTACCCATAATGGTTTCCTACAGTCTGAATTAATCCGGAAAGATGAATTGGCAAAGGGCTTGTCATTTGATCTCAGCTTGTTACAGGAGTCAGCATCTGTTGCAAAAGACCAAGCAGACAAACTTATCCAGTTGACTGAAGCAATAGAATCATTAGAAGAAGAGCTTGCTTCTAAATTACATGAACTTGATGATGCTGTTTCTGGAAGACAATTACTAGAAGCTCAGATCTTGAAGAGTAATCAAAAGGTTTCTGCTTTAGAGGAGCAGCTGGCAAATAAGTTCAATGAATTGAAGCTAGTATCTGTGGAAAAAGATGAACTAAGATCTAAGCTGAACCATATTGAAGGGGTCAGTTACACTATGGAGGATGAGTTGGCTGATAAAGGTAAAGCCATTGAAAGGCTGGAAGAAGAGCTGATTGAGTTGAGAAGTTTACTTGATGTTAGGAGCAGCTTTCTTCAAAATTTGCAGAATGACTTTTCCAAGCTTTTGGATGAAAAGAAATACTGTGAAACTCAGGTTCTTATCTTGAGTGAGAAGCTGGAGATGGCTCAGGCATTGGCAGAAGAAAGTGAAGCAATTGCTACAGAAGCTAGACAGGTGCTGAACTGCTGATGATCTACATGATAGTTGTTCCTTCATTATGACTTCTTACGTTGTTTTTCCTGTATAACATTTCTATTCTTCTTTACAGATGGCAGAGGAAAGGAAGACACATGCTGAAGAGAAGGATGAAGAAGTCAAGCTATTGGAGAGATCCATTGAGGAGCTTGAGAGTACTGTTTGTGCTTTGGAAAACAAGGTGTGCTGGTGCTTATTTTCCTATTTGAGCGTGAGTTTATTAACTTTCAGTAACATTACTTTCTCAACAATGGTATTGGTCATTTCCCTTAAGGTGGACATCATTAAGGTAGAAGCAGAGCGACAAAGAATGCAGAGAGAAGAATTAGAACTGGAGCTGCAAAAAGTCAGGCAACAAATGCTAGCTGTTCCATCCTCTGGGAAAGCAATGAGCTCCCTGGAAGGTGGAATGGTTGATTTTACTGACTCATCCAGGTTTGCCTGGTTATGAATTTTGATAACAGTTACTGTATTCATAACTGTAGGTGTAATACTCAATCATGCACTTTGATTTTTGTCTTACAGGCACTCCACAGAGATACATAATGAGCTACTGGCTGCCCAGGAGAGTATAAGAATACTTCAAAAGGATGTTGCTGAAAAGGAGACAGAGGTAAAATATATATGTTCTAACCATTTGACACCTAAGATACAAGTGCTTGCATTGTTCTGAATATTGTCCATAGAACTAGTCCAAATATTATTCTTTTCAGTATACCTGTCTTTTCTTTATAGATTGTTCAGTGCAAGGCTCACATATCAGAGTTAAACACACATGCTGAGGCAGCAGCCCGAGAATATAAACAGAAGGTAAGCGATTTTTTTAAGAATTGAATTTGAAGTATGATCAGCCTTCAAAAGGAAAAAAACTAACAAAGTATGATCTGACTAGTTCATGGAGCTAGAAGCCATGGCACAACAGGTTAAGACTGATAATACATCTGCAAATGCTTGTTCCACGAGACCAGAGAAGATTAGTTTGAAACCTCGGGGTTCAGGATCCCCATTTAAGTGTATTGGTCTGGGCTTTGTACAACAAATGAATTCTGAGAAAGATGAAGAGCTTAGTGCTGCAAAGCAACGTATCGTGGAGCTTGAGGGCATAGCGGCTAGTAGGCAAAGGGAGGTGGGATTCCTATAAACTTTGAATGTTTCTTGTTTCCATTGTTTAGTCTTATTAACTTATGCTTATGCTGTTTGAAGATATTCATGTTGAATGCAAGATTAGCTACAACAGAGAGTATGACGCATGATGTGATTCGTGATATGTTAGGTGTTAAGATGAACATGGCAACTTGGGCGGTACGAAAGAAAATCCCTTATTTGACATATCATAAAATACTTCCAATTTTGTTTTTAGATCTCTATTATGTCTAAACATTTTATGCCCACTGATTGATTACAGGCACTGGTTGACAACCAGCAAAAGATTGACACACAAGAGTCAGCTATTTCTCAAGCTCATGAATCTAAAGAGGTAATTTCTCCATATAAGCAATAGCTCAAGTTATCCTTTTGGCATGTATTTGATTCATAACTGTTCAGCAGTCCAACGAGCTAATGAAGCTGAAGAGCCAGCTTGATGAATTCATTGAAGAGAGACAGAGGTATGTACTTTGCCCTCTAAGGCATTTAAAAATCTTTATATTAAAGTGATTGATGTACACGGTTTTGTTTTCTCTGCTACAGTTGGCTTGATGAAATAAACCAGCGACAATCTGAACTTGGAGCAGCTCGCATCACTATAGAAAAATTAAGACAAAAGGAACATTTTATGGTAGCTGAAATTGAGTTGCTGAAGGTATGTCATTTTTATTATCCCTACTTGAAGGTAAAATTTAGTTTCTATGCTAATTTGTTGACACACTGTAGGCTGAGAATGCAAATGGCAAAGCCATCATTTTTAATCTTGAAGATGAAGTGAAAAAGCTTACGAGACAGCAGAATCTTCAGCTGCGAATTAATCATCACGTGAAAACAAAGGCATGCATCACTTTGCAAACTTTCAGTATTTCTGAACTTTAATGCCTTCCTGGCTGATCATCTTCCATTTGTTTTCCACAACAAAACAGGAAGAGAATATCCTGCTGAAAAAGCAGAATGAAGAGCTAAGTGCAAAGCTGCAGAAGCTAGGTGCAATTGTAGCCCGTACAAAGGAAGAGCTTGCTCGATACAGGGTTTCAGATGGGAAGGACCCATACCAGCAGATGGAAGAGGAAGAACTATTGAGAAATAGATTAGAAGTGCGTCTAATGTCTCTCGATTTGCAAAGAATTATGCAAGGTTCAGAGGCACTAATATTCTAACTGTTTGCATGTCAACAGGAAAGCGAACAGGATAGAAACAAACTTGCAGAAAACCTGTCAAGCCTATGTGCCACGGTTCTGAAGGTATTTTTTCTGCTTACTATATGAAGCAACCTTCGTTGTGGTTGATGCGAGTATGCGGGCTTACATGTCAAATATCGATCCTACTGACAGGTCGCTGGAGTTAGAAACCATGAACCTGATGCAAGTCTTTTGAAAGCACTCGAAGCCTTAAATCAACTCCAACTTCGTATTGCTTCCTTGGAGAGTGAGGTTGAGGATCTTAAACTAAAGGTCAGAACAATTGGAAACCATTCTTTTTAACTAATCACACTCTTACTCGTGCATACTGCCTTCATCTTACTGATGCGTAAGTTTTGCAACACGTGCAGTGCAAACTACTGCATGAAAAGGCCCGTTTATCGGAGCTTCGGAGCGAGTCATCTTCTCTTAGCTCAGGGGTGAGGGAAGGTCACTCCAGATCACCGAGTGTATGCAGATCACCGAGCATTTCGTCATTCCGATGACGCAGCTGACTCGAATACAAGCGAAGCAAGTGCTGTACATACCAGTGGTTACATCATTTTGTTACTCGTTTGTTACCAGCTAACCACCTACCTACCTGGCCCCATGCATCTCGCGCAGTACAGTTTTGTTGCGAGTAGGGACATTAACCATTGAATTGTTTTAGCGACGTGGATGGCAAATCAGTATGTACACGCATGTGTGTATACGTGGATTTTCTTAAAATTCTTAATGATGTGTTGTAACTTACAAGATTGAAAGAATAGGTATTGATCAAGATACCCGTTGTCCTAGATGCCATAGATTCGATGAGGATGGAGGCAACACAATCTGTAAGTATGCTAATTCCTGCTGGAGGGAACTACAAATGGAAGATATTCGTATAGCCATGTTTGATATGCAGTATACAAAGGCGTTTGTTTATATTCTTCAACAAATAGAATGCTTTCAATTATTGGATCATGGAGATGAGACATATGGATATAAGAGGAACGCTCAGAATTCTCTTCACAAATCGTGCCTATTTATGACCTGCTTCACTGAAAGTGCACCATATATATACATATAATAAGTCTCACTGATTGCACGTAGAAGGTAAGATTCTTAAACAAAGACAAATTAGATGCCCCCACAAGTGCAAGACAAATTCTCACTGTGTGCTTGACATTGAAGGTATTAAAGTCTTAAATATGGCATAATGGCACTAAGCAATCTTCAATCCAGCAAACGGCCTGCTCAACTGAACCTCCGTTCCTCTCTTGGGCAACATTGTCCTCTCTTGTCTCACCTTCTGCATCATTTTGCTAGTCCCCCACTGCATAAAAAAGAAAAATAAGAAAAGTTACAAGGGGATCAATACAACCAACTCCCAGGTGCATGCAAAGAAGAAAATGCAGACAGCAACCTATTCGATTCTGCCTCCAATCCATTCTTTTGCATTGTACTCTCCTGTTTTGCCTTCTGCATCATTTGGCTCCGTTGCCGACTGCAGCAAAAAATGGAAAAGAAGAGAAGTCACAAGGCGATCAATGCAACTAGATACAGACTGAGAAAAGAAGCAATTGTACGCAAGACACACTAGTTAAGAAAGTTCGAACTGTTCTGTTATTTGCTTTCCAGCAGAACAGTTAGCACATTATGCTGTAGTTTTCGATACTGCAATCACGATGTTCTTTCAAATCAAGCTATCATTATTACAGTTGGTAATTGGTTAGACCAAGACTAACTTAGCTGACCAAATTACTTAAGGTCATGTGCTGGCAAATCAGTATAACTCTCACCAAATGAAACGCTCGACTAGTTGAACTGTGCAAAAAAAAAAAGTAAACAAAATTTAGTGAAGAGGCAATGTCGAAGTATAGAAGAGTTGTAAAGAAGGAAAATAGTGAGTTACTGCTTGAATCACTATTTACAGGAGCTACAGGGCATTCAGACAAAGATATGCTATTTTTCAATATGCTAACTCTCAAGCCATTTAACTATAGAGTTCTCTGGTTGTTCCAAAATACTACTTCATAAACAGTGGCGGGAGCAAATGCATAGGCACAAATAAACATAAGACATGCATATCAAACCTTTGGATGGGATCCTAATCCAAATAACAGGAGAAACAGCTGGGGATGAAGTAATGGCCATCAAAAGGCTTCCAGGGCTTGCACCTGTCACTGCAGAATCCTTCTTCTTCCTCTTCCCTGTTGATGTAGAGGGCGGGCGGTGACAGCAGGGACTTCTTTCTCATGTCGACCACAATCATCCAGTAAAGGTCATTGCCATTGTCCTCGAGGAGGAAGGAGATGGCATGTGGATCAACCAAGCTCACCAGAGGAAAAATAGGCGTCACATGTGGAAGACGCTGAAAACCGGCACAAAGATTGCAGAACTCGTCAGCTTCCATGGCGAAATTATGCACCCATCTACTTTTGTGGATGTCGACCAGACTCCATGATTTGATGGTGAAAGCAGGACGAGTCTTCCTTTTGCTGCCAATGGCATTGTCTATGCAGATGAGCCTTATCAAGCCGGTGCCGGAGACGGAGACACACCGAGCTGGGTCAGGCTCGTATTCATCGATGCGGTGGCCATGCATGGCCTCCTCCGGCAGCGGGATGTAGCTGAAGTATTGCAGATAATGCCCTTGTAGTAGTCGACACTGTTGGAGCCCGGGTACCCGTCCGTGCCCGGGTGCCTTGCCCCGGGTACTCGCGTGCGTGCCCGGGTACTTCACCCGGGGACCGACCTCGCCCCGGGTACTCTCGTCCGGGAACCCGACCACGCCTGGATCTTCTCCCGTGCCCGGCACCTTGCGTCCGGGATCTCGCCTTAGCGCCTGCGGTGAGCCTGCGACTTTACCTGAAAGCAAACACACACAAGAACACGAGAGTTTGGTGCTGCCCAAAATCGCACTACATTTTTTGTTCCTTCATACTCCTTTTATAGCGAATTTACAAAGGGTATAGCGTCTGCACGTCGCGCCCACGACGCATCCGTCTACGGACGTGACGTAGCCCACGAACCGTCGTACAGGCATATGCGAGCCGCACGTCGCTACGGCCACGATACGTCCGCCCACGTCCGTGACGTCGTCCACGACGCGAGACACTCTCTCTACGCTATCAGAAAGGCGAGACACAAGAAAAAAAAGGACGAGCAGGAACTCAGAATTACAATGCTTACATTTCACCCCCTAAGCCTGAAGTTCCTTGCTGATTTTGACAATGCCCAGCTGCACCCGGAGTTCGCAAAAACGATCACGTGACAGCGGCTTCGTCAGTATGTCAGCTAGCTGCTCCTCAGTGCGGACGTGCTCAATGTCCATCCTCCCGTCGCCAATGCATTCTCGAATGAAATGATATTTGACATCTATATGCTTGCTTCGATCATGAAAGACAGGATTCTTACTGAGGGCTATTGCCGATTGGCTGTCCATCTTCAGTAGGAAGGCAGCGCGCTGCTCGCTCTTCAATTCAGCCAAGAGCTGCGCCAGCCAAATGCCTTGACAGGCCGCCGTCGTCCCCGCAATGTATTCAGCTTCGCAGGAGGAGAGAGCGACGACCTTCTGCTTCTGGGACTGCCAGGTCACCGGGCATGAGCCGAGGAAGAACAGCACGCCGGTGGTGCTCTTCCTTGTATCAATGTCGCCGCCCATGTCGGCATCACTGAAACCGAGTAGCTTCAGCTCTGCCTCGGTGCGCCTGTAATGGCAGCCGTAGTCGATCGTACCGGCGATGTAGCGTAGAATCCGCTTCACCGCGTTGAGGTGCTCGGAGGTGGGACTCTCCATGAAACGGCTGACATAGCCGACGGCGAAGGCAATGTCCGGCCTGGTATGCACCAAGTACCGGAGGCAGCCGACGAGGCCCCGGTACTCAGTGGCGTCCACCGGCGCCGCTGTACTCGCCTTCGATAGCTTCAGGCGGGGCTCCATGGGAGTGTGGCTCGGATTGCAGCTCGCCATGCCCGCACGCTCCAAAATCTTGCGCGCGCACGCCGCCTGGGACAGCCTGATGCCGTCGCTCCCCTGCTGCACCTCAATGCCCAGGTAAAAACAGAGCAAGCCAAGGTCACTCATTTTGAACCTGGGGCTCATCTGCTGCTTGAACTTGGCGATCTCGGTGGGGTCGTTCCCGGTGATGACGAGGTCGTCGACGTAGACCCCCACCAGCAGCCGAGAGGCGCCCTTGCCGCGGGCGTAGACGGCATGCTCCGACACGCTGTGGTTGAAGCCGAGCGTCACCAGCGTCTCGTCGAGCTTGGCGTTCCATGCTCGCGGGGCCTGACGGAGACCGTAGAGCGCCTTGTCCAGGCGCAGCACCTTGTCTTCGTGGCCGGCGACGGTGAAGCCGGGAGGTTGGTGAACGTACACCTCCTCGATGAGCTCCCCGTTCAGGAACGCGGACTTGACGTCCATGTGGTGCACCGACCACCCCTCCTGGGCAGCCAGTGCCAGCAGTAGCCGCACCGATTCGATGCGGGCCACGGGGGCGAAGACCTCGTCGAAGTCCACGCCAGGCTGCTGGACGTAGCCCTTTGCCACCAGCCGCGCCTTGTGCTTGATCACCTCGCCGGCGGCGTTTTTCTTCACCTTGTAGACCCACTTCAGCCCGATTGGCCGGTGACCGGGCGGAAGGGGCACCAGACGCCAGGTCTGGTTGCTCTTGATGGAGTCCATCTCCTCCATCATGGCACGGCGCCAGGACTTATGTCTCTCGGCCTCGGCGAAGGTGGCTGGCTCCTCCTCGATCTGCAGATGGAGCTCAGCAGCTACCTGGCGTGCGGCGAGGCCCGGCGGTGTCGCTGCCCCGAGGACGTTGTCGACGGTGCGGTACCGCGGCTCGACGTCATCGTTGTCAGCGTCCCAATACTCCTCCATGTCTGGAGGCGGTGAGACGAACTCAGGCTGAGGCAGTGAAGACGCCGGAGGTGCAGGAGTTGCAGGAGCGGGCGTCGAGGCATCGGGCGACGTCGCGGGTGTGCCCTCCGCGGGAGCGCCCCCGGGACCGTGCCCGCGCTCGCCCGCGCCTGCACCCGCTTCCGCGCCCCGCGTCCGCGCCCCGGGCCCCGGGCCCGAGCCCTTGCCCCGGCAGCTCGCCCTCCGTGCCCGGGCTCTCGCCCCGGGAACTCGCCCTCGCGCCCGGGTCAGCGCCCGGGCCCGCGAACTCAACCGTGCCCGGGTCAGCGCCTGCGCCCGGACCTTCGCGCCCAAAGTTGGGGTCGCCGGAAGCTCTTCTGAGCCCTTCACGGTGTCGGCGTCGAAGCGCGTGGCGCCCAGCTCCATCGCAGGGTACTCCACGACGAAGTCAGTGCCAGACTCCATGTCCTCGTCCTCATCCCTCCAGCTCCAGGGCGCCGGCTCGTCGAAGACCGCGTCCCTGGACACGACGGCGCGACGCGTCGTCGGGTCGTAGAAACGCCATGCTTTGGCGCCTGGTTCGTAGCCGATGAAGACAGCCGGAGCGCCGCGGTCGTCGAGCTTCTTTAGGTGCGGCTTCGTCGTTTTGACGTACGCCACACACCCGAACGTGCGCAGGAAGTGCACATCCGGCCTGCGACCGTGCCAGGCCTCATACGGCGTCATGCCGTCGACGGCCTTGGTGGGCGCCCGATTCAGCAGGAAGACGGCAGTGGCGACCGCCTCGCCCCAGAAGAATGCCGGCATGTTCCGGCTCTTCAGCAGACTGCGTGCCATGGTCACGACCGTCTGGTTCCGCCGCTCAACCACGCCGTTCTGCTGCGGCGTGTACGGCGCTGTGTGCTGCCGCTCGACGCCGTGCTCGGCGCAGTACTCCTCGAATTCAACAGAGATGAATTCACCCCCATTGTCAGTGCGCAGAACACGCAGACGCCGGCCTGTCTCCACCTCCACCTTCGCCTGGAACTTCTTCACGGCAGCGAGGGTGTCGCTCTTGGCGGCGAGCAGAGCCACCCACATGTACCTGCTCCGGTCATCAACCAGCAGAAGGAAGTATTGCTTACCGCCGGGTGTCGCTGGCGTAATGGGGCCGCACAGGTCTCCATGGACCAGGTCCAGCAGTCCCTCCGCTCGCCGCTTCGACTGCGACGGGAACGGTCTCCTCTTCAGCTTGGTGGTGACGCAGTCGGCGTAGAGCTGGTGGACGTGCTCGACATGGGGCAGCCCGTGCACCATGCCCCGCTGCTCGAGCTTGCGTAGGGCGTCGAAGTGGAGGTGGCCGTAGCGCTCGTGCCACAACCACGCGCTGTCGCTGGCGCGCGCAGCCAGGCACAGTGGCCGCCCGATCTTCACCCGCAGCAGGTACAGCCGGTTAGCCGAGCGCCAGACTCGCGCGATCAGCCGGTCCTCTTTGTCACGGATCCGAAGGATGCCGTGCCTGGTGTGGACGTCGCAGCCGCCCTCGTCGAGCTGGCCGAGGCTGATAATGTTGGTGGTCAGCCTCGGGATGAAGTACACCCCCGTGAGCGGGAGGTGTTCGCCGGTCTTCCCTTCGAACAGCACGGTGCCCGACCCTTCGATTGCGACCTCCGAGCCGTCGCCGAACTTGACGGTGCCGCGGATCGTCTTGTCGATGTCGATAAAGGCGCTCCTGCAGCCTGACATGTGATTGGTGGCCCCACTGTCAAGGTACCAGTCGGTGTCGTCGTGCTCCGCCTCGTCATCGAACTGCGCGAGGACTTTCTCCTCGACGACGCGCAGGAGACGGCGCTCTGGCGGATGTGGGGTCGCAGCGGCGAGTGGTGGTGGCGGTGCGTTGGCCAAGACAGTGGCTCGAGCCATCAGCAGCGTGGGCTCCGAGTCCTCTTCGGCCTGCGCGAGGTAGGCCTCGCCCTTTGGCTTGCTGCGGCAGTCTTTCGCCCAATGGCCGCGTTTGCCGCAGCGCTTGCACTGATCTCAGTCATAGGCCTGTCCTCCGCCGGACTGGGCCTTGCCGTCGCGCTGCCGGCCGGAGCTCGCGCCCCTTCCGCGCCCACGACCGCGTGAACGGCCGCCGCGATTCTTGCCGGCGGCGCCGCCCGAGCTGCTCCCGCCGCCCTTCTCCTCGGACTCGTGGAGCTTGAGCCTGGCGAGCCACTCCTCCTCGCACAGAAGCAGCCTGCCCTGTTTGTCGACGGTGGGCGCCGTCTTGCGGCGCTGCTCGACGGCACGCAGTCTCCCGGTCACCTCCTCGATGGGGATGGAGCTGATGTCTAGCAGTGTCTCGATGGAGATGGCCACCTGTTCGAGATACTCGGGGACGACCTGCAGCATCTTGCGAACCACCTCAACGTCGGCGATGTCGTCGCCAAGGATTCGGAGGTTGTTGGCGAGCCCGGTGATGCGCATGGAGAAGTCTTCCGCCGTCTCGCCTTCCTTCCACGCCAGCGCGGCAAACTCGCGTCGGAGCTGCTGGGCGTTCGCCTCGCGTACGCGCTGCACACCGACGCGGATGGTCTTCACCGCCTCCCACGCAGCTTGCGCCGTGCGCTTGCCACGAAGCGAGGACAGCATCTCCGGCGGGACGGAGCGCAGGATGGCCGCCATCGCTAGGCGGTCGTCGCGGTACTCGACGATGTCGTCCTCCTCCGGCTCGATCGCGTACCAGATGCCCTGCGCCTCCATGTTGACCTGCATCAACATAGACCACTCCTAATAGTTGGAGCGAGTCAGCATAGGGTACTGCACTGAGGCGCCGGCGCCGGTCTCCCTGACGGTCCGCTGGATGATTACTCCGCTGTCACGACGACCGCGGCGTGGGATAGGCGAGAACGAGGGGCGACGGCGATGCGGTGGGGTGTGCGACCTGCCGTCGCGCGGCTCTGATCGCACCGACATCAGGTCCTGACTCGATGCGCTCTGATACCAAATGTTGGAGCCCAGGTACCCGTCCGTGCCCGGGTGCCTTGCCCCGGGTACTCGCGTGCGTGCCCGGGTACTTCACCCGGGGACCGACCTCGCCCCGGGTACTCTCGTCCGGGAACCCGACCACGCCTGGATCTTCTCCCGTGCCCGGCACCTTGCGTCCGGGATCTCGCCTTAGCGCCTGCGGTGAGCCTGCGACTTTACCTGAAAGCAAACACACACAAGAACACGAGAGTTTGGTGCTGCCCAAAATCGCACTACATTTTCTGTTCCTTCATACTCCTTTTATAGCGAATTTACAAAGGGTATAGCGTCTGCACGTCGCGCCCACGACGCATCCGTCTACGGACGTGACGTAGCCCACGAACCGTCGTACAGGCATATGCGAGCCGCACGTCGCTACGGCCACGATGCGTCCGCCCACGTCCGTGACGTCGTCCACGACGCGAGACACTCTCTCTACGCTATCAGAAAGGCGAGACACAAGAAAAAAAAGGACGAGCAGGAACTCAGGATTAGAATGCTTACAGACACAGGTAGCGGTTGTGCAGGGGGAGGACAACGTCGTTCTCCCAATAGCCGAGCTTGCGGCCGCCCATCATGCATATGGAGGCGGGATGCATCTGCAGACGCTTGACCCTCCATTGCGGCTCATCCATCTCCTTCCCAGAGCCAGGGGATGCATGGTGGTTGAGAATGCAGAGTTCGACGGAATTATCCATACAGGTCGTGATGTCTACCACCATAAACTCGCCGGCGTCGTGGTAGAGGAAGCCGATGTTTTCATCTAGCATAAAACGCTGCTGCTGGAGCCTGTATGGCTTGGATCTAGGGTTTGCCTCCAAGGAAGAGGAAGAGGGAGAGGAAGAGGATGGGAAAAGTATGAATTTTTTATTTTTTTTAAAAAATACTTATAAAAATATATTTTCGTTTTTAATATTTATAGATCTATACCCTAATGGCCTCTGGGAGGGTTTTTTTTATTAAATAAACGCTCTACTGAAGAGCGTTTTATATGACACTTTCTCGTTGACTACTTAATAAAAATTTTGTAATGTCATGTCCTTAATATCATGATGAAATGGCGCAGTATGTGTAGTATTGTACTAGTTACGTTTATCATTCGATAAATTGTTTTGTCTGTAGATCCGTATTTTTGTAGATCTTTAAAAAAATTATTGTAACCCACTAGACGTTATAATTTTTTCATACACAGTGTTATAAAAAACGATTACACGGTATTAGATTTGATGAGCATATTGGTACTTAGTTTAACTCAATTTTTTCATCAACAGATATGTTAAATAAGATGTTATTTTAGTTATTTAACGAGCATACTTTGGGGATGACTGATATGGCTATCCTATTGAATATGTCTTTGTTCCGGATCCAATGCTCAGAGTTCCTATTGTGCCTACGTTTAACGTGTCAAGTATACGATGAGGTTGAGGGTTACTGTATTTATTTAAAGATTATTTGAGACGCTACTCAACTAGATAGTTTGTGTTGATATGGCTCGTGTTAATATACAATATGGATTCTAAGGTATCCGACATTCTCTATTTTTATGAAAATTTTACAATGTCATCCTCTATGAGACGGCTTTCTGCAGACTACGTTGATGCTCCACTGATCAAGCTACCACTAGCTGCCGTCGGAAGACTGCGTATTACAAAGATGCTTGGTACCTAATCAGTCAATGTACTTATACGGGAGTTAACAATTTTAGAAGATATCGACGATTTTGCTCTAAATATGTTTTAGAGCAAAAAGAACCTGATAACCAGTTCCATTCTTGGTGGACATCTTCGTTCCTTTGATTTGCTATGTATTAATTATTTTAATTTTTTATTGTGCGCATCTCTCACGTATGTTTATATACACAAATTCTATATTAACACGTAGGGTATCATCTACTTTCTCTATTCCAAAATATAAAGATTTCTAAATTATTTAGCAAATACTCCATACAGATTTGATCTACGTATAAGCAAACTAAACAAATCCAAAATTGATCAACGTATTAGCGATGGGTGTCGTTTTTTCCTTGGTGTGGATGCCCGTGTCACTTCGTACGCATGCCACATTAATTGGATACTAGCAGCATGAACGAAAATCGGATCAAAACGTTCTCACATCCCAAATCTTATCTCCAGTACAATGATTTTTACAAGGGAGTAAATAGATTACGAAGAAATTATGGGAGAGTTTTGGCTCTTCTTGGTCTCGGTGCCCATACTAAATACGCTGATAAAAATTGGATCGAGGGAGTACTAAGGTGGGTTAAAATATTCTTTTTTAGTCACCTGAGTTATCAATTTTTGAATTTTAAATTACTTAGATTCCTTTCCAAGCATCTGATTGGCTTTTGAATAATTAAAATGATGGGATCATGGGAATCATGTAGGAATGCATGTTTATATTGTGGCATAAAATTTAAATACTAAAAATACTTATATTTTGGAACCGAGTGGGTAGATCTTATGTAACACCCCCGCCTTAGCATCACCTACAGTGACACTAGAGAGGAAGTACCGCAGGAGATTGGCGTGAACCAACTCCCACAGAACCACGTTGCCGGTACCAGTTCCAGGAGACCTTGCTGGTACCCGCGATCAACCGAGATATATTATAGTAGCTAGAAATAGGATATATTTATATTATATCTTTATAAATTGCAATCTTAGGCAAGCCTTGAGCAGCAACCTTTAAACAGAACAATAGTAGTGGAACGATAGCGCAACGAGAACCCAATCCACAAGCAACGGCTTGTAATTCGAAAAGAAACCCTAATATTCACTTTGACTTTATTCTTCCTGAATGAGAGGAAAAGATAATGGATTGAGTACATACGTACTTAGCAAGTGTCACGCCCGAAGTTTCCAACCAAAATTCCAAACACTTTCATGTGTATTTAACCCTCGTCCAGGAATTAGCCGAGGCACACAATAACAAAATTGATAGCAAAGTACAATCTTTGACTAATAAAGTAACGAATGTATAATTATTACAGAGACAGATGAAACCTCTCAACCAAATAAAGTTCTAAGCAACGGAATAACTAGCGAAGACGGCGACTCCAAACTTCACAACCAGCTTGACCCGAACCCAGCCTAGTCTCTAGATCACCTTCGTCACCGTAGAACTCCTCCTCTGATGACTGACTATTGCAAGGTGAGTACATGAAATACTCAACAAGCTACACAGTAAGTATGCAAGTGCACAGAATAAACAAAGGATGTCATATAAGGCTAAATTGCATAAACAACTGTCAGCGAAATGGGACCGGGGGTCCCCAGTCCCCGGGGACGCGAGGGTCTTCGGCCACGCGCCTACTCCGGGCCCACATTCTGTGCAAGAAAAGGCCGGCTACGGCGGCTAAGTCCCTGGGCTCGGGCACTGCCTTAACCCGGCGCCCGATCCCGGGAGCCACTCCCCGGGCCCCGAGTCCCGGGGACCACCCCGCGCCCGGAGCCCGGCGCCCGGTCCCGGGAGCCACCTCCTCGGGCCCCGAGTCCCGGGGACCATCCCATGCCCGGACCTCCGGGTCCCGGGTCACACAGCTTCAGCCCCGGGTTGCGTCTCCGGGGCACGTTACAGGGACGTTCCTGGTCCCGGGCGCCGCTCCCCGGGCCCGGGACTCACGTCTTCCGTCCCCAAGGAGCTCGGCGCCGCCCCGGGCATGAGGTTGACTCGGACGGACCGGCTCTCCAACTACCTGCATTAACGACGAGGCGACCGGGCGTGACGCGCCTGGCTTCCGTGGGCCCGCTTCCTGTGCCGTCAGAAACTCCTTTTGACTATGGAGGCTTCCTTCGCTGTGTAGTCAGAACCTTTTGACTATGCAGGCGCCCTTTTTCCACGTCCAGGCGGCAGAGGCATGCGCCGTCACCTCCCCCCGCTCCATCCGCTAACGACGACGTGCAGCAGCAGCTCCGGCGTGACAGCGGGCAGACCTACTCCGGCGTGGGCTCTCCTCCAGCGCGCGCGGCAGACGGGCGCGGACGTGCACGACAAGACATAGCATAGCTGGCTCTCTCTCAGGAAAACTGGGCACTGTGGACTCCCCTTCGCTGATAAAAGGAGGATCCAGGCCAATGGAAAAGGGAGCTTAGGTGGAGCCCGGTTCTTCTTCTTCTTCCTCAGCTAAGCCCCCGAGGGAGGACTTAGCTCCCGAGCTGCTCCCGTTCGCTCCCGGCTAGCTCCCGAGCGCCGGCAAGCGGGCCGAGCTCACCTTATAACAGTCATACCACATTCATCTCCACATAGCATACACACAGGAGTAGGGTATTACGCCTCCGAGCGGCCCGAACCTGTCTAAACGCCTCCTCTCTCTCTCGCGCGATTGTCACGGTTCGGACGGTCCGGTCCTGAAACGGACGGTCCGAACCCCTCTATCTCCTAGCTCGGGCCCCCGGTTCCCGAGCGCCGATCCATCCATTGATCCACCCGACGCCGCTTTCGCCTGAGAACAACTCCTCTGGCCGAATCTCAAAGGGGGGGTCTCCAGACCTCCCGCCGTCGGAGTTTCATCCTTCGACAACAATATTTAAGAAAACATTTAAGATGGTAACAAAATAGTTGAACAATTAAGCAATATTAATTCAACTATGTATAGTCCTAACCTGGAGCTGCCATATAACCATCATGTTCCACTTTATTAACCATTAACTGATAAATGAGACTAATCATAAAAAACATTGTTAGGCTCACCCATAACCGCGAGCACGGCTATTCAAATAGTTTTACTCTGACCAGAGGTGTATAATTTTACCCACAAGATAGAACTCCATGACATGTTATCATGCGCCTTAGTACCATCACGATACCTCGAAAAAGAGTTGTGACAGGACTCTTTGCATAACACGCCCAACAGAATGACTACCAACCAAGTCCCCAGTAGAGGTGGTCAACCTCCAGGTTAGAGAAACTCTTGGCTCTCAAATATGGACTTATTAGCACTGCCACTGTGGATTTATTAACACTACCACCTATCAACTAAACACACCATGGTGTTTCCTACTGGGACATGCTACACTACTGTAACACCCTCGCCCTGGCACCACTTACAGTGACACCAGAGAGGAAGCGCTGCAGGAGATCGGCGTGAACTGACTCCCACGTAACCGTGTTGCCGGTACCAGTCCCAGGAAACCTTGCTGGTACCCGCGGTCAACCGAGTTGTACCATAGCAACTAAATAAAGTATATATGTATATATATATATGTATATGTATATATGTATATATATATATATAATACCTTTACCAGTTGCAACTTCGGACAAGCTCTGAGTAGCAATCTTCAAACAGAACATCAGTAGCGGAACAACATTACAGCGAGAACCCAATCCACAAGCAATGGCTTGGGATTAGGAAAGAAACCATAATCTTCACTTTAACTTCACTCTTCCTAAAGGAGGAAAAAGATAATGGATTGAGTACATATGTACTCAGCAAGTCATGAGAAATGTGAGTTATGTAGGCCCTCAAGGAAGGCTGGGGTTTATTTTGCAAACATATTATTTTAAATCATTTTCCAAAACCCTAGGTGTGGGTGGATCCAGTTGTAACTAGAAAGAGGCTCTTGCCTCAATCCTATCCGCGTATTGCTTTGCAACAACTCAAGTAGACGAATAAATTTTTACTTGATTAGAGTTTCTAGTCTACCGACTGTCGGACCACGACATCAGTTCAGTGAGTCTGCCCTCGAGCAGCTTTCCATTGTATCCTCATATATTACTTTATTTTCACTTTCGTTCTCTCCAGGAGGTAATCTTAATTTTCTTCTATTATTTTACTTCTACTTTTGTCCTATTTAGGACATCATTCATCTCAACTTCGGCTCCCAGAGCCATTGTATCTCTATCTAACATATACTGTTTCCACTCGGGAGGCCTAACTATGATGCCCTCTGACATCCCGATCCACACAGGACCGTTTCAGACCAAGTACTAGTCATCCATCAGCCGACCTAGCCGATTCTGGTAACGGTTTCCAACCACAAACATGCCTCGCAAATCTTTTATGAAAACAAAGCTATGCTAGAGGAATCACTTCACATCGCCCATGACCGTGGGCACGGCTGTTTGAACAGTTCAGATCTCTGTAGAGGTGTACGCTTTCCCCACACGACGCGAGCTTACTTCCTTACTGGCCAAGCAGGGAAGGTTCACGACAAGGTCTTTCCGAAGTGTCTTCAGGATCGCTTGATGCCAACTGAACGGTCCTAGACCAAGTACCGAGTGAGTCCCAGACTCCTTGTACTCAGGATCCCGCGAGTGCATCTCATATTGCCACCCCGGTGACTCCACGTCCAAATGCAACCAAGCCAACCCTGGGTCTACTAATTACTTGGCCAGGGGTGTCCCATTCCACCCATATGATCGTACTGTACTATGATCAGTGCAATTCCCGAAGGAATCGGTCCTTATATGCGAATATAAAGCATCTCCATCAAGGCGACCACTTTGCATCATTAGTTTTCGCAAAACATTCCTTATTTCACAAATATACCAACACTGCATGTCGAATTAAAAGAGTTTATAAACCCAGATTTTCCTAGTGCGACAACACATGTGATATGAGTGGAACCGTCGATACCCATGCTTATAAAGCATGGATGCCGAGGTAACACGGAGGTGGAGCGACAAGGAATAGGGTTTTTCAAACCTACGGGTTATTGTAGCTACTGGGTAGATCCATCGGTCCGTCGCGCGAACCGAGGCCAAATTCAATTTATCGTGCGCACTAAAATGTTGTAAGGCAAACAAAATAGTTTATAAACTAGGAGCAATATGTTCAAGGAGTGACTTGCCTTAGACTTCGTCTTCAGAACTTGCGAAAATCCGATGTCCAAAGAATTTCTGTCGTCGTCGACTACACGTAACGAGAGCAAAACACACAAAACCTAGAAATAAAGTATTATTATTAATAACTAATAGTGCGATGAGGTAGGTCTCAATTTTAGAAAAATTTTGAGACTTGAACGGGGTTGATCGGAGTTACAGTTAAAAAGATATGGATTTTTGAAGTTTAATAGGGTTTTCTGGAAATAAAAGAATTTATTTGAATTTTAGAAAAGAAATATGTCAAGGAAATATTTCCTTGGCTGACAGGTGGGGCCTAGGATCAGGGAGAGAGGGAAGCTAGGGTGTAGGACTCATTGGTCAGTAATGCAGAGAGACATGAAGGGGGCCACAGATCGGTGAATGAGATAGAGGAGATGACATATAGGGTCTACATGTCACAGAGCCCACCTCGCTCTGACACAGAGAGACAAGGGGCCCATATATCAATGAGATAGGAGAGATAATGACTGAGAGGGCCCACATGTAAGAGAGAGTAATGGAGTGAGAGGATACTATGAACTTTATCGGTGTTGGGACCACATGTTATTGAGACAAAATTTATTTTTAAGGTTAATTAGTTTTCTTAATTGTATAGGGCCCACATGTCAGTGGGCCCCTAGGCAGTGAGAGAGAAGGGGGAGGGGCCACTGGCAGAGAGGGATGGAGAGAGCGAGAGCAAAAGAGAGAGGGAGAGAGGACAGGGGCGGCCGGGGAGATCGACGGCCAGCGCTGGCCCGAGCGGCGCCGGCGAACGGCCGCAAGCTGGCGGCGGCGGAGCACGGAAATGGGGAGTGGAGGAGGAGAGGAACGTGATGAGCGGCTCGGATCAACCGGACGACGCTCGACGGCGGCCGGCGGCGGCATTCAGAGGCGGCGAGGAGAGGGGATTGCCGTGCGGCAGCGGCGGAACGCCGGCGGCGGTTCGGCCGTTGGGGGGTCTCGGGTGTTTACGGTGAGGGAGATAAAAGGAGCGGAAGCAGGAGGGGTGGTGCTTACAGAGCGGAGGAAAGGAATTGCGGCGGCGGCTTGCGAGCTCGAGCTCAAGCTCGGAAGAGGCGACGCGGCGCAGCTGCGGCGAGGGACAGAGGAGAGCGAGTTGCGGCGGGGAAGAAGGGGATTTATAGGGGAACACGGCCGCTTGGCGGCAAAGGAATGAGGCGGTGGCTCAGCACGGAGCTCGGGACTGCTATGGCGGTGGCGCGGCTAGCAAGGTGCGGGCGGTGGCCGGTTGTGGCACGGCGGCTCGCGGCACGAGGTGGATGGGGTCTCGGGCGGCGGAGGCGGCGCGGCGGCCGAGGCTGTCGGACGGCGCCGGTCGGGAAAGCCGTGCACGCTCACGGCACTCAGCTGCGCGATTCGTCGAGCACGTGGCGTGAGAGAGAGAGAGAGAGGCGAGGAAGAAGACGACGGCCTATCGCACGGGCCCCAGCTGGCAGCGACGCGGGGTGAGGCACGGGGAGCAGAGTGGTCGCTGGCGCGTGGGGCCGGGCTGTTGGGCGCGGGCGCGGCGTGTGCGTGGCGTGCGTCCCGCGGCTGACGGGCGGGCCCGGTTCATCAGTGCCAACGGTGAGGGGAGAGAGGCCGATGGCCCGAGAGGCTACCTGGGCTGAAAGGGAGGAGGGGCGGGCCAAATGAACATGAATTTTTACTGTTACTAATTTAATTTTTTTTTAATTTATAAAACTAATTTTCGATTGGGATCAATTGCAAAACTACCCTCTTGCCGCCCTGGCCACGGCGGGATTTAAAAACCGCCGTGGCCCAGGACGGCGAATGGCATCCCCGTCGCCCGGGGCTAACGGCGCCGGCCGCCGTTAGCCCCGGGGAGGCCACGTGGATTCGCCGTCCTGGGGGACGGCGGCGAATGCCCCCAGGGGGCCGAATGCAAAATTACATTCGCCGCCATCCCCCAGGGCGGGTTATAGCCATTCGCCGCCCTGGGGGAGGGCGGTTTTTTGCCGGCCCCTATAAAATCCCTTCCTACAGTCGCCGTGCGTCATTTCTCCCTTCCGCCTCCAGCGTTCGTCCAATAGAGCTGAGGGAAAGGAGGAGAAGTACAGCGGCGAAGCCCTCGCAGATTTTTTAGCCGAATCCAGGTATTTTTTTGATCTCCCTCTGTTATGTAGTCAATTTTTTAAACAAATGTTAATTAGTAGTAGACTTGTAGTGTAATATCCGATATAGTATGAAAATATTAGCGGTTTGGCATAACCATCGTTAGTGTTAAATTTATTTGGCCGTACTAGACAAACATAGCGGAGAAGTAGTAAATTGTAGATATTTTAAAAATAAATATGCTCCGCCATGGCCATCATTGGTATATGTCATTTTGACACGTTAGATAAATCTAGCGTATAACTTTATTAGCGCCGCTGGGTCAGTTTGTAAAATATAGAAACGGTAATGGTTTGACTCATACGTATAGCCTTTTTATGGAACGAATATTGATTAGTACAGATTAATAAAATCTTTTTTGTGAACAGAAATGGCAAATAGAGTTGTATTCGCGATATATCACGGTGAAGGAAATGTCAGACAAGGACAATATGGGGTTGTCGGAGGATGAAACCTCGACGGCGGGAAGTCAGGAGACCCCCCTTTTGAGATTCGGCCAGGGGAGTAGTTCTCAGGCGAAGCCAGCGTCTGGTGGATCAATGCGCGCTCGGGAACAGGGGACCCGAGCTGGGGACAGAGAGGTCCGGACGGTCCGCTTCGGGTCCGGACCGTCCGAACTGCTGCAATCGTGCGGGAGAGACAGAGGGGATCGGACCGTCCGTTTTGGGTCCGGACGGTCCGAACTGTGGTCACCGAGAGGAAGAGAGACAGGAGGCGTTTAGACAGGTTCGGGCCGCTCGGAAGCGTAATACCCTACGTCCTGTGTATGGTTTGCTATCTTTGGTGGATGAATGTGGAAATGAGGTTACAATGTGAGCTCAGCCGGAGCCGAGGAAGAAGAACAGTAGGGTGAGCTCCGGTGTAGAGAGCTGGAAGTTAGAGGTCCTAAGTTGAGTCTGTGAGAGGAGCTGTCCTCAGCGGTTGCTAATGCTGAAGCTTGAGCTCTCCCCCCTCATCTGCGGCATGGGTCCTCCTTTATAATGCAGGGGTGCCCACAGTGCCTGCGCCAGAGAGAGAGAGCTTCTGGTGAGGTCTCCGGTCCTCCTCCCCGCCTGCGACGCCCACGCCGGAGTTGGAAGACGTCCAGTCGATCACGTCCGCCTGCTGCCACCTGCTGCTCCCATGTCCTGGACGCGTCCGCCTACCGAACCCACGCCGGAGTTGGTATGCAGCGGGTGGTGGAGTCGTGAGGATGCGACGGGATGTGATGGAGCACACTGCCGAAGTGACTCCTTTGACTTCGGCGCACGCCCTCGCCACCGAAGTCAAAAAGCTCCGACTGCGCAGCAGATGCATAGCGAACTGAGCCCTCGATAGTCAAAAAGGTTCTGACTGCGCAAGGTGTGGGACCACGGGTGGTTGGAGAGCCGGTCCGTCCGAGTCATCCTCATGCCCAGGGGAGAGGGTTCCTCGTACCATCCACGCTCTCCAGACGATGAAGAAGCCGATTCAGGAGGGGCCGATGCCGATCGCCTTACTCGGGAGAAGCCGATGCCACCGGGGGAAGCCGATGACCCCGGGACTCGGGACCGGGAAGATCGGTGCCCGGGACCGGGGGGACCGGCGCCCGGGCAATCGGCACCCGGGCCCGGGCACGGAGCTTGCAGCCCCGGGACCGGGACGTTCTTGCCCCCCCTTTACTTAAGTGGAAGAAGGCTGTAGCCGCCCGCTTGCCGGAGCGGAATTCAGGCCCGGAGGAGCTGACGTGGCCAAAGACCCACGCGTCCCTGCGACTGTGGGGACCCCAGTCCCGTTTCGCCGACAGGGGTAGATTTATCGGAGTTCAACGTAGCACAAAAGGGAATTATAGCTCCAGCTGAGAGAAGTTTTCCTGGAGTTTACAATTGGTTAATGAAGGGATTCGGAGTAGATCCTCAAGTAAATGCAATTACGGTGTACGCACTGGTTAGCTGGGCTGTGGAAGGTTTTTGGTGGGAATTGATGCCAATAGATTCAATGGCCAGCTGGGTATTTTTTGTGGAGAGTGCACTGCAGCGAGGATGGGCACCGAGCATCCTAGTGGTAGTGTATGACGTGGTCAGCATTGATCAGGCTGGTCCGAGTACAGCGGAAGGGCCCGATGAAACAGGGGAGCAAAATGAGGCAGAAGACGAGGGTGCCGGAGAGGAAGGAGGCCAAGAAGACATGGGACCGGGGGGTTTGCAGATGAAGGGGAGAGACACCCAGGTCTAGTACAGGAGATGGAAATTGAAGACTCAGAACCTGAGCATATGGAGGATGATGATTCTTCGGAGGACGATGTACACCCGGCAGAATGGGACAACGAGGACTTCTCCGGACTCGTTGTCTCAGAGGGACACACCGTGGCATGGGAGTATCGGCAGAATGAAGTGGTGCAAGGCGCTAGATACGCCGAAAAAGCACAGTTGACAGAGGTTGTGAAGATGTGGGCCGTGTCACTTGGGAGGGAGTTCTGGGTATCAAAGTCCACAAGATCGGTGTACGAAGTGAAATGTGCAAGTTCAAGCGATGGATGTCCATGGAGGATGTACGCATCCAAGAAGAAATATGACGACTGTTGGTCCGTGTCAATCGTGACGGAGCACAACTGCCATTTTCCGGGTGTTCAGAAGTACCACAAGAACATATCATCTGCATTCATCGCTTCAGAGCTGTATTATGCTGTTGTGGAGAACCTCCGGTTCGAGCCCAAGTCAATTATCAGCCGCATCGAGGAGAAGTACAAGTACACCATTACATATGCCAAGGCATGGAGGGCCAAACAGAAGATAATTGAAATGAGATTCGGTAGTTTTGAAGCTTCGTACAATAATTTGCCTCGTCTACTGCAAACCATCTGTGCGAGGAATCCTGGCAGCTACTCCGAAATCAAAAGTTTCCCATCGTTATCAAGTCCTGGGCAGACCTAGGGGCTATTGTTGTATTTATTTATTTATAGGTCTCGCATTACTTGTTTAAATTTGTCATGTCCATATTCACCTCCTGTAGACTCGATCCCATCCTTCAGATACATTGTACTGCTAACAATGTAGTCTCGCTTGTTGTATTTCGTACTATGGGTGTCGCATTCATCATGCCGCAATGCGAATGGCTCGCATCTACCTATTATCATGTCATTAAAACGGACCGGCCTATTACCATGTCATTAATTAAGTTTTACGAAAAATAAACTTGAAAAAATGATCAGCACGATTTTACAAACCAACGCCCACCATCGTCGGATTATAAAAAAAACTGTAAAAAACATACCCTAAACCACGATTAAAACTAAATTTTGTTAAGCGTGTAGGCAAAAGACGGGGAGGAGTGGATTGCGAGTGCCAATCCAGACATACGAGGAGTGGAATGCGAGTGGCGATCCGGAAATACCCTCAGTTTGACAAGTTCTTTTCACGACGTGAACAGTATATGATATTTGGTTTTTTTTAAACATCGACTCAATAAATGCAATGGCACAATAAATAGAATTTAAGAATTTAATTTTGATAAATAAATTTTCAATAATTTTGGGGTGAAAAATTAGCAACAAAATTTTCAAATTTGGTAATTTGCAAATGGCTCCAGGGGGCCGAGGCCTGGGCTGGGCAATGGTCCGATCGGGAGGGAACGGTTTGATCGGACGGTCCGATCCCTGTGCGAACGGACCGTCCGATTGCTGGGCGGACGGTCCAGTGGATTTGCCGCCCTGGGGGACGGCGGCGAATGCCTTGCATTCGCCGCCGTCCCCCAGGGCGGTGAATGTAATTTTGCATTCGGCCCCCTGGGGGCATTCGCCGCCGTCCCCCAGGGCGGCGAATCTACGTGGCGTCCCCGGGGCTAACGGCGGCCGGCGCCGTTAGCCCCGGGTGACGGGGATGCCATTCGCCGCCCTGGGCCACGGCGGTTTTTAAATCCCGCCGTGGCCCAGGGCGGCAAGAGACTAGTTTTGCAAATGATTCAAACCGAAAATTAGTTTTGTAAATTTAAAAAAAAATTAAATTAGTAACAGTAAAAATTCAAATGAACATTGTAGCTTATTCTTTTTGGCATAGATTTTTCATGGATGATTTCAAAGGAATTTGAATGTAGATTTGAATCAAATTTGAATTGGATTTAGATAAACTTTAAGAATTCAAGGAGGAGCTTCACGGGTAGGAACTCGATATATATATATATATATATATATATATATATATATATATATATATATATATATATATATATATATATAGAGGGAGGAAGAGAAAAGGAATTTCCAGGGGATTTCAAATTCAAATATTTTGGAATATTGATCAGGATTTTGGAAGGAAATTTTGATGGGAATTTGAACAAGGTATTTTGATTTTCTTGGACGGGTTGAGAGGGGAATTCAAATTGTAAAATTCGAATCCGAGAATTTAAATTTGAATCGGGACTTCAAATAGGGAATTTTGGGATTTTTGAGATCTTGGCACTTAGTCCTTAGGCTCACACATAAAATATCGAATTTTTGAAACTAGAGTTTTTATAAAATAGGTTTTTTTAACGGCCCAAAAATCCGGGGCGTTACAACTACAAGTTCAGTCGTTGCCTATGCATGGCAAAGGAGGGTCCTAGAATTATTCTAGCTAGCCAATAATTATAGCTAGCTAGTCACATTATTCTCATAGGTACAATGACAAGTAATTAAGACAATAGGGCTATAAACAAAGCTCAGGGTTTTCCCTCCCGGTGACATTGTAAAATAAATGCATAGTTCAAGAAAAAACATAGCTTAAAATATAGGTACAACATGCTCAAAGGTGTTAAGGATCTGTGTGACTTGCTGTTAACGCCAAAATTTGGTATGGATCTTTATTGGATTCGGTTAAGAAAAAATCATGGTTAACTGACGGGAATTAAATCCAGAAGAAGCCGAATTCAGGAAGGAATCGTGAAGACCACAGCATGGCGGTTAATATTTTATCTGTAAATTAGGCAGGGATTATAATTTTTAGGGAACCTGATCTCGTATCCGATCAGGGCTTGTTAATTTTTCTTTTATAGCTAGGAAACTCCTGTTTCGTATCCGATCAGGACTGTATCAACTCGGGGTATAAATACGTATGCCCGGGGACCGTGTGATATATCAATCAGATCAATACAAATTTCGGCGCATCGCCACTCTATTCAACGGGTTCTTGCTTCTCGAGCCGGGCTGCATCGGTTAAGTTCGGCCTCCTGCGAGAGGGTAAGTCTCGTTACCCCGACTACCGTACCGGCTAGGACTTCCTCGGTTAGGTCCGATATTCTAGTCGACCTACGGTAGTCGGCTTATCACAATATATCTGTTCTGTCTACGGCTGCATCAGTTAGGTTTGATCTCATAGGCCGAGTAGATATATCACATCACGTGTGCATAGGCTTATCGGCTTACTAGGTGTAACTTATCATCAGTTTGTGCTGCATCGGTTAGGTCCGACCTACTAAACTGCGTGATAGATTATTCCTGCTAGACTGATCGGTTTTATGCAAGCGTTTTATCGGGATGTATAGCCGATAAGTTATCATATTTTACATCACGATTGCATTAGATCTATCGGCCCATCAAGGTTCTGTTATCATTGTCAGTCTGTGCTGCAACGGTTAGGTCCGATCTATTAGACTGGTGATAATAATTCTATCCTTAATGAGCCGATGGATGTTTATGCGATGTTCTATCGGAGTGCTTAGCCGATAGGTTATCTTTTGTTAATCAAGGCCGATTACATTGTTTAACACATTTTTGGCACGCTACACCGTCATCGGCTTTCCGGCCGACACACTTCATGTTAGTAATCGGCTAGTTTATTTACATTGTTATTGGGTCCTTAGCCACATGGTATATTTATCTTATCCATGTATGCCATCATCGGCTCCCAGTCGATGTATAAGTGCTTTGTCTATATCGGCCATCGGCCGATGGGGTGAGTCCAATTCGGCTTCCAGCCGATTGGCTCAACGATCTAATATTTTCTATCTCCTTGTCAATTGCAGGGTCAAATTGACTGGCACGCCTACGAACCTCAAGATTTAGGACCTGCACTGGAGTTAAGCAAATCTCCCAGGCCTTCGTGTGTCTCTAGGCGCCGAACCAGATCATCGACTCGTTCCCTATGCTGCCGGTGATTTTCGGCGTCAACACTTGCCTTGCTGCTCTGCAAACGCTTCGGAACTCTTCTCGAAAACCCTAACTCTTCCAGAACATTGGTGGCTAAAGGCAATAAACAAAAATAAGAAAAACAGTACATAAGCACACATAAATAGTATAATATTATATTTTTAAATGGATATATCTTGATTTTTAATGAATTATGCATGTTGAATCACCCCAAACGGAGTTCGGATGAATTAGTTATGAATTTTAGAAGTTTTAATCCTTTTAAAGCCTATTCAAAAAGATTAAACTGATTTATTGCGTCATTTAAGATTTATTTTAATTCGGGAAAATGGAATTATGGCGTCAGCACTGGATCAGGGGCGGCTGACAACTAGGCCCCACAGGTCAGCGAGAGGAGGGGCTCGGATTCACGGTAGACCGAATCCACCGAGGGGTTCACAAGGATTCTATGGCCCAGATCAGATCGGAGGAAGATCGGACATCTTGGATTGATCTCGGGTTTATGATGGATTTGGAGGACCTAGATCTAATCGAGGATGGATCGGACGGCTAGGATTTAATCAAGGCGATCAACGGTTCGGATCAAACCCGATCGGATCGGACCCCACGGCGCTGAGGTGGCACTGAGCTGGCACCGGCTTGGTGTTCACGTCGGCGGCTCGAGGACCAAGGGTCGATGACGATCGGCGGCGCGGCGGAGCACGGCGATAGCACAGATGGATAGAGCGGATTGCGGCGAACCTTACCGAGGCAAAAACGACGGTGAACGGCGACGGGAGCGACCGGCGGCGGAGGGGGCTCGGGTCCTCGGCGGCAACGCTGTTCCGGTGGTCTCCGGCAGCTGGGAGGTGGCGGCCTAGCTTCCTCGCGGTCCGGCGGTCCCAACAATGGCGGTGGCGAGCTCCGGTGCTGGCTAAAGCAGCGGCTGGGCTCGACTGGAAGGCGGTGGGTCGGATTGGATCGGCGCCAGGCTGGCAGGGGCAAGGGCGAGCTCGATTGACGGCGAAAGGGGATAGAAGGAGGCCTGGGGATGGTATTTATAGCGGAGAGGAGGAGAGATCGGCTCAAGTTCGGTCGCGGCGGCGGATTAGGTTTAACCTCGGAGTCCCGAAGCTTCCCAAGCTCGATTAGGCGTCGATGCCGTTGGTTTTTCGCCGCGATTTTTCGGGGAAAAGGAGGAGGAGGTTGAGGGGATCAAAACCCCTCAACTAATTTTGAGATCAGGCTCATAGGGGCTCCGGATTTGGCGCAGATTCGCAGGAGCGGCGTCGGGTGCACAGGAGCTCTCCGACCCGAGGTTGGAGATGAATCTGACACCTGTCAGCGAGAGAGGGGAGGGACAGGCGCAAGCAGGCCGTGGGCCGCATAGCGCGCGCGGGAGAGAGAGAGAAGAACAGTGACAGGTCGGATTCGGCCCAGTAACAGGGAAAGGGTTTTTAAAAGGTTTTTCTTTTGTTTTAATTGATGAAATGCTTATTCTATTTATTACAAATACTTCCCTTGCTCAATTAATTCCCAGAAAATTCCAGGAGCTAAAGGATTAAGCAAAGTATTTTATAAAATTTAATCCAGACCAACTTTAGTAGAAAATTTCTCTGATTTTTATGATTTCGCTCCTTGGGGCTTTTAAAATAATTTCTAAAAATGCCTTTTCATATGATTTAGGTGTTACAGTAAGTCACGAGAAAAGTGAGTTATGCAGGCCACCAAGGAAGGCTAGGGTTTATTTCGCAAGCGTTTTATTTTGAAACTTTTTTCAAAACTCTAAGTGTGGGTTGAACCGAGTGTAACTGGAAAGAGGCTCTCGTCTCGATCTTGTCCACGAATTGCTTTGCAACAACTCAAGCGAACGAATCAAATTTTAATTGTTTAAAGTTTTCTAGTCAAGTCTATTCCTATACCGCCTATCGGATCGTGATAGCGGTTTAGTGGGTCTACCCTTAGGCAGCTTTCCACACCTTTCCCATATATTAGTTTATTTTCACTTTTGTCCCTTCCAGGACATCATCTCATCTTATTTTTTCTCTATTATTTTTCTTTCACTTTCATCCTCTTCAGGACATCATCTCATTTCATGTGTCTCCTCGAGTCATCCATAATCTCAATCATACATTGCTTCCACTCGGGAACCCTAATCTATGATGCCATTCGACATCCCGGTCCACACAGGCTTGTTTTAGACCACGTAATGGTCATCCATCAGCTGTCCTGGCCAATTCTGGTAACGGTTTCCAATCCCACGAACCACTTTCGCAAACATTTGCAAACAAATCTACACTAGAGTAATCACTTCACATCACGCATGACCGTGGGCACGGCTGTTCGAATAGTTCATATCTCTGCAAAGGTGTACGCTTTACCTATACAACGCGAGCTTACTCCCTCACTGGCCAAGTAGGGGAGGTTTGTGATAAGGCCTTTCAGGAGCCATCCCAGGGTACCTCATGCCGGATAGACAGGTCAATCCAAATCTCAATTAAGTATCACGCTTTAATCAAATACCCCAAACATCTTGACAGAGTACTTGGCAAGCTTCCCCTCCTTTCTCTACTTAGGAACCCGAGATATCCCCAAACACCTTATCTTGGCGTTCCACATCTACTGGTATGCGAGGTAACCCTGTTCCGACTAAATACTTAACCAGGGGCGTCCCGTACCACCCGTGTGGTCGCACTATACTATGACTAGTGCAATTCCCCAAGGAATCAGTCCTTACATGCAAATACAAAGCATCCCCACCAAGGTGATCGCCCTTTGCATTGCGAGTTTTCGCAAATCACTTTTATTTCGCAAACTCGCCGACACCATGTGTCGGGTTTTTCCAAAGTTTCATAAAATCAATTTTTTTCCATGTCAACAAGCAATTGTGGTGGAAGCGGTATCGTCGATACCCATGCTCAAAGAGCATGAATACCGAGGTACCGAGGTGTGGAGCTACAAAGGATAGGGTTATCAAGGCCTACAGGTTATACAACTACTGGGTAGGTCCATCGGTTCGTCACGCAAACTGAGGCCAGTCAAATTAACGTGCACACACTAATATGCAATTTTGCAAACAAAACATTTTTCAATTAGGGGCAATATGGTCAAGGAGTGACTTGCTTCTGTCCTCGTCTTCAAATCTCGCAAAAATTCGACGTCCCAAAAGAAATTCCGTCATCGTAGACTACGTGTAACGAGAGTAAAACACACAAAACCCTAAAAATAAAGTACTATTATTAATAACTAATAGTGTCATAAGGTAGATATCAATTTTAGAAAAATTTGGAGACTTAATGGGGTCGATCGGAGTTATGGACAAAAAGATATGGATTTTTGAAGTTTTAAAGTATTTTTTGAAATGTAGAAAAGGATTTAATTGGATTTTAAAAAGAAATATTCGGGGAATATGTGGCTGATAGGTGGGGCCCTTTTGTAAGTGGGTAGGAGAGAGAGGTTGGGTGGTCCATATGTAAGTGATAGAGAGGGAGTGGGGCCACATATCATTGAGGGAGAGAGAAAGAGACAGGGGTCCACATGTCAGTGGAAGGAGAGAGAGGGACTGAGGGGTGTGGCCCACATGTAGGAGGGATGAGGGGGGCCACATGTCAGTGGGTATAGATTTATGGGAGTGATTTAAAATAAAATGGCCAACATGTCATTCATGCAGGAGAGAGAAGGATGGGACCCACATTTAAGTCTCACATTATTTAAAACGAAGATTAATTAAAATTTTTAATGGGGTTGGGCCCATTGGTTAGTGAGGATGGGTGGATGGGGAAGTAGGCCCACATGTCATGGACTTGGGAGAGGGATTAAGGTGGGGTCCACCTGTAAGTGGGTCATTGCTTTAAATTAGGGATTAATTTAGTGGGGCCGCATGTCAGAGGAGAAGGGGGGTTAGGGGAATTAACCATGTGGTCACTGTGCGGCCTACTTGTCGGTCACCGCTTCGAGGAGTGAGGTGGGGCCCGGCGGCTGATGAGGGAGGAGGCTATCGGAAGAGATCGATGGCGGACGGCACTCGCCGTCATTTGGCCGGACTACGGCGATCCACAACAGCGGAGCTCAGTGGCCGGCTACGGAGAGTTCGGGGAAGAAGAGGGGTGGCTTGGATGAGCTGGAGGGGGCATGATGGCACCTGGCGATGAGGGACAGAGGGTGGCGGCAAGAGGGATTAGCGCGCGGCGGTCGACGGAGCATAGGCACCGGCGATGGGGTTCAGGAGGGGTTGGATTGGAGGCGGTCTTGGTGTGTGGCAGCTCAGGATTTAGAGTAGGGGAGGAGGTTAGGGAGGGAAGCTCACCGAAGAGGAAAAAATTATGGTGGTGGTGGCATTACTCAGAGCTTGGGCTCGGGAGCGGCGAGACTAAGGGACGAGGAGAAGCGAGAGAGCGGCGACCATTTATAGGTGAAGGAGGGCACAACCCGACAAGGAAGAAAGGCGATGCGGAACAGGGGTGGTGGAACTCGTTTTTCTCGCACGAGGCATGATGCTGAGGCACGGCGAGGTCAGCCAATGCGATGAGACAGTGGCCTGTTCAGCTTTTGTTGGCCAAGGAGGAGGGATGGGGATTGATATGGTGATGGGATGGGGGCGATTGACCTCGGTGGCTTGGAAGATATTTTCTTCGATGGGGCAATTTATCGAGCACGTGGTGCTTGTGGAGAGAAGAGAGGAGTGGCTCGGGGAAGAAGATGCCCACGCGGCGGCGACTGACGCGTGGGTGCCTACGGTCAGCGAGGCGGTTCGGTGGGCAGCCGTGTGTCATGCGGCTGACGCGTGGGCCCTTGCGGCAGGGTGTGGGGGAGGCCGAGTGGTGCGAGAAGAGATGGGCCAGCCGAGGAGAAAAGAGGATGGGCGGCTCATCTTGAACAGTAACACTTGTTATTTTCCAGAGATTTTGTTTTAAAGGGATTTTTGAGGATTTCTAAAATGATTTGGATTTTAAATTTGATTTTTGGGCTCAAGAAAACCCGAGAATCTCAAATAGAAGGATTTTTGGTTGGGCATTGAATTATTTTGAAAGGATGTTTAAACTTTAGAGGAATTCAAAGGAGATTTCGAAATTCAAATATTTGGGACTTACCCCAGGGGTTGTATTTGAGGGATTATTTCTAGAAGATTTCAAAGGATATTTTTAGGGAAGTTGAATTCGAGTTTTGAGTTTGTGCTCCTAAGAATTTTGGGGCAATTTCTGAAGGGAGTTTTTTTGGGGGAATTTTTTTTAGCTTTGAGAAGGATCAAAAATAGGGATAAATTATAATGGAGGCTTCTGAGGGATCCGAAGGGGGTTTGAATTCAAATTTAATTCTTGTGATTTGAGATTTAGAAAAATATGGGAAATTTTTTGGAAGGGAGTTCTCGATAGGAATTTTGATCCAAAATAGGGGGGAAGTTCTAATGGAAAGTTTCAGAAGGAATTTCAACTTATAAAATCCGAGCCCTGATGGTTGGATTTTAATAAAGTTTTGGGCGGGGATTTGGGGAGAATTTTCAAAATTGAATATTCAAGAATTTAGATAGGTTAGAGCGAGATATTCGAATCTCAAAATTTGAACCTCGAAATTTGAAGAGAATTTTGGAATTGAAATTTTGGGGTTCAGAGAAGGATTTAATTGAGACCTATGGCACTTAGTCCTGAATTTATACACAAAGATCTAAAGTTTTTGAAAATAGGGTTTTTATTAAAAATACTTTTAACAGCTCGGAAACCGGGGCGTCACAAACCTAGCCCCCTTAAAAGAATCTCGTCCCCAAGATTCCAAAACTAAGGGGGAACCTAATCTTGACGCAATCGTTATCCTTGCTTCGATGAGTTCTTGGTCTCGATGCACTGACCATTGAGAATCTTGATGGTCGCTCCATGCAGAACGTGCATACTGCCGTCGTCTTGGTTGATATATCTAACTTTTGAAAGAAGAGAAGAGAAAAGAAAACAATTTTCACAAACAGGACAAACAACTTCAAAATAGATGTGGCCAAGTCACTGGACTGGCCAAGACCGACTGGATGCACACCATGCAAGAACGGACTACTAAGCATAACACACGCACACTCTATTCTACCACACTCCTACGAATTGGCACGATGCTAGGGTCAGGCAAGAAGAAGGCAAGGTTATCTGACAAGGACAACCTGCGGATTCAATAGGGAGGATATATAGTAGTGAGCAAAGGATTGCTATACGAAAGGAGAAAGAAGACAATGCCGCTAAGCATTCGCCCCCAAAGAACGAGTGCTTCGTGATATGAAAGAAGCAGGGACTCTTTCGAGTCTATAGAGCACAAGGAGGGAAACAACCCAAGTTGTTTTATCGGTCAATGGTGGATGTCACAAGGAAGACCTCGAAAGTGGGGTCGCAGGAGGAGTGTAGTATGGTTGACATGCTTCTCAAGGGGTCATGTCGGGAAGTGGAATAGTATGATTTCAAGAGGGTTGGGCTGACGGTTTTGGATGGCGGCAGAGGTTAAAATAGTGGCATGCACATGTATTTCTGTTTAGATATGGAGTGGTGGAGGCTTACGACAGAGACTTATGGGTAAAAGGGGAAAAAGGAGTTTGTCCCTATCCGGGGATTGTGGTAGGAATGGTTACTCGATCATTGGACCAAGCAGAAAGTGTCAGAGATGAAGGGGTAGAGAGGTTTTGGCATAGGAATCATCTATATTTATACGACGAGATAGATTCCAGAGGACTATCGGTGTAGAATCATGGGCAAAAGAAATAGGGAAAGAGTGGGTCATTGATGGTGAAAAGAGATAGTATGGTCGTGGTTAATAAATGGCTTCCTAATCAAAGGAATAGGAGGCCATCGCGGATCTCTCCACTTATGCAACGGTGGGAGTGTAGTTTAGCCCTACCCAAGTAGAACCTAACTTTAAGGTGGGTATGGCATGGTCGGAAGGAACAGTCAAGGAGGTAACCATGTCTATCATGTTGAAAGGTCAACGCTAGGGGAAAGGAGCATTATGGCACTATCTTCTAGGATTTTTGAAATGGGAAGAGGGTAAAATTTTTTTTTTCGAAATCGAGAGGGGTCTAAGATAGTAGAAACTTTTCTTAAATAGTTTTTGTATTCTAAAATACGGTCCTTTAGGGCATCCTAGGGGGTTTCATTCCTAAACCAAACCTATGCTCTGATACCACCTCTGTAACACTCCTACCCTGACACCACCTACAGTGACACCAGAGAGGAAGCACCGCAGGAGATTGACGTGAACCAACTCCTACGGAACCGCGTTGCTGGTATTAGTCCCAGGAGACCTTGCCGGTACCCGCGGTCAACCGAGATGTATCATAGTAGCTAGAAATAGGATATATTTATATTATACCTTTAAGTTGCAACCTTGGGCAAACCCTAAGCAGCAACCTTCAAACAGAATAGTAGCAGCGGAACAACAGCGCAACGAGAACCTAATCCACAAGCAATAACTTGGGATTAGAAAAGAAACCCTAATCTTTACTTCGATTTCATTCTTCTTGAGAGAGAGAAAAAGATAATGGATTGAGTACATACGTACTCAGCAAGTCACAGGAAAAGTGAGTTATACAGGTACTAAGGAAGGCTAGGGTTTATTTCGCAAGCATTTTATTTTGAAACTTTTTTTAAAACTTTAAGTGTGGGTTGAACCGAGTGTAACTGGAAAGAGGCTCTCGCCTTAATCCTGTCTGTGAATTGCTTTGCAACAACTTAAGCGGACGATTCAAATTTTAATTGTTTAAAGTTTTCTAGTCAACTCAGGTAGCTTTCCACATATTTTTTATCTATTAGTTTATTTTCACTTTCGTCTTTTTCAGGACATCATCTCATCTTATTTTTAAATTTTGATATAAAATTTTCATCATATTAGTGGGTAGAGTTTTTAATTTTCAAATAAAATTATTAAAAATTTATGTTGAAAGTTTTAAATTTTGAGTTAAAGTTTAAACATACGAGTTGAAAGACCTTACACTACACCATGACACAAAATTGCTATCAAACCATCTACCAGCAAAGACGACCTTGGCTGGCAACTTATCTGCCAGCAAAAGTATTCCTGGCAGAGAAGGTCCGCCAAGGTAAGTCCTGACAGCAAAAGTTATTGCCGGCAGATAATATTTTACCGGCAGATAGTTTGCCGGCCTCTTGGAAAAATATTTTGTGTCTATCTCTCTTCTAATTCCTGTATTTTTTTTCTATGCTCCATCTAACTGATCATTTTTATATTTTTCTATACGTTTTTTAATTTATAGGATCTAAGATGCTAGGACATTATCCTGTATTTTTTCAGTTCATGTGTTTGAGAAAGGAGCCCGTATAGCTGAAAGGCAATTTAGTCCTGTGGTTTTAACTACGGCGATCGACCGGGGCGCGAGTGCATGCGTGTCAGATGATCCAGGATTCGCTTCGTTGCCAGTCGGCGAGTATCGACTACTCTGTAGTAGTAAGAGGCAATGAAACAACAAATTTCACTTCAGTGGTAACAGTAACAACACTTTATATACGCGCGTGGGCAAACAATTTAACGCTGGCGCAGAGAAAAATGCTCCATGCTTCTACCATCGATAGGATTCCATCGGTTAGACGCATGCACACATCCTACCATTCACTTCTTTTCTCACTTTATGGTATTTACTCCATATCTTTGCATTATTGTTGTCGATTTTAAAGGTGTTGTGCGTCTGTATATGTTAGACGCATGCCTGCATGATATGATATTTCCTCCGTATCTCTATATTATTGTTGATTTTAACTTTTAGGGTCTGTTCTAAAAAAAGATGAAATACAAATGAAAGTTGATGGATATTAACTCTGTGAAGCATGCAGAGCCAGCGATTTGATTCTTCTCAACATACACCGTACCATAAGGGGGGAGTTGCAGAGTTGCATTGACACTCCTTAGGGGGGAGGGCGAGGCGCTGCTGAAGGTAACTTGCCATCGCTGGAGAAGACAGGGTCGGCCGCCTGTTTCCTCACTCGGCCAGCCGGATCCACCGGCGGGGAGACCGGGGTCGCCAAATCCGGTGTCCCCGGCCTCCTCGCTGGCCGATGCGGCGGTGGCGGCACGGCACTGGTGGAAGGCGATGGCGCTGGGCGAGGGGATAGTTCGCTGCTGTGCTGGTCAAGGCCTCAAGGGCGAGGGCGTGCACGATGGGTGAGGGCGAGGAGATGGGGGAGTCGGGGAGGTGGGGGATCGAATCTAAGTCCCTGCTCGATTTATTTTGTCTCTGCTCGTTCAGCTCGGCTCAGCCAACTCTTTTGTCCTGGTTGGTCTAAAAAATCGGCACTGAATACATTAGTGCTGGTTTATATAAATAACCGGTACCGATAACCTCACATAATAGTAGGGTAGGATAGAAAAGTTAGTGCAAAAATTTACCTTTTACAATCCTAGGTAGCTATATTCAGGACAAATTTGAATCCTTAAGGTAGCTATATTTTGGCACGGAGGGAGTACTCCCTCTGTCCCATAATAGTAGGGTTTTTTTATTTTTTGAGAAAATTAAGGTTGGGATAAGGAGTGGTTATAATTGGTTGAGATGAGAAGGTAGGTAAAAAAAATTTATGAAGAAATGGTTGTGATTGGTTGATAGGTGGAGAAGTAGTAGTATTTTGGGACAAATTCAAATGCCAAAGGTAATAGTATTATAGGACAGAGGGAGTAGTATCTAATCCTAAGGTATATAACTAGTCATTTGATGTTGCCTAAGGTTCACAAGCTCATGGATGTCAATTCAACAATATGGCTATAACAAGGATTAATAATATTAACTAATAAAGCAACAGGTGAACGATATAAATTTATAAAAGTGATGCAATAATAGTGAAACAATACAATTTTCACATTAATAGGATTCAACAGCTTAGGGCTTGTTTGGCAGGGCTCCAGCTCCTAGATTCTGGTTTGGTGGAGATGGAGCCCAGCCAAACGGTCCAGCTCCAGCAAAAAATGGATCAGATCAGACTGGATCGCTCCTAGAAAAAGAACTAGCAGGTTGGAGCGACCTTCTGCCAGCTCCATGGCTCCAACTCCGTCCATTTTACATATGTACCCACAGAAGTTGTATTGTAATTACCCGCAAATGCCACTGATATACCCTTATCCGAGACCAGCCCCTCGGCCCCCTCCCGACTTCTCTCCCGACCTCTCCCAAATCCCCCTCTCGACTCCTGCGCGCAAGGTTCCAGTGGCGGTGACGGCCAAAGGGGGAGCAGGCAACGGTTGCCAGAGGGGAAGCAGGCGGCGGTGTCTGGAGGGGAAGCAAGCGGCGGCGACGCAACTCGCCCCCCCTCTGGCATCTCCATCCCCGTCCCTACCCCGAGCGGCGGTGTTGCGGTAGATCCAGGGGTGGGCGCGGCGGCCGAGGGGGAGCAGGCGGCGGCGGTCGGAGAGGGAGCAGGCGGCGGCAGCCGGAGGGGACGCAGGCGGCGCCTGGAGGGGAAGCAGGCTACGGCGGCGCGTGGAGGGGAAGCAGACGGCGGCGGCAGTCTCTCTCCGGTCGAATCCCCATTGAAGAGAGGTATTTCTCCAAACCCTATAGCTTCTCCCCACTCTCTTTCATCAATTTTGCACCCAAATTGTTGTATTAATCAGTGGAAATGATTTGTATGAATCTTGTTCTATCATGATTTTGCTCCAAAACTGATTTTGTTGCTCTGAAAGATAAATTTTTGTTAGTACTCATTTTGTGATTGATATGCAGAAATTGAACCTATTTAGTTATTGAATTATAGATATTGTAGTCATAATCAGTAAGTTGGATCATTTTCCTTAAAGTGAGATGAATCATTTTGCTTTATTAGAGACGAGTACTAAATTGAAATGCGTTCATTAGTATTGATAAAAGATTGCTGTGAGTGAGTGGATGGCAAGCATGGATCAAACTATGCCATCGGGGAGTGAAAACATTCATGTCATAATCAACAATTATCAATTATGCATCAAGTAAAAAAAAACCAAGGGTAAAATTGTCCATCTTCCCCCACCTATCTCTTTCAGGATTTCTGGAGCTGATCAGGCTAGCCAAACACTTTCAGGCCACCTCCAGATCCTACAGGATCTAGCTCTCGTTGGAGTTGGATCCAGAAGTTAGGATCTAGGAGTTGGAGCTCTGCCAAACAGGCCCTTAATGTATGATATGGCTTGCCTTGATTGCTCACAATGTCTTCCAGATCCTCGGTGACGAACAATTGATCTTCCAGAACAGTAGCGTCTACACGACAAACACAAACAAAACAAACCAGGCTAGGAAAACCACACAAGCATGGGCTACAAAGCACATAAATGGGCTCTTGAAATTTTAAGAAAAATTAGAGACTTAAACGGATCAATTACGAGTTCAAACGGTCAAGTTATGGCCATTTGAAGTTTAAATGTAGTTTAAATGAAAATTTACAAACTATAGGAATTATTTTTCTATTGAAAAATGCATTTATGATGGCAGCCCAAGGAGAGAGAAAGTGCTGATGTGTGGGTCCCATGTGTCAGCCTCATAAAGAGGCCAACAAGCAGGCCCCACGGAGGCACCACGCTAGCAGCCACGCGCGTGACCACGCAGCGGCCAATTTGGCCACACCGAGCTGACGCAACTGCCACGCGGTGGCCACATCAGTGCCATGCGGGAGGGAGGAGGGTGACCGATGCAAATGGCATGGGACCCGAGGGTCACTAGCATCCGACAGAATGGTGGATGGCCATGAGCGTGCAGGGAGGGAGAGCGCGAGGTGGCGGGCTCACCGATGAAGATGTAGCTGCAAAAGGACGTCGGATGCGGCCGATGGTGAGGTTGAAGCGACGGGACGGCTCGGGTCATCGGTGATGGCGGCTCTCCATTGGTCTCAGAGCTTAGGGAGGTTGATGCCAAGGTGCGGAAGGCAACAACGAAGCCAAAGGTGGTGGCGGCTTGACCCAACGGTGCTTCGGTGAGGCGGACGAGGCGGCCGGAGTTCTCCATTGCCGACGGAGAGAGAGGATGGTGCGGTGAGATGGTGAGAGGTCGAGGGAGCTCAAGGCAGTGGCAAGGGGAGGAAAAAGAGGACGAGGCCGTCCTTTTATAGGCCGCCGCGGAGGAGGAACGACGACGAGGAGGGAGATCGACACCGATGTTGCTAGGGTTTCGACCAGTGAAGACGACGACCCACTACCATCGATTTAGAGCTCGAGTCAATGCGCCGTCTCTGGGGGAATTCAAGAGGGGGAGGGGGAGAGAGAGAGAGGTCGCTACGGCTGGAGGTAGGAGACGACCCCACCCATCAGTGACAGAGGCAACGCGAGCGGACTAGCAGAGTGGCATGGGCCAAGGCAGGCTAAGGGAGAAAGGAAAGGGAAGTGGGCTGCGCAGGTGGCCTCGTGGGCTGGCGCGAGTGTGCATGCGGGAGGAACAGGCCCAGGTGGTTTGGGCCGGTGGCCTTGCAGGTGGGAGATGAAGGAGGAGGCCGAGAGGGTACGAGAAAGGAGGTGGGCCGCGGCAGGCCGGGACGAGCAGGCCAAGGGGAGGAAGGAGAGAAAGAGGGAAGGTGGCCTAGGAGGAGAAAGGAAAGATGGGCCGGACTTGGCCTGAGAGAAGACAAGGAATTTTCTTTTATTTTTCTTTTATAAAATTTCTGATAAAGGATTTTGTTGTGGTTATATTATTTATAGTATTCTGAAAATTCATGTAAAAATTGGTTAAGAATGGGGAATTTTATAAAAAATACCCACAAGCCAATTTGAGTTCAATCTTGGTGATTTTTAATTGTTGAAGGCTCTTTTCGGCTTTCATAGTTTCTAGAAATTCATTAGAACACGATTTAAAATTAGGGTTAATTTTAGGGCGTTACAAGATGTCATGCATAAGCAATGATTCTAGAGAGAATAGAGACGAAGAATTGGACATGTCAAAGAAAAATTAAAACGTGGTTGGAGCCCATGCGCTGAATTCCTATTGAATTGGGGTAGATGATTGCAAAAAAGGAATTTAAAGGAATTCACTCTCTCCGTCTCAAAGTATAGCTACTTCTAGAATTCAAATTTATTTCGATATACAACTACTTCACCTGTCTCCTTATCTCAATCAATCACAATATTTCTCATTTAATTTCTTCACTTATATTTTCTATCTTAAACAATCACAACTATTACTCAGTGTAACCTTAATCCTTCCAAAAAGGGCATAAGTGTGTATATTTTAAGACAGAGAAAGTAGCTAACTTCAATTCTATGTTGAAAACAACATAGTTAGAAAATTTTTCATAGAAATTTGAATCTTATAGAACTTTTATGAAAATACTTCAATCCAAAGAAGCCCTTAATAATTGTCTACTCCCTCTACCCTAAAAAGAATCAATTTTTAGCTATAAAGTTGGACAAGCACTTATTTAGTTTCATAGCTTGAAATTATTTTTATAGGGAGTATGCAAGTTATTAAAAAACCAAGCGAGGGAGAGGGTACTCCCTCCGTTTTAATTTACTTGTCATTCTAGTATTCAAATTTTTTTTGTTAAAATACTTGTCATTCTTATATTCCAAAGCATTTTGAGAGATGTCTTTTCTTTTCTATCATTAATCAATGCAACCACACTAGTACTTAGTAATCATCACAAAAAATTTTAATGCTTGTTTTGATAAATTAATTAGAATGTAATTAATGAGGATAATAATGTAATTTATCATACTTTTTATTTTAGTGTAAAATTTATAGAATAACAAGTAAATTAAATTAGAGAGAGTATTTTTTATCAACTCAAAACCTTACTGTACCAAGTATCTCGAGAACAATAGCATTGGTGTCTCGCATCGCATTCTTCCCACAGAGAAAGAGAGTGCTGGAGTTCTCCACATGTGAGTACAGTGCAAAGTACCCGAGTAGTAATGTTCGCACGCTTTCCTGCCACACGTCCATCACATTACACCAAAGGTGGTGTTTGGTTGGTGCCAGGTAACACAGATGTGAATGGGATCGGAGCGGTAAGGGAAAGCAATTCACTAGCTACGGATTGATCAGCGAGTAGAGTACTATTCGGCTGCACGCGGGCGATCTGTGGATGGTTGGATGCTCGTAGTAGGCAGTAGGTGTTCCCTCTAGTTCCGTAATAGTACTTTCGTTTTGGACAAGGACACGTTAAAAAAAATTTAACCGCTATTTTCTATTATAATATTAATAAATATATAATTTTATTGAAGTATTTTGTAAGATTTTATTGGAGTACTTATGATGAGACTGAGCAGTAGTACTGCTCTTCACCTTTCATCTCAGTTTGAGTATTTACTCCGTATATCGGTGTTTACTGCGTGTGCACAGAGTACTACATTATTCACTCTTTTTTTTTATCGAACTTTACGGTATTTACTTGTCTCTCTCTGTGTATTATTGCCTTGCATCAAGAAGCCACAGGGCCCGTTCGGCAGGGCTTGTAGTTTTAGATACTTTCTTATTTTCTAAAAAGTACTACTAAATAATATGGTTTTTAAATTTTTGTATATAGAAGTTTCTAAAAATATCAAATAAATTTATTTTAAAATTTATAATAATTATATTTAATTAATCATGCGTAAATGATTGGTCTCGTTTAACTTTTAGGAGTTGTATAGACGTGTGCACAGACGGCAGGACTGAACAGTAGCACTACCGTTCACTTTCATTTTATCTCACTTTGCAGCAATTACGCCCGTAGCTCACTTTAAAATATAAGGTATGGCGGATAAGCCATGAAATGAATGAAACGGCTACATGTGATAAGCTAACAAAGTGCATTGCTCTGAGCCACAGGCTGTTTTTAGTTCTCTTTCAAAGGTGAGCGGAGTACGCATCACACTTATATTCTAAAGTGATACGGTTGTTTTTGTCTAACAAGAATTCTCACTGTAACATAGAGCCACGATGTATCTAATCAATGGTCGGATTATTTTGTTTAACGTGGGAATTTTCTTATGGTGTCATATATAGATAGGTAGAGTATCAATGTTTTGGCAAAATTCACTTACTACATCTCTAATTGGGACAAATTGGCACCAAATCAAATTACAGTAGTAACACAACTCAAGGCTTCCAAAAGTATTAAGGATGTGTTTGGGTCAATGGATTTGGTGGGTTGGGATGAGTTTATCCTATTTTTTGGTGTGTTTGGTTTGTAAACTAGGTGGATAGGGTGGACCCAGTAGGGAATATTCCTCTCATATGCGAGATGGATTGATCCGGCCAAAACAGCCGGACCACACCGACCCACCTCGCGGAAGACGGGGCGACGGCGCACGGAGCGGTGACGGCGTAGGCCAGGGAGCGACAACGGCGCAGGTAGCTCCTCCTGGACCGGCGACGCGGTGAGTTTCTCTACGTCGGGCGATGGCGCAAGCCAGGGAGCGGCGATGGCGACGGCACAGGGAGCGGCGACGGCAGGCGACGGGACGACGGTGGGCAACGGCGCAGGGAGCAGCGACGCGGTGAGTTTCTTTGCCTCGGGCGACGGCGTAGGCCAGGGAGCGGCGACGGCAGGCGACGGGACGACGGTGGGCAACGGCACAGGGGACGACGACGGGCGACGGCAGGGAGCGGCGATGCGGCGACGGCGCAGGCCAGGGAGCAGCGACGGCAGGCGACAGGACGACGGCGGGCGACGGTGCAGGGAGCAACGGCAGGCGACGGCACAGGGAGCAGCGACGCGGTGAGTTTCTCTGCCTCGGGCGACGGCACAGGCTAGGGAGCGGTGACGGCGACGGCGCAGGGAGCAGCGACGGCGGGCGACAGCGCAGGGAGCGGCGACGGCGCAGGCCAGGGAGCGGCAACGGCGACGGCGCAGGGAGCTCCTCGTGGACCGGCCGCGTCCATCCTAGCATCATCCTTTCATCCAAACAGGTGATATGATCAGTCCATTCCCTTCTATTTCTTCAACCAAACAAAAAACATGGTTCATTCCATCCCTCCAACCAAACAAAAACTGGGACTAATCCATCCAAAAAAACAGGAATAGATCTAACACATCCCAGTTCATTCTCAAACCAAACATATCCTAATATAGCCTAACATGTTTCTTGGGACCGAGAAAGCCACAGACTTTGCTATCCTGATGCGCATTTGCATATGATGTTTTCTACTAGTATATGTGACTTTACCCTGTGCATGGGGCAGAGTTGTGTCGTTACATGCTGCTAGGAGTAGCAGAGCAGTGTAGCAGTCTAGCAAAGCGAGTAGTATAGCTAGCTGAACATTGAACCAATCGAGTACTACCATTCTTTGCTTCTCAGCTTAGTGAAAATTTAAATTTTAAAACATAATTTAGAGTAGATTTTAGGAAATTTTTATTGTACTTTATTTTTTCGGTTAATTTGATCCATGCCATTATGAATTCGCTGTTTTGGAAAAATGCCATTACTATTCACTATACCGGCTCAGTGCCATTGGTATTTTGTAAAATTTGAACGTGCCATTTTATACGTCATTAGACCATTTTTTTCATACCGTATTTTTGTATGGACCAAAATACCCCTAGCCATTCTTCTTCCCCATCTTTATCTTCTTCCTAGAACTCTAGCGAGGACGTAAGACGAGTTTGAAGCTGACGGGGTCGTTGGACTTGAGCAAGCCAGAGTACTCCTTGGCGCGCTCGTCGCCAGCATCAAAGTGGGTCTTGCTGTTCTTCTCGGGCACCTGCTTCGCCACGTTCTTGCGCTGGAAGTTTAAGCAGACGAAACGGCCAAGGAAGAGTGTGGAGGCTATGGGCTCCAGGTACCTCATAGAGAACAATACGGCTACTCGGATAGAGGTTGGGCCGGCCCATACAATTAGAGATAGAGTAATACACGGTTTCATGTAACCTTGTGTGGGCTCCCGTTTATATAACATGAGACCCTCATGTATTGATTGTACCACTTCCCTGTATCAAATAGTTTGGTACACACGAATACAATATTAATAGCATCAAGCACATACACTTAAGTCTAATCATGAATTTATTACATCGTAGTGCCGCAAAGGCATAATAGAGTATTATGGAACCAAGGTCTAGATTACATCCAAAAGCAGAAATAGATAAGGCAGCGGATACATAGGTAGCAGCAACGCCATTGCCACAGGCAATGACCAGGGACTAAGATCTACTGGGCACCATTGTCTTCAATAGCCTCCGGGTAATGAGCATAGGGGTCTTCAGTGACTTCATCCTTAAATACCGATAGATTTAGCAAGGGTGAGTACGAGAGTACTCAACAAGCCATCATACAAATTATGCAATTGTAAGCAGGACAAGGAGTGGCTTGGTTCTTTTGCGTAAATCAAGTTTTTCGAAAACACTTTCACAAGTCTAGGACCTAGCAATGACTCACAAGTTTTAATTCATGGTTGTATTAAAATTAGCGGAGGTTCTGTCCACCATCCGGGTTATAAAGAATGGCTTCCCACCACTGATTCGTCATTATTTTCAGGGGTTCACCCATTCCCGCCTTTCGGGAATTGACTTTCCCAGTCCAAAACTATATGCAATATCCCCCACTATCAAATTAAATTTTTGGAGTCTAGCCAAGTGTATAACATGTCTCGGTGCTCAATTAACCGCGAGCACAACTATTCGAATAGATTGGTCTATTCACACTATAGTGGATGTACGCTTTACCCGCACCCCATGACTTGCCCAACAAATGAGATGCGTCACGGCAAAGCATTTCAATAACCTCGCTTTGGCAGTACCCGCTCCATGAACTTTAGCCCTCATGCACTCTAGGCGTACACGGTTTCTAGTAGTGAGAGGAGTTCCGGCGTTCCCGAGAGGGAAAAACACACACATTCATGAAATTATAATTAAGTCAAGTTTAACTTAGGTTACCCACCGATGGTTATCCACCAAGTAGGTTTCCCACCTATCCCACACATAAGTGAAACCACTGCGTCTTGGGTACTGCCTCTGCTCGGCTATTTACTTTGCTAGGTCTTTACCCATGCGAGAAGTACGGTAGTACTCGGTTTGTTTCATGCATAGCTTCATGGATCGGTCCTTAATTGACTAGGACGGTCCAACCTTCCCCAGAAACCACCCAATTCATGCAACCATCCTGGTTGAAAATGATGTTTAGTTTCACTTTTATTTTCACCAGACATTCCATCTGAGTCATGGCATTGTGGTGCTCATGTCTCCACATGCCGATATGTAATTACCTTCCCTAAGGTAATTACCCCAAGCAAAGATTTTATTGAATAATCATGAGCGTAGTGCAACTAATAGCATAGCTAAGCATTGACGAGGCACATACGATAATTTTAAGGCAACAAGGTAAAAAGGGCATTCAATATCAAGGAATGGCATAAGCACAATTAGGTAATTCAATGTTGCATGCAATTTTATTTGCAATCAAAATAATTTCACAATAGGTTCAACATGTTCAAGTGATGATTTGCCTTGCTCAGAGTCTTGCAGTTCCTGGTCCTCGATCAACTCAACAGCTCCCTCGGACTCTAAATTTACAAGCGAGGGATTTAATTTGAATTTGAAATAGAATTCAAATAAATCACAAAAATCCAGAGAAATTCATAAAATACAAAATTGGTACCAATAGTTAGGCCTTGAATTTAGATGAATTTAGGTTCAAGTTTCATTTGAATCGGAGCTACGGTTTAAAAGTTACAACCTTCTAAAGATTCAAATTTGAATTAATTCAAATTAATTGTGAAAGGTCATTGTGCTTCGGGCGGCCCAATCAGCACAGGACCCAACCCATGTGGTGCCGAGGCTGATAGGTGGGACCAGCCCAGAATTTATTTTATCTAGCAAATTATTTTTCCTATAGGAAAGGGGGAGCGGCTGACATGTGCGACCCGGCCCCATTGACCAGAGCCGATCGGGCCACTAATACCCCGGTGGGCCCTATTTGTCAGCGGCACAGAGTATAAATACCGATTTAAACACATTTTCTACACATACAGACCCACATGCCATAGGTACATGAAAGAGTATAGACTACCGTATGCCTACACAAGGGGGTATACTACTGTGGGCTCCGGCTGTCAGCCCGGGGGGGGGGGGGGGGAAAGGGGCAGAGGTCATCATCTACCTCTCGCTCGAGCGCGAGATGTGGGCACCCCGGAAGTGCATTATGGAGAGTAATTATTATGACAACGCAAAATATCTAGATGGATGGGGTCTCGAATAAAAACCGAATAAATGCGGTAACCATCCATCCTCATCGCAGCCTTGCCATAATCTTTACCCACTCACAATACAAATTCAACGCGCCGAATTCAGAAATAAAGAGATATTTGGAGAGTTGATTTACCAGTCCCAAACGGCGAAGTGTGCCCGTCAAACCACACGAAGGTGGCGACCAAACATGATACACACTTCTGGGGACATGGTCTACGGTTGAATCAACGTCCATGCATCTCATCATTTCTAAATTCATACTCATGTTCAGCTAGTCCCCAGGAAAGCGACTAACTTCACACTTTCATCGCAAGCAATTGATAAACATCACAATTACTCTAAATATGGATAAACGAGCAGCAGAGTTATATATATTACATAGAGGGCTCACACTCTAATTCATCACAAAGTAACCCAAAAGATAGCAGCGAAAAAATATAAACATAAAAGATAAAACCAGTGGTGCCATTACCAAACCACAGGGCAACCGACTAGGGATAGAGCATAACTTCGACTATATATTATCCTCGCCACCCTCGGCGGAATAATAGTAGACCACATCAGTGTCGTCGATATCCTCACCTGAAAGATATGCAGCGTGAGTACAACAAGTACTCAGCTAGACTTATACAATAATAATAGAACAAAGGAGTAATGCTAGTCTCTACATCAAGGAGTATAGCTATGTCGATCTGATTTTGCATAAAGCTGATTTTATTGAGCAAGACATACATTTAAAACATAAGCAATTGTGAAATAGCTCAATTTGAAATTTTAGGACAGCAAGCTTATAGTTCTAAAATGGAAGTAAGAATGAGCACAATCCTATGCTCTAACATCAACAATGGGCCACCATTGCCCAAAAATTATGCTACACAAGCATACCATCTTTCATGGCTAAAATCAAGCCATATTTAGCATCAAAGCCTTTTATATAAATCCATCCATCCATGACTATCCTAAGTCATGGTATAACAACATAATCCCATAACCACATATCCCAAGTTGGATGCTAACATGAGTAACTAACACATCAAGCGATCGTCCTGTAACCGTGGACACGGCTATTCGAATAGTTCTTACTCTGATCAAAGGTGTATATTTTTACCCACACGATGTGATAGAAGCCAAACGGCTACACTCTAGTTTGATCCGTACTTGCCGGTACCCACACTCTATACATTGAGTGCGGACTAGAGGTCACAACACAATCTTTTGCACGCTTAGCCCCAACCACCTAAACCACGTCTGGGCCCCCGACGGCTTAGTCGTGCGTGTGTGGTGACTAAGACGGGCTCACCGTCGCGGGAGGCACCTCCGGCCAAAACCAGGCACGCTCAAGGCCCTCCAAAGGAAAAACCATCCTCACGACTGACGGACGGGCGTAGATGGCCACAGCCTCCTGTGCTACTTAGTTAAGCCGTCCCATTCCCGCCGTGTGGAAGTATGTAGGGTGCTTGAATAGACGTCAACATGTTCGGTCCTTAATGACCCAGATGGAGCTACGTGCATCGGGAAAACACCATCCCGTCATCGCCCTATCATCTGTCCAAGTCAAACATATTCTTAATTATAAATCAAAAGTTATTCTTTTCAAATTTTAACCCATCCATTTGGATTAAACTAGTTTTGAACCGATAGCTCCATCTATCGGATTTTTCTAGGTCTAGAAATAAGCATGGCTAAGCATTCGATAAAATAAAAGCATCCCAAAGTCCTTAACCAGGGGTGACAAGGTATAAACATGGAATCAACAACCAAGGAATGGAAATGCATACAATTGGGTAATCTTGACTCTACCCGTTTTTCCCATTTTAAATAGACCGTAACATGCATATAGATATTGCTTTCACAAACAAATCAATTTATTGAAAATATGGGTTCAATATGCTTAGATGCTTGCCTTGCTGCAGCGAGTGGTCACACTCAACTTCTGGTTCTTGCTCCACGTACTCCGAGTTGTCTGAATCTACCGATAAAAAGCGAATATGCAAACAAGAATCAATTAAATATGCCTATGCAAAAATGATCAATAAATGCTAAGATAAATACAGTAGGTAGGCCACATTCTAAAGTGAATTTTAGTGAAGAATCATTTCAAAATCTTCTATGGTTTATGAGTTACAAAAATAACAAGATGAAAAGGCTAAAAATGGCAGCTTTGTAATTATTTATATTGTAACTCTAAGTTATTTTACTTGACTGACATGTTCTATTAAGATTTCAAGAAGGCATGTATTTTTATATAAAAGAGCATAACCTACTGGTTTCAACAAAATTATGTTCACTGGATTTGATTTAAATTAATTTAGTTGTGAATTTTACAAGTTTATCAAAAAGGAAAGTTAGAAATCACTTAGGACTATTTTGGGAGGTAGTTTTGTCAAAAACAAATTATCTACAGCAAAGGTTACAATTTTATGAGTTGAACAAAAGTGGTTTCATATTTTTAGCAGTTAGGATGAATTTTCTAGAAATTTTATAAACTTCTAGGTTATAAAGAGGTATATAATGGGTATTTCCATTTTTAGAGAAAAATCCTACACAGAAGTTCTCACTTTTTATTTTATAAAATTAAAGAGAATATTTTTATGAATCCATATAAATTTTGGTTCACCTCAAAAGGAGTTATAATGGATTTCATAGAAATATTCCAAATTCCTAGGCACAAAATAAGTTATTGTTGCTTCTTTAATTTCTAGAGGTAGTTTCTGTACAGAAGTTGTTCTATTTTATTTTACAGTATTAAAGTTCACAAAGTTACAGAACTAACAAAATTGGGTTCACTCAAAAAGGAGTTAAAATGGCAAAGTTATGGATTTACAAAGTTTAACTATTTTTCTGTTGGAAAATACTTCAGTTTATCTTATCTTTTCTTTTGTTATTTTTCCTCAGCTGGGGCCCATCTGTCGGCAGCACAAAACAGAGGAGGTGCAGGTTGGCTGGGTCGCCAGTTCTGTTCGCCGGCGTCGGCGGTGAACGGTGGCTCAGCTTGGGTGGCGGCCAACAGAAGAAAGATAGAGGGGACCAAGGCGAAGCTAACGGTGGTCTTCTTTCTAGCTCGGGTGACCGGAATCGACAGCGAAGGCGGCGCAGGCGGCGGAGTACTTCGGGATGCTGCGGCAAATCGAAAAGTGATTCCACCTAGGGCAACTTAGTGCATGCAGGTGCTTCTAAAGGGCTCCAGGGAGCTCACCAGAGGTCACGCGGGGTCCGGCGGGGTCGGCGCAACAGCAGCAATGTCGAAGACTACTCGGCGGCGGCGAAGCTTCTCGGTTCCACGGCGGTAGCTCACTCCAGTCGGCCTGCAGCCAAGACAAGGTGTCTACCCGGTTATAGACTACACAGGGATGGTTCGTGAGCCATGAATCGGACTGAGGCCTACCAGAGAGAGGGAACTCAATGGCAGCGACACAGATCGGCGCCGGGGAAGACGGAGGCTGATCTCGAGCTTCACTGTGCTATATCCCGATTCCTTCGACTGGCGGTCTCCTGGAGGTCCGGCGACAATGTTGGCGCCAGGGCTTGGCCTACGGCGTCTTGAATCGGCCGGAACGGCGACAACCTGAGCAGCGGCGGTTCGGCAGCGCCGAGAGCAAGGACGGCGGTGGCACAGCCACTTCGGCTGGCGAACCTAGGGCAGCAGAATACAAAAATGGAATGATTAATACGTGTAGATCACGTTCCCGGGGTCAAGAAGGGATGGAACTCACCGGATCTAGCTCGGGCTCAACCGAACACCTTCGGCAGAGGAGAAGGTGGGCTTGCCGGTGGTGATCTTTGGGGGTTTTCTGGGTTTTCTCGGTAGGAACGTGAAGAGGATGGGAGAGAGGCACTGCTGGCGAGATTTGGAGCGAAATGGTCGAGGCTTCCTAGAGGTGTGCTTGCCCAGGCTGCTCTGTGTACTGAGTGAGGGAGAGAAAGGAGGTGCTGACACGTTGGCTCATGCAAATTGAGGTGGCTCCAACTCTACAGTGCCCTGGGTGGGTCCCACATGTAAGGAAACAATGTTCTACACATTTTTGGCTAGATTGTGACTATGGCTTGTGGGCCCTTGAAGTGAAATCCAAGGAAGCAGTGAGGAGGATGGTTAGAAGTTGGGTGAAACACTCTGTCCCATGCTGCAGTGAGGCTTACAAGTGGGCCAGGTCTTGTGGGGTCCACCTGGAAGTGAGAAATGAGAGGAGAAAACTCTAGAGACTAAGTCTTGTGAGCTGTATGGACAGCTGTCTTGCATCTGTGATTTCAGTAGGTTACTAAGGGATATAAATTATGGGAAAATTATTGGAGGTAGAGAAAGTTGTGTTTAACCTGCTGACCAATTTTCAGGGTTAGAAGTGGTCTGGCTTGTCTTTGGTGAAATTGCAAAGTAGGCATAATGATCCAGTTTTTCTGCAGTGTAGTTTATGTCCCTAGGGCTTTGCTCTTATTATTTTATGTGACTTCTTTGGGAATTAAATTGAGCCAAAATTCTGGTGGTAGGGTTCTTGTTGACACACCTGTTGGTAGAATTGCACTACCTAATTAATCTTCATTTTTATTTGGTGAGTTTTAGAAGTAAACCAATTTATTTCAGCTAGCTTCCTAGTTTTGCTGATTTGAGGGATTTCATTGAAGCATTTATTGAAGTGATAAAATCATGTAAAATTTACAGTGGGTTAAGTATGTGGGATAGTGTTCACAGGAATTTTTCCATGATTTTATGTTTGACCAATCATTTTTAGAAATTCCTTAGGCTATACAAATGCATATGCATCCTATTATGAAAATGCACTTTAAGATCCAAAAACAATTCAAAAGAAAGCCTGCACATGAAATGGTACTTAATTTATTTATCTCTATATTTTTATGTCAAACTTTTATCTATACATATTTAGTCATATTATATTTTCTATTTCTTGTAAATTATCTCCTGAAATTAAATCTAGGGTTGTGACACAAGAGGTAGCGAGACATGGCGTGGCGCGGCGAAGTGTGACCGGGCAGAGCCCGAAGCGGCACCGCGCCAGCGGAAACGGACACGGTGGTCCCCCGGCGGCTAGCCGACAGCGACAGCGAGGCCTCACGGTTCCCGGGAGAGCGTAACGAGCACGAATGACGGTGGCTCGAACACTCCGACATCCAACTATGTAGGGCAAAGGCGAGCAAAGCTCGGGGTCGGCATTGCGGAACATTTCAAGGTACATGAGCACTCGATTTCCCACCTAGAATGGTTCGGAGTGGCATCGTGGGTGAACTGCCCATAGTGAGCTCGGTGATGGCACGGCGGCACACGGGCCGGCACGACTACAGGCCCTCATCGGCCAAAATTGGCGGTGCTACAACTCCTAGGGGTAATGGTGGTACTACAGACGCGAGGACTCACCGAGAGGTGGCTGGACGACGAAGAACGGTGGTGCAGAGTGCTGGCCGCGGTGAAATAGGGCAGATGGGCTCCCTCTTGTGCGCAAGGTGTTTGACGGAGGGGAAACTGCATCAGCCGACTCCCAGCTCCCTTCCTGCGGTCCTCCCGGCCTCTGGTGCGCTAGATACTCACCCCACCTAGCAAGGCCAGCACGGTGGACTCCTTTGGCGGCACAGCTTCACGCACCACAGGTGCTCGACTAGTGGCGCGGCGGTGGCCTGCCCATTTCTTGGCTCGGTTTGGGGGCGAAAGAGGGGAGAAGAGGGATTGAGGCATGCTCGAGCTCCTCCTTAGCTTAAATACTTGTGGGCAGCCGTAGAGCACTCAATGGCTATGGGTTACGCGGGCTTAGCGGCGCGGCACCATTAATTGTTGACGAGATGAGGTTGCGGCAGCAGGATTTGCACGTGCACAAATCCCCTCTAGACGGCGCGGCGGTTTAATGGTGGATGTGATGACATCGCAGCGGTCTAGGGCGGTAGGCCGAGGCAAGCGTGACGATGCGTCGGTGGCGACGCGGTGGCGACAAGACGTGTAGAGGCTCTGGGGATCTGGCGGTGGTGGGATTCGGGGATTAATGGTGTTGCGGGGATCCTGGAGGCGATCGTGCTGACGTGGGGTGACCGTCACGGCGGCGTCGCGACGCGCAGCTGGTGATGGCGCGCAGTGAATGCGCCGCGGAAATCCCAGCTATGCAATTCACGGTGGCACAGTGCATGGGCACGGGATTGTACCTAATGCCAGGCTGGTTGGGCTACGGTGCATAGGTGGCGGTGGCGGCGGGCAGGCACGGCGGCTGGCTCGGTGTAGAGGCGGCGGCGGTCTCGGCTACGCAGCAGCGGCCAATGGGGATAAGGACCCGATTGCAAAAGAATTAAAGTAAGGAGGGTCCTAACTGCAAAATTGCTAATCACTTCCAAACATAGAGAAATTCATATTTATTTGAGGTTTCTTTTCTCAAGTATATACTCTATAATTTTCTCTATCCCTTAATAATTATTTTAGCCTATATTTCAATTAGCACAAGATTTTAATAAGACATCATACTATTTATTTTGATTTTACCCAATTGGAATTCCCCCACCTAATCTTTTATTTTAACTTAATTCCACAAATCATTTTGGATACGACTAAATGTAATCCGAGGATTTAAATATTTGAATTAGGTTGGCACCAAAATAAATAAAATAAAAGGGAACAACTTCGGCATGATGTAATTTATTAAAAGTTTTTGACGGTTCCAAATTTTGGGTTCATAATTTATTAGTTGAATTTTCAGGATGTTACACTTTGCATGATAAGGAAAGGGATATAGTCCTAGCCGGTTACTCTGTATTCTGATAGCGAAATCTCTTGGTTGAGTCCGACTGGGATTCCTACCTTGTAACCTTGTCTCCTCCGTATATAAGGAGAGGCAAGGAGCCCTGGGGCAGAGACAACCAATCTCACCAGAGAATACAACGAAAGCAATACACAACAACTGGAAGTAGGGTATTACCTCACCCTAAGAGCCTGAACCAGTATAAATTGTCTTGTCTTTTGAAGTCCATCGAGTTTCGGTCCGACAAGTAGTCCTACAATCAATATTACCGATACAAAGCATGGACAGTTGGCGCGCCAGATAGGAGGTTCGTCAGAATCATCAACATCAAGCCCGATGGATCCAACCACAGGAGTCGACAGCGTTGGCTTCACCCCCGAGCAAACCATCAGCTTTGGAAGCCTCGACTTCATCGCCGACAATCTTGGCGTCCTCTCCTTGTCTGACTCGGTTTCAATCCGATCGGCTAGGAACCAAGTCGACTCAACGCCGGTTGGCTTACTCAACGCCTCAGCAGTTTTCCACAACCTGCTTCGGCAATACACAAGATCTACGAGCCCTAGGATAACTCTCTTTCCTAGCGTTCGACTCGGACTCAGCCTCAAGCTGGACAAGATCAGATCTAGGGGAGACGAGATCATCAATCTCCCACTCGGGCTCGACAACACCGCAGCAATCTTCAACTCAAATCCAGTGCGGTAGAACCAATCATCTAGAATTCGACTCGGATACGGCCCAGAGCCACTCGGGATCAGGTGCAGGGAGGTTGGGGTTGTCATCACACCATTGAACTACTTCGAGTCTGACTCCCAGTTGGACAGCAGCTCGAGGAGTTTTTCTCCACCACTCGAGGTCTTCATGGCGTCGAAGGGATCAACCTCGGGGCAAGATGCACGCAGACTACGCGACCAGCAAGAGGAGGAGGCTCGCCGGCTACGTGAACAATAGGAAGAAGACGCACGACGCTTACAAGCCGAGCACGAAGCTCGCAACGACAATCTGCGCAAGGCTGGGCGAACTGCCCAACAAGAAATTCTCCAGACCAGAGTGGGCGACCATGACGTCTTTGTGACTCCACAGCAAAATGTCGTGGCCGCTGCCACACACTTGGACACCCTGAAATTGGGGCCTTATCACTAAGCTACTCCGACTATCGCAAGAATCAAAGCCATGATAACCGCCGCAGCTTGTCAACAACGACAGCTATCTGGAGAAACACTCATACCATCCAACAAAATGACTTCAGACGCTGCGACTTCAACCACAGCACGGCACCGAGCAGCGGGCTCTGGTCAACACCTCTCAAAGTCCCACCGCACGTCACTCGGCCATTACAATGACGATCGACGACGGTACCACCACAACGAGCAATGGGATAACCAGGATGCTCGAGGACGACTACGACGAGATCTCCGCCATGACATCAATGCTCGACGCCGAGAATGCGAGGAAGATGAGCACGTGCGCTTCGGTCTCCACCATGAGCGGTTTCATCGCCGCAGTCGGAGTTGAAGCCCTCACCCGGATGAAGGAGTTCCAGCCTTCACTCACGAATTACAACAAGTCGACTAGCCATCCGGCTTTAAGCTGACAGGAACGGAGAAGTACGACGGCAAGACCAACCCAGAATCCTAGCTGACCGTATATACCTTGGCAATCTGTGCAGCTGGAGGCGACCACAAGGCCATGACTAATTATCTACCAGTCGTCCTGGCCGACTCGGCACAAACGTGGTTGACGGGGCTTCCCCGGTGGTCTATTGGCTCCTGAGGGGAACCCCGTGAGCGCTTCGTGGCTAACTTCCAAGGAACCTACGAGAGGCCATCTTCCGAGTACGATCTGTACCAGTGCCACCAAAGAAAAAACGAGTCTCTCCATGACTTCATCAAGCGCTTTTCCAAGAAGAGGAATTCAATCCCCAAAATCAAGGACGAGGTCGTCATCGCTGCCTTTCGTAAGGGAGTCAACGACACACCATTCATCACCAAATTTGCTCGGAAGTCGCCCAACTCGGTCAAAGCTTTATTCGACATGGCGAAAAAGTATGCTGATTCAACCGACGCAGTCGCTGAAGCACTCGACGACAAAAAAGAGTCCTGACGGAAGGAGCGACGAGATACGGACGGCGCGGCCCCATCCAAGACTGGGAACCGCAAGCCCAAGTCGGAGGACGTCGTGGCAACGGTCGAACGCAACCGACAGCGACCCCCAAGGATGGACGACTACCAAAAAGTAATGAACGGGCCATACCCTTTCCACCCTAAGAGGAAGAACGCGGCCAAAAATTACTTCACGCTTAAAAAGTTTATCACCGAACAAACATCAGCATCCGGCGAGTAGAAAGACAAAGACAAGCCGGACTCAGGCGCAGCCGGCAATTACCAAGATCCCCAGGCTAAGCTCAATCACATATTTGGAGGGCCATCAGTATACGAGTCCAAGCGCAAACAGAAGCTAACCGCTCGAGAAGTGAACTCGGTCTCTACTGATACCCCCTCCAGTATTTACGCTGGTCCGAGATGGCAATCACATTTGACCGCATGGATCACCCTGACCGAGTGGCTCATCCAGGACGGTATCCGCTCGTCCTGGACCCAGTCATCAGAAGCATCAAGTTGAAGAAGATTCTCATTGATGGAGGAAGCGCACTCAATATCCTCTTTGCCAAGACACTCAACGAGATGAAGATGCCTCGATCAGAGTTACGGACAAGTACAACTCCCTTCCACGGGGTAATCCCCGGCCTCTCTTCAACTCCACTCAGATAGATCACTCTGCCAGTCACCTTCGGCACGCGGGAAAATTTTTGCACAGAAAGCTTCTGTTTCGAGGTCACCGACTTCAAGACTGCCTACCACGTCATACTTGGGCGGCCAGCACTCGCTAAATTCATGGCGGTACCTTATTACACATACATGATGCTCAAGATACTTGGACCAACAAGAGTACTCTCTCTACACAGTGATGTTAAGCAAGCTTTCACCTGTGACAAGGAGAGCTGTGAGCTGGCCCAATCACACGGAGCAACAGTCAAACGAAATAATATCCAACAGATAGCAACAACTTCAAAGGAGGATAATGAAGTCCCAGCAAAAAAGGCGGCCAAGTCGGGAATTTCAGCGGACTCGGAGACCAAAAGGATCCCCCTGAACCCTTCCAACCCCACCAAGACTGCACTTGTCGAGACCAGACTCGACCCCAAATAGGAGGACAAGCTTGTCACCTTCCTCCAAGCGACATGCCTGGTGTACCAAGGGAGGTGATCGAGCATTCCCTCAACGTCAAGCCGGATGCCAAACCAGTCAAATAACGACTACGGTGCTTCACACAAGACAGCAAAGATGCTATCCACGAGGATATAACTAAGCTCCTGGCAGCCGGGTTCATGAAGGAGGTCTACCACCCGGATTGGCTGGCAAACTCAGTTTTGGTCTGGAAGAAGAACGGTAAATGGCGCATGTGCGTCGACTATACTGACTTAAACAAGGCGTGTCCTAAAGACCCATTTGGTTTACTAAGGATAGATTAGGTGGTAGATTCAACCATGAGATGCGATCTACTCAGCTTTCTTGACTGCTATTCGGGATACCATCAAATAAACTTAAAGGAGGAAGACTGCCTGAAAACTTCTTTTATCACACCGTTTGGCGTATACTGCTATATTACTATGCCGTTCGAGTTGAAAAATGATAGAGTAACATATCAACATACCATCCAGCGGTGTCTTCACACTCAACTCAGGCACAACGTTGAGGCGTATGTCGATGACATGGTAATCAAGACCAAATTCAAGGAAGACCTCATTGCCGACTTAGAAGAAATTTTTCAAAGCCTTCGAAGATTCAAGATGAAACTGAACCCGGAAAAGTGTCTTTGGAGTACCTTCGGGAAAACTACTTGGTTTCATCATTTCGCACAGTGGCATAGAGGCGAACCCAAAGAAAATCAACGCAATCATGAACATGGCTCCCCCTGACTAGCCAGAAGGACGTACAGAAGCTGACTGGTTGCATGGTGGCACTCAGCTGATTTGTTTCCCGACTTAGAGAACGGGGCATGTTCTTTTTCAAACTACTGAAGAAGGTTGACAGTTTTCAATGGACGCCAGAAGCCCAACAAGCCTTTGAAGACTTCAAGAAATTCCTTACATCACCACCCGTGTTGGCAACACCAATGCCCTAGAAACCACTTATGTTGTATCTTGCGGCAACTACTCAAGTAGTCAGCACAGTTTTGGTCGTTGAGCGGGCAGAGCTAGGACATATACAAAAAATTCAAAGGCCAGTTTACTTTATCAGTGAGGTCCTAGGTGAATCCAAGATGCGTTATCCCCAAGTCCAGAAGCTGCCATATGGATTACTCATAACTGTCTAGAAGTTAGTGCACTATTTTCAGTCGCATCAAGTCACAATTATCACATCGTTTCCACTCGGAGATGTTCTATATAATCACGAAGCCACTGGTAGAATCGCTAAATGGGCACTCAAGTTGATGGCGTTTGACATTCTGTTTCAACCACGGACAACAATCAAATCTCAAGCGCTCGCCAACTTCATGGCCAAGTGGACGGAAGTTCAGACGGCTGCACCCACAAGCAAGCTTGAATACTGGACAACATACTTTGGCGGTTCTCTACGAATCGCCGGTGCAGGAGCTGGCGTCATTCTAACGTCGCCCAATGGAGAAAAATTCAAATACGTCCTTCAAATACATTTTCCAGCATCTCACAATGTCACCGAGTATGAAGCACTCATCCACGGGCTCCGTATGGCCATATCACTTGGTATCCGACGGCTGGTGGTTCGCGGAGATTTTCAACTCGTGGTGAACCAAGTCATGAAAGACTAGACATGTCTAGACGACAACATGGCGGCATACTGTCAAGAAGTGCAGAAGCTGAAGAACAAGTTTGACGGGCTGGAAATCACTCACGTTATGCGCCAGTACAATGAAGCCACAAACAAACTAGCCAACATGGGATCCAAGCGAGATGTGGTCCCGACTGGAGTTTTTGTTGAGCAGTTGCTGGAACCATCAGTCAAGAAAAAGCCTGATCCCGAGCAGTCAGGGGCTGAACCTACCCCAGAACCAAGGGAAGTGCTAGTCATTTCTCAAGACTGGCGGACTCCAATCATCCGTTTCCTACAGAAAGACGAGCTCCCAGAAGACCACATGAAGTTGAACGAATCAAATGTCGAAGCAAATGCTTTCTCATAGTCGAAGAAGACCTTTATCGTCGAAGCATATCCGAAGTCCTCATGCGATGCGTCACACCTAAGGAGGGCAAGCAGATCCTACAATCAATCCACTCAGGCATTTGTGGCAACCATGCCACATCAAGGACGTTAGTCAAAAAGGCTTATAGACAAGGTTTCTTCTGGCCGACTACAGTTACCGACGCCAAGGACATAGTTCGGACATGCGAGGAATGCCAATTCTTTGCTCGGTAAACACACCTACCAGCTCAAGAGTTACAAACAATCCCAATATCTTGGCCCTTTGCAGTCTGGGGCTTGACATGGTCGAGCCATTCAAAAAAGCGCCAGGAGAGTTCACACACTTGTTTGTTGCAGTGGACAAGTTCACAAAGTGGATTGAGGCAAAAACCCATTGCTACCATCACTGCGGTTAGGGCAAAAGACTTCATCATGGGTATTATTTACCGGTTTGGAGTTCCCAATCTCATCATAACAGACAACGACACTCAGTTCACTGGCGGTATCATTTAAGATTTCTGTGACGAATTCAGCATCAAGATCTGTTATGCTTCTGTGGCTCACCCATGGAGCAATGGGTAGGTCGAGCGTGCAAATGGCATGGTCTTACAAGATATCAAGGCTAGGGTGTTTGACCGACTACGACCATATGCAGGGCGATGGGTACAAGAATTCCCATTTGTTCTCTGGTCCTTACAAACCATGGTCAATCAGGCAATAGGGCAATCCCCTTTTTTCCTAGTTTATGGTGTTGAGCCTATGTTACCAACCGAGTTGGAGTTTGGTTCTCTGCGAGTTCGGGCCCACTCAGAACACAAATCAACCGAAGACCGACTGGTCGAGCTCGATCAATTGGAGGAAGCAAGGGACATCGCAACTATCTAATCAGCAAGATACCTTAAAGGCTTACATTGCTATCACAGTCGTAATGTTCGTGGCCATGCCTTTTCGATGGGAGATCTCGTATTGAGAAAAATTCAAACCACCAAAGACAGGCACAAATTATCTCCCTTACGGGGAAGGCCGTTCATTATCGCTGAGGTGACACGCCCGAGGGCTTACCACTAAAGACAAAAGATGGCGTCCAAATCAACAACTCATGAAACATAGAACAGCTACGTCTTTTCTATACCTGAGCATTGTACTCAATTTATATATATATAAATAAAGTTTTTTACTCCAACTCACTACGCCAATTGTTTCAACCAAGTAGTGAGTCGGGGGGCTACATGATGATAACGCATCCTCTGTTATTACTAAAGTTTGAGTTTGTTTTATCTAAGCCATGAAGCCTTATAACGATTATACTAACTCCTACCGAGTATCGACTTATGGGATGAACGCTTTTTAAGTTAGTCCTCAACACTCGGTACATATTGGCTAGTCGGGTAAAACCAATGATGGCTACGATAAAGCAAGTACTCGGCCAGATTTTGCAACAAACATGTGCATTTACAATATATACAGATCATGATTGTTTCTTCTATACACAGACTACTTAAAAGAGTTGTTTTATGGGCAGAGCAATTACAGCGGCAGATCTTAAGCTCTCGCTTGTGCAGTGGGCCTTGACTGGTTTATTAGCTCTAATCCTTGCTCCGGGGTGGTGCCCTCAGCAAACCCCTCGCCAACCGCCTCAATGTCCACCCGGGGGTAGAGAGACTTGGTCATGGCAAGGGCTTGGGAGATTCCCACGGTGGCGTGCTCTGTGGCGAATTCTTTCAAGACTACCGGAGCGTCTCGAAGACGTTGTAACACCTGGGCAGGAGTACTTGAGCTGGATCCAGCTTGGCCTGGCTGCATAATGTCCAATAGAGCCTTTGCCGAGTCCACTATGGCACTCCGCGAGTTCTCTATTGCCTTGATTTCTTCGCCAAATGAACTAAATTGCGTTGGTCTTGAAGGCTACCCATCCAGAGAAAGGACATGAGGAAACTTGGTTATCTAGTCGGCTAAAGTTCAGAAGCAGACATGCAACTTACTTGCAAACTCGACATCTACTTTGGACTTCGCCTTCTCGACCTCCTTGAGTTCTTTCTTCAGACATTCAATCTCCAGGGACTGATTGTGGAGGTTTGTCTCATGAGCAACAGCCAAGCAGATTTGGATATCAGAAACCTACTGAGGATACTTAGAGCAACTCGGGCAGAAGGGATTCTTACCTCTGATGGTCCCAATCTTTTCCCACTGCTCATCCTATAGCTTGTCGACTAAGTCCCTCAGCTGGGCTTTCCTCTCCTTGTTGGTCCTCTCCAACTCGTTTTTCTCGGCCTGGAGTTGGGTAAGCTGAGTAATCTGAGGAGTGAGCCAGGCGAGGGCCTGACTCATCTTCTCAGAGCAGTCAACAATTTTCTGCAAAGCAGGTTGTTGTCAAACAAGGTACATCATCGTCGGACAGCTACAAGATCAAACAACCCATTTGAAGTTGAAGTGATAGTTAGCAGAGTTGCATACCTAGACCTGCCTTGAAGCTTTGATGGTGGCCTCCATCAGCTCGATCCACTCCTTTTAGTGGCCTCCTCGTCCAGCTCCAGAATATCATCACTTCCATCCGAGTTAACCCAATGGAATACCTGGGGAAAGTTGCGTGGAGGGGCTTCGAGTCTGGGGAGGTTGCTGTCTTCTGAAGATAAGGATAATGGAGGAGAGGGAGTTCTAGGTCTAGGGCCCTCAGGAAGTATTGGCCCTTCAGTCAGCTCGGCGACCGGATCTTCAGTTGGCCTTGAGGCGTCCTGACTGGAAGTAGCTGGTGGTTCAGCCGAGTGCGCCACTCGCTCTTGGGGGCTAGGGTGGCACTCGGCTCGGGCTGTTGGCTCTCTGGCTCAACCTCAGTCGGGGTTGGGACGGCAATGGGGGTTGGTGGCGCTGTCTCCTTGGGATCAGCGTCACTTGGCTTCCTACATGATTATACCGCAATCAAGACATTGTAGAATATTTCAAGATATTTGAAGACTGGAGATATCATACCTCTTGGAAGTCTTAAACCTCCACCCCTGTGTACCAGGATTAGAGGTAGTTGGCGATGAGCCCGAAGGCTTGCTCGGGGGTGTTGTGCTGGTTGGTGCTGAGCCCTGGGGTGCAGCATCAGGAGGCGTGATGCTTGGGTGTCACGCCCAGAAATTCACCAGAATTTCCAAAGCAATTTGTGCAATAAATCATCGTCTAGAAATCAACCGAGGTACACAAATCGATAATTTGATAAACATAACCAAAACGATAAAAGATAAATACTTACAAAAAAGGCACTTAGTCCTTACACAGAAGAACACAGCAGTGGAACGGCAACTAGCGTAGAAACACCAAGCCACAAGCAGCTCAACTAGGGTATAAGCCAAACACCAAACTTCTCCTCCTCGCAAAGCTTCACTATGATGATTGCAATATTGCAAGACTGAATACCACCCACTGTACTCAACAAGCCACACAAAGAATGCAAAATAATGCAACAGGATTCCAAAAGAAAAGTATAGTATGGCTTATTTGCGTAAACAGCATTTAAAACATTTGCATTTAAAACCATTATAAAAACAGTATAGTTTAATTATTATCAACATTGAACCAATCTCTGAACAGCGCTCCAACATAGTTCAGACCCATAACCATAACCCTCCAAACTGGAGCTATCAAGTTTTCATCAATTATCATCATTAATGAGTAGTGTGGGATTAATCATAAAAAACATTGCTATGCCCGTCCATTGACTGCGGCATAGCTATTCGAATAGTTTTACTATGGCCAGAGGTGTACAACTTTACCCGTAAGACACGGTTCCGCACATGTCACCATGCCCCGAAATACCATCATGGTACTGCAAAGGGGGAAACCGTGACAAGAGCTTTCGCATAACATGTCCAACAAAATGGTCACCGGCCAAGTCCCCAGTAGAGGTGGCCCAACCTCCATGCTACAGAAACTCTTGGCTCCCAAACATATGGTCTTATCGGCACTGCCACTGTGGATTTATTGATACTACCACCTATCAACTAAACACACCATGGTGCCTCCTGCTGGGACATGCTACACTACAAGTCCAATCGTTGTCCATTCTGGCTTGTGGTTGGTACGATAAAAATTTCGAAACAAGTAGTCCGCGAACCGGTCCTTAATTGTCATAAGCACCACTAGCAACATTCACAGTCTTGGTGCTCACAACCCACCATTCAGTCAAATTTTAGTTGGCATATTAATTAACCAGCCACGACCAACTGTCATGAAACAATTGCCATTAATCATTAATTAATCAAGAGTGAACCAATAGTTTCTCCACATAAAATAACACTAAAGTTTCTAGGCATGGCTAAGCAGAATCTAAATAATCTAGCTAGATCATTAAATAGCCATTCAGCTAGTCAATATTATTACCCAGGGTATCAAAGGAAAAGTATCAATAACAACAGGGCCATAATAATCAAAGAATATCAGAGTACTAATAAATTCTCGTAAACAAATGACATTCCAAAACATTTCATGCAATAACGTTGAAACAAAATAATTTTCAAAAATGGGATCAACATGCTCAAGGGGATTGTCGTGTGACTTGCCTTGCAATGGAAAACGTCTTTCGCAAATCTTTCAAACTCTTCCTCGTACTTCGTTTCCTTCTGACACGGCCAAAACGACCGACTACACATAATATGAGGAAGAACCCTAAGAAACTCCAAATAAACAGTACATAAAATCGGAGTTCGGACGGCAAATATATGGCCCTCGGAAGTTTGATTTCGGAGAAAATCCAAAAAGAAACTAAAAAGGAATATTCCTAGAATATTCCCTCAAAAAATAATTATTAAAGGAATTGTTTTTATTAGGAAAAAGAGTGAGACCCACTAGTCAGGGATTGGGCTTATATGGACTAGGTCCACAGACCAAAGCAAAAGAGGGGCTAGTGGACACGTGGCATAGATCTAGGGTTTAGAGGAATCTAACGGCTCTGGAGTGATCAAAGGAATCCGATGGCTGAGATCTAATCGACCTACGATGGATGGCTAGGATTGGTTTGGGATTATGTAGATGGGCCCATGTGTCATTCACAGAAGTGGGAGATGCCATGGGGCCCGTATGGCAGCGTCATGGGGCGAGACGAGCTTGCCAGGGCGCCCATGGCGCCGGCGCGGCAGGCAGGGGAGGACGGTGAGGACCGGCGGCGAGGCAGGCATCGACAAAGACGGCGAGCGACGGCAGCACGGCACGGTGGACGTCGATGTCGGGGCGACGGCCGACCGGCGACGAACGGCAAACAGAGGAGTAGGAGTTGGGCACTAGGTACGGGATAGACGACGGTGACGACGACAAGCAGAGATGAGACAAAGCGAGGCGCCGAGGGATGCTCACCGGTGGGCGAAGAAACGACGACGGCGGCAGCGTCAGCACGGGGACAGAATGGCGGTGACAGCGGCTCCAAATGGCAGCGGCGGAGGAGTAGGGCACGGAGGTCGGCGGGCTAGGGTACAGAGGCGAGGGGCGGCGGCTTGTACGACGGGGCGCCCCAATTTAGGCGGCGGAGGCAGCGCGAGGTGGCGGCGTGGCTCAGCCAGGCTCTAGCGGCGGTGGGCCTAGGGGAGGGGCGGTGGCACAAGCCAGGCTGGGGCAGGCGTGGGAGGCTGAGGGGGCTCGGCCCGAGGTTAGCCGGGAGGGAGGGAGGAAGAGCCAGAGAAGGAAGATGAACAGGGAAAGAAAGGAAGGAAAAAAAAAAGAAAAGAGGAAAGAAAAGAAAAAGGGAGAGAGAGGGAAAGGGGAAAAACCAAGAGGTTTTCGGAAAAATCCTAAATTGAAGAATCGGAATTTGGGGGAATATTTCAAAATTAAAAATTGTAGAAATATTCAGAATTTTGGAATATTTCGATATTCGGACAATATACATATATATATATGGGATTCGAAAAAATAGGGACATTTTAGGGTTTTAGGGGAATATTTTTGGAGCATCGGTAACTGTGGAAATGCTTGGAATTTTGAAATATTGGAATGTTGGAATTTGTGGAAATATTTGGGATTTGGGAATATTCTGAATATCGAGACACACACACACACACACACACACACACACACACACACACACACACACACACACACACACACATATATATATATATATATATATATATATATATATATATATATATATATATATATATATATATATATATATATCAGAATGGAGGAAATCAGCGGGATTTAGAATATTCGGGATATCGGAAATTTGAGAATATTTTTGTGGAGATCCGAATTGGAGCGAAACTCGGAATATCGAGGATTTGGATTTATGGAGACCAAAGACATTTAAATCAAAAGGGAGGATGGATATTTAATAAAAAGGAATTGAATATATTCGAGGCTGTCGAATTTGGAATTTTGGGAGATTTTTCCGAAGTCGAATTTTTCAGGGACTTAAGGATTCGGGGATGACAACCTGAGTCCAAGTAGAAAAGAAAGGTGCAGAGGAATTGGACCAAGAACGACCCGAGAAAAGGAATTTGGAATTTATTTAAATAATTGCTAAAATTGGTCTTTGTAATATTTAAATTAATTCTGGAGCTCCGAAAAATCCGAGAAAATTTCAGAGAGTGTAATTACACACAACGAATTTATTAAAAATGATTTCAACCATGATTTATTAAAGAAATTTTTATTTCCCATTTTTACTTAACTTAATTAATTTACTTTACAATTTAATATAAATTATGGAAAATCAATTATTAATTTATTTATTTAATTCCTGAAAAATCAGGCTGTGATATTGGGCCAGTCGGCTCCGCACACGGTGCAGCCGGCTGGGTTGGTGGTGCTATCGGTGGTACGGCTGTGGTGATGGTCGGCGTTGGGGCTGTGCTGCTGGCGTCACTAATCTTGGGATCGCCTGATGCCTTAGTCGGTGTATCATTCTTCTCGACCTGGTCCTTCATTGGTTGTTTCCCAACTCTCTTGGGGCTGGGTTGGATAGCTGATGGGCTGGCCGACCATTTTCTTGACTCCCTAGCCGGTTGGCTGGGAGGGTTTAACACAAAATCAGCATTTTCCTGCAAACATTGTGTATAAGAACAAACTCAATCAGGCTGGGTTCACATCCATCATCACAAGCTGATACCAAGATAGCTATAAGTCAGAAGATTACCGTCGATCTAGGCCTACCCAGGCAATAAGGCTTGGGGGCCCTATCAGCATCCAGGGTCTCTACTACGCCACTGATGAAGTAGCCCAGTAGAGTATATGTCATTGTGTCCTTGTTGACAAAGTCGGCGCACTGCCGAGTTGGGTCATTTTTTCCCTAGTATTCATATCAAGGATGAATCCTGACTTTCAAGGGTTGTGTGCGCCGATTCTGGAAGATTCGAGCGACCTAGGGCCCTGTCAACGCCTTATCCTTCAAGGCTTCATTCTTTTCCAGTTGCAGTACCTGCACCATATCGGCCTTCAAGGGGAGAGCCGACCAGCTATCCAGGATCTTGGGGGGATTCCCAGTGAAGGATGGCAAGGAGGGTTCCGGATTGGAGCAATAGAATCACTCCTGATGCCACCCTTTCAAGGAAGTCTTTAGGGGGAGGTGAAGATAAACTTTCTTCATTTCGTTGCGGAGCTGAAGCCCTACTCCCCCTATGACTTGTGGTTTGAATTTGGATGGTTGGGTCTTGACATGGAAAAGAAAGCGAAACAAATTGAAATGGGGATTGACCCCGAGAAAAGCTTCGCAAAGAGTTACGAAGATGGATATCTGAAGGATAGAGTTGGAATTGAGATGAATGAGCTCGATTTGATAGTAATCGAGAAGACCTTGGAGGAAATTGGCGGAAGGAAGAGCAAAACTCCTGTTGAAGAAAGATGCGAATACCACTATTTCGTGGGAGTCTAGGATAGGGGTTGTCTCATCTTTGGCCGAGCGCCAGTTGAAGAGCTCTTTGGGCTGGAGGCACTCTGTCCTCTCCAAATGAGCCAGCTTCGAAGAGCATGTTGTTGAAGTTCGCCATGTTTCGGTCGGGATGAGGGGAACATCGAAAGAAGCCCTCGGTATTTTGGAGTTCAGAAAGTGGGGGAAAAGCTTCTAAATGATGAGAATCGACATCGGATTGGAAAGCTTTGCGGATCTGCGAAGGGGAGCTCGAGTGCGTGGAAACCCTAGGTGGGAGCGGAGAACACAACAGCTGCGTGCATGGATGTGGGAGGCGAAAAGTTTTGACAATTTAGGGGAAGAAAGGGGAACCTTTTCTCTCTCCCCGAGATTTATAAGCCTGCGCTGGATGGTTAGCTTGGGCCGGCCTATTCAGTAATGAGCTATAAGATATGAGTTCTTAAATAGCATGTCTTATTGGGCCGATAGCCAACTGTGTTAAAATCGTAGTTTGGGTGCTGTTTAACAGGAACCGATTAAAATAATTGGTATGCTTCAAGCTAAGCCTAATTGCTGACACATGTGTTCAGATACCTAAATTATTTAATAGGTATTGGGAATATATCCTTACAAGGATCAATAGCTTGTCTCCATTGAAATTAGAGATGCAGGTATCTCTCAAGTACACTTGACCACATTTTAGGTTAAAATTTATAAGTGGTACTCAGCTTACATGCTTAGCCAAATTGACTTGAGCAAAAAACTTTTCCAGCTGATGTAATGCTGAAGAGTCCAATTTCGGATAAATATATCACTCAGGAAAGACTTAAAGGTTAAAGATCTTTGACTTCATGTTTAATTGTTTCTCAATTAAGCACAAAGTCGGGGGCTACACCTAATAAGTGCGCCTATTCGGCTCACACTATTCAACTTTTGCTATGAAGCCCTTCATAGCCTCATTGCCAGCCAACATGAAGCAGGACTTGGGAGAAAAGGTACTCGAACAAAGAGTACTCAGGAATAATGCACTCAAAAAATTTTCACCATAGAGGATGAGCACTTAGCGTTAGCTGTAACTTAATTATGAAGGTCTCAGGGGCTACTGTGAAAGCCATGGGCCCCGGGTACCTCATGGAGGGTAATACGGCTACTCGGATAGAGGGTGGGTCGGCCCATACAATTAGAGATAGAGTAATACACTGTTTCATGTAACCTTACATGACAAGGAAAGAAATATAGTCTTAGCCGGTTACTCTGTGTTCCGATAGGGAAATCCCTTGGTTGAGTCCGACTGAGATTCCTACCTTGTAACCTTGTCTCCTTGGTATATAAGGAGAGACAAGGAGCCCCCTGGGGCAGAGACGCCTGGAGGTTGTTGCTCACTGCCCAGGTCCTCCTCTGGTCGCTGCTGATGGCGCAGCAGGTGGGAGGAAGAAGATAAAGATGGGGAAGAAGAATGGCTAGGGGCATTTTGCCCATACGAAAATACGGTATGAAAAAATGGTCCAAGAACGTACAAAATGGCACGGTTCGAATTTTACAAAATACCAATGACACTGAGCCGATATAGCGAATAGTAATGGCATTTTTCCAAAATAGCGAATTCGTAATGGCATGGATCAAATTAACCCTTTTTAGTAAATGATGCCGTTGACTTTTAAACATATGTTTGACCATTCGTCTTATTCAAAAATTTTATATAAACATGCAAAAAAAATATAAGTAATGCTTAAAGTGTATTTAATGTTAAACCAATTCATAACAAAATAAATAATAATTACATAAATTTTTTGAATAAGACGAATGGTTAAACATAGTCCAAAAGTTAATGGCGTCATTTATTAAAAAAACGAAGGGAGTATTTGGAGTCCTATTATCTTTCTTGAATGTTGAACATTGCCAATTTTCTATTTAATCCAATATTGCCAATTTGCCATCTAACTAATACATCTTTATTTACTGAACAACTAAGGCTGGTCCTTAGCGGGCCAACAGGGCTGTATACTGGAGGTAGCTAGCACCATATATGAATATGTCATCGATAGGCCTTAGCCTTGTAAACCTTGTAGACTACCGCTCAGCAATACTTGGCAAGGTCCAAGGTCCAAGCGGCTGCTTTTTAGAACATTGTGGCTTGTCTCCAATACAAATGTTTCATCGTTACTTTTTCTAACCATATGTTTTAATAATTGTTAAAAAAAACATAACTATATGAAAGAGGCCATATTTAATCTACTAAAATTATTTTCACATATTAACTCCTAATTTTTTTGCATGTAGTAATGATTCAATATATTGAAGTTTGACCATGCATTCTAGGGTGTCATCTATTTGAGAATGGCGGCAGTAATACTTAGAACACCATTGTTGACTTTCATCTGTGTTGTACTGTTTGTCTTGAGAGATGTTATATTGAAGGTTGTTATGCATCTTGCAACCACCAGTACCTGCAAGTGAAGATATCTGTATGCACTTTGGAATTATGTCCTTGAACAATTTGTAATGATCCGTTCTAACATTTTTTTTCGTTGAAATGTAGGTGCCCCACGAGGAGATTGTTGAACATGTTTCATCAATTCTAAACAGGAATGGAATTTCCTGTTGTGGGAAAGGCATTTACACTGGAAACCTTCAATGGTTTGACATCTATTGGCTTGACATATATTCAATTCATATTTTTATGCATATAATTGATTTGGTGATTTTTGTTTTTCTAAATTCATTCCTTCGTGTTTTGAAGCTACCAATATGATACGGGAATGCCGATTGATAAGTCAGAGCTGCAAAGAGGTTTGTTACATTTTGGTTGATACTATTTCTTATTAAAACTAGAAAGGAAGATTAGTTGTACAACTTTATTACGTTTTTTACCCATTTGCGAAGCTGTTGTCTGTGGTGGATGCACCACTTCCGTTGCACTGCAGTATCAAAAAGCTTATTGACCTGTATGCAATGCAAAAGGGAGTGCAACCAGACTTTCTCTAATATATACCAGCCTCAGAACTATACTTCCCATTTCATAAGTTGAATCACGACCAATTTCTTTACTGAATATATTGGACTGTGGAGAAACTAATGAAGCTGACAAGTCATCTTCCCATAAAGGCGATGTTAAAAGGGTAAGGAGATACTGAACTAAATTTATTTGTTGAGTCTATTTTCTACAGATGAGAAAAAGACAGCTATTATAGCGACATTGTTCTTCAAAAGTAACATCCTAGTAACTCAGTCGATTAACAAGATATGGAAATATTTTGATTAAGTAAACATAATACATAACCTCCAGTTGTCGCCTTGTTGGTTAATGGAATGAATACTCACTGCTTCCCAACTCTGGGTGTTTTGTTAATTTTGTTTATGCATTCAGATGCTAATAGCCTCGTGTAAACAGATCCTGACAAAGCAACCACCTAAAGGATTGGCCATAAAAGATGTGAGAAATATGTTCTTCCCGTACTGGAAATCAGTGTTGTCTTGTCGGTTACATGTGAAGATAGTTCCATCCTGTCAACCAAGCAGGAAGGACTTGCTAAGGGCTGAAGCAAGCAGGAATGGGACTAAGAGTACTGACCGCCCGTGTACCCCAAACAAATCTATGGGAAATCTTGGTTCAATGGGATGCCCCCCATTACCAAGCAACTATGAATGCAGAAGGATGCTTTGTGCTGTTGCTTCAATGTCCCGGAAGGTCTTTAAGCGCACTTGAGTAGTGAAATCTATGGTGGTATGCTCTTTGTGCAGGCCTGAGAAAGAATGGAAGATAAATGAAATTGCGAGCTTACATGAGAATGAAATTGCAGGCCTGCTGTGCTAGAACCTGAGTTTTACAGTTTTTATGGCCTGACATCTTTTTTATTGAAAACCTTGTTGGCAGTGTAATATTAAAATTTAAGATTTTGGAACGCTATGTATTTATTATTGCGCTGCCTTGAAAAGTTAAGAGCTATATATCAAATCCAATTATACTTTTGTAATTAATCTATTGTAAGAAATTACATACATACATACATAATATATATATATATATATATATATATAATATATATATATTTGTGTGTGTGTGAAAAGAAAAGCTAAGAGTTGTATATCAAATTCTATTATACGTATACAATCTGATCTATGCAAAATTGCGTAGAAACATCCTCTAATTTCTAGTAGTATAGATTTGTACACACTTAGGTATAAGATTAGGCAGGAGCATATCCAATATATAGGGTAGCAAACCAAAAGGGCCTTGCTCCTAGTTGTTGACGCCAAAATTCGTCAGCATAATATCACCTAACGATTTGCGGTGTAATCAACACAGTCGCCAAAATCGAAAAGATCAAAAATGGCTGGAGAAGCCAATTTTGAGATTAATTCACTTTACTAGAATTAAACAACTAATTTATGAGCAAATTAGCAAAAGAAGATAACTATCAAACTTACGTGATGACGGACAGATGCTTTCCGAGCAAAGCAACAAAGATCCTCACTTTCGTGAAGGAGAACCGACCGTTTTTCAGCGGAAAATGGCAAAGATCAACTGAATTACAGGTTTGCTAGAACTCAGCCGTGATAACAAATAGAAAATAAACGGATGATAGAAAAATAGATAAAAGTAAATAGTAGATGATTTGATTGGATTGTTGGGCTTTTCTAATCGACCTTGCGTTTCATATATACTAGCCTTGTGATGTAGACAAAAAAATGGGTTCCTTGAACAACCAAAAAAAGTGAAAGAAGCCCGCGGTCCAGGGATCTTCAAACCCCACATATGCCCTCTTTGATCTAGTAAGGGTCGTGTGCCTATGCATTGCAACGGAAGTCAAAACAAATCACCTTCCACACATCACACATCCCTACGCTCTAGGCTTATGCAACCTTGCTAGCTAGCTATTCATGATTTGTCAAAGATATATAAGTCATGAGAGCAATATTTTGTTACCAAATGATATGTTGTTTATGAACTAAAAGATATATATTGAGCAATGCGTATGACATAATTTATTTTTTATAATCCTAACACAACGAAATAGAGTGGGTTAATAATCTCCTAATACAAACAACCAGCATTTGCTTATCTGCAGCTAAAGATGAAATAAATAGACTATATTTGCTCCCGAGTTGATGTATGCACCTTGAAACAAAATCTAGGCTCGCTGATAGATTATGAAGTGATCCGCAAATTTGGGCTGCAGCAGAAACATAAAAAACAAACATAAGATTTTTTTTGTGTTAAAATTGAGCCAGCCAGTCAAGCTGGTGTTATATTAATAGAAAGAAAGCACTGCACAATAACTACAGAAGCCTTTATGCTGCAGCTTGTCCGGTGTTTTCGTCTGCCTACTCTACCAGTCACATAGGGATTCATCTTGTGCTGATTCCTGCCCATACTTGTTGCGAGAATGGGTACTCACTGAACAAATGGCTCGTTGTCTCCAAATTTCTCATGCGCAACTGGCAAAGGAACAAATATAAGTCAATATATAGTTTTTGAAACAGTGAAATAATATTTTTAACCAGCCTGTTTGACTAATGCACAGATGTTGTTGATTGGAGACAATCAATTGCTCTGCAGAGCAGGTTTGCCATTAAATTATGAAGAGGAGAATAAAGAGGTAAATAATTTTCATGGACACCATGATGAATATTTTCAACACATAAAAGATGTAAAACCCAAACATCGAGAACTGGGAATAGTAAATCTGAAAAAACATGAAACATTATTTTATTGACTTATAAAATCATGGGAAACATGAGCTGAAATTGACGTGTTGATTTAAATTTTCGTAGTACATATATACGTGGGCCTAGTTCAGAAATCCAAATTTATTAGCTTGCTATAACAAGGTGTATACAGCAGGAATGAGGTCAAAGCACTATGAATTCTGATTCTGATCATCCATGGTTAGTACTCAGTAGTTTCTCCAGAAAATAATGGAATTCTCGCAGAGTTTTGACTATAGTTATTTTCATGCATTATATATAAAAATTACATTAACTGAAGTTTGAACGTTCATACCCAGGTCAATGGGCTTGCCAACCTGCACAGCCATGCAGAAATGAACATGCATTTGCTCGTATTAGTTTCAGGGGTGCAGTTTTTGTGTGTGTGGCACAGTTACAAACAGGTTGGCAAGATTCAGTAAGAATAACGAACACCCTTAGCATAGCAAGCTTAAGATACAGTGAGGCCACCTTTGCTGGTTATACCAATAAAACACATTCTCTTGCTGCAATAAAAAATAACAGATGGGATTATTCCTCAGGTGAGCAATTTTTTCTTGGCACTCTTATCTCATTCATCTAGCAAGATTCAGGGTGTATTATTTCATCATGATTGAGGTCGTGCAAATTAGGGCACCATCCTGAGATGCTGCGAGAAATTAAATATCGACCATGCATAATAAGCTACGGTTATCATCTCTGACATGTACAGATAACTGAGAACAGACTTGTTAAAATGGTAATATTTGTCCCATTGAGATAGTACAAACAAAAATAACTTAAAAGTAGGAGTCTTGTGCATCTGCAAGAATTGGGTGAATAAACACTAGGGTTGTCCATTCATAGTTGCAAAGCACAAACTTTTTGGCTAGTTTATGCAAGTGCATTCAAGAGTTCAAGAACCTAATAGCAATATATACAAATGACAATGCCATCAAGGAAGAGGGAGTACACAATATCATACTGGTCCAAAATATGACGACATGATCAGCACCCCTCATATATTCTGGAAAGTGTGTTTTTTCATATAATCCTAAATGTTTTGAGCCCCCTTATGACAAGAATATTTAGTAAAAAAAAAGGATTAACATAGGACAATGCCACCCTGTCAAGTAATTCTGCCTTTTCCGACATCCTCCTTCCCGAATAGACAACCCAAACCTCTATTTAGGCTCATATCTGTACCCTACGATGTTTATTGGGAATAAACATTGCTATTAGGAATATATGCATGTAACTATATAAAAATAAAGAATTAACGATGTTTATTTCCCAATGTAATTTAATTTTGCCCAAACCAGTAGGGCAAACTTCTACTTAGGCTCATATTAACACATATGGTTTCTATTTTGAGTTACCTAATGCAATTACATGTTGCTAGTTCTCTAGTCTTGACAATAAGCTTAAAAATCAGTACAGGCTATAGAACATTCACACCTTATTTGGATCTTTGCTACTGCAATTATTAATATCTTTCTCATAATTCAAGCCATCCAGTTAAGAAGCCAAAGTGGCAAATTTGAAACTTGAAAAGAAATTCTCACCTTATCCTCAGGAATTCTCACCTTATCCTCAGGAACACTTTCGCAGAGGTTGGTCACTGTCATTCGCTCCATCCTTTATTGTCAACAGCGTCCTGCGATCATAGCACAAATTTTAGTTTCACAAATCTAACACCAACCTTGAACAGAGATACCTCAATAAGGACTGACAATCTTCAAGTCATTGCCATCTTTTAATGTCTAGTAATCATCAATTCACCATTTCGATGCAAGCAACACATTTTTAAGAAAAATACAATTTTTATTGTGTTTCCAGAGATAATCATGGTAATACATGGTTACTAAACCAATCCAATCACTTAACAGCCCAATAAGAAAACTGCATGTCAGATGGATACCTTGTTGATCTGAACTAAAACTAATAGCTCGATGGAGGCTCGTCGGTGATGTGCTCCAGCATGCAAGTGATATCGACAGCTTGTAGTTGGCGGCTCGTCGGGGATGTGCTCCAGCCTGCGAGCGATATCAGCATTTCATGGTTGGCCCTGCGGCTAGACGACATTGTGCTCCAGCGTGATTTCTACGCAGGGGGATATCGAGGAAGGAAAGCTACGCTGTTCGTTGTGGCACCTGTGAAACGGCAATGGATAACGAGGTTGACCAGATTGAGCGCCTCGCACGCCATCACTGGAGGAGTAGATCGGGGGAGCTGATGAGCGGAGGAGGAGGAGATGGGAGAGAGGAAGGAGGAGGTGGGAGAGAGGCGCCAGCGTGGCGAGGGAGCGGCAACGTGGTAAGGGATTGGAGGAGCGGCGAGGATGGGCAGAGGTGGGAGAGGGGTGGCGTGCAAGAGGACGAGGAGGAGGTGGGAGAGGGGCAACGTCGTGGCGAGGGAGTTGCGGCGTGGTGGGCGGAGGAGCGGGCAATGATGAGGTTGGGGAGGGGGATCACTTTCTCTCTATCTCTTATGTCTACTGTTATAAAAATACGTAAAGTTTCCTTTCGTCCGTTCATCCACGCGTCGTCCGTCGTCCAAGTCGCGCGCATCCATCCATCCGTGCCTGCATCCGCATGATGGTCTGGTTTGTTCGTCAAGCTCTCTCCTCTCTCTCTCTGGTTCTCTCCTCCGTCTGTCCCAAAAATCGCTGACCGAGTAGACCAAAGAGTAGAGAATTTTAGCAAAATCAGAAAAATTGAACAAGCAAATAGTATGAAGAACACCACAGATCGACTCACACTATGGCACATCGAACAAATTAAAAGGAAAAAAAAATCAGATCCATGAACAAATTAGTGCAAAGCAGAAAAATCGAACAAATTAGAAGAACAAATTGACTCGCATATGGCACATCAAACAAATTACGGTGGCAGTGTGGAGTGGCTCGATGGCGGCGGAGTGGCGGAGGCCGGCCATGACGCCACGAAACCGCTCGCGACGGGCTCAAGCGGGACCTCCTCTGGCGACTGGTCGGTAGCTTCCATGTGGGCCGCACGGTCGTGCTAGAGCCAGAGATGGGAGCTCGGTCAGGGAGTTGAAGGCAGCGAGCAGTGGCAGAGCGAGAGGAATGGGGAAAGGAGTATCCTTTGCCGACGAGAAACATCGCATCAGGAGATGAACTGATTAATGGAGAGCGCTTTGCCTTCGCCTTCTTATTACATCCTAGGATAAGATGCTGATAGGTGGAGCCCAGCTAGGGACATGGATATGTGACCAGTCCTAAAGTCGTACCAGAACACCAAGAAACGAGAGAGAGATGAGGAGGGGAGGAACCCACATGGCAGTGTGACCAGAGCCCTAATCAAAGCTAGGAGTAAATGATTATGGTATTATTTTTTTGCTGAAGTTGTTTTAAATTGCAACCCTGAAAAGAAAATCGGCATGTCACGGCCCTCCCGCCTCTGGTACAATGTGGATGCTAGTCCTTCCATTCCAAAATATATGGATTTCTACTATCCAAATCTTGTTTCACAATATAAGAATTTCTGGCACTATTTACAATACTACGTGTCCCATCAATCACTTCTCATTCAAATTTATTCCTTTCTTATCCTTACCTACCTTTTCACCTCCATTCATTCCACATTTATTGAGAGGCATCAAAGTCTTTTTTTCCTTAATCTTAATCTCTGCTAAATAATTTAGAAATCTTTATATTTTGGAACAAAGAGAGTACATAATTTCAGCAAAGGAGCCAAACAGTTGTTTTTACAGAGTATCATCCACTGAGCTCACCTTGATAGACAATCAGAATAGCAGATTCATCAAATGTCAGCTGCTAACAGCATCATTAACCAGCATGGCAATTCACATACTCTGAATTCCAAATTGATGCCTTTGGGTGAAGAAATTATTCAAAGATTTATCAAATGAAATCAGTATGGTATAATACTTATGTTGCACTGGATTGCAACTCGGATTAAAAATGAACCAGAAGTGTTATTCAAGGAACAAATTTATCTATCAGCAAAATTTACATGTACGGCTGCTCAAAGATTAAACAGAAAACTCCATATGTTGAAAAAAAGTATAAGGCCAGGGGGCAAACACAAACTCATGTGTTTGCAATGGTTCTCATGCTACAATTAGTATACAATATCTGAACATAGAAACCCCACTCCAATTCAGACAAACTCATGGATAAGGTTATAATTTGACTAAGAACCAGGATAATAATGGATCTAGATCTACTTTTTTCCTTTAAATTATTGGTGCAAATGTGCAAATTGTTTTTTGATTAACACGATAAACAGGAGTCGGAAGGGCGCAAGACGAAGGAGAGATGTGGCAGCGACTGTGCGAGGAGAACTTGAGAGAAAAAAAACTTAATTATTTTGATATCGATGTGGTGGTGGGCCCTACCTTCTCGAGGGATCGAGCCCTTCATCCCTAGACCTAGTCCACACATCCGCTCGGTCTTCTGGTCCATGAGAGTATGAGACCGTGAGCCAGGCTCATGTCGTCGTAGACCCGAGGAAAGTGAAACACCCTGTAACCGCTTCTCTCACCAGATCCGAATCGATCTCTTTCGCTGATAGGTGGTGTAACGCGGTGTTTGTTTGAACTGTCCATACAAATCTATCTTATCCGCATATACTGATAGGAACACACAGAAAGGAGGGCTTTATAAACTCGATCACTCTTCTCGTGCAACGCAGGATACTATAAGATTACGTATGATTCTATAATTAAAATCGACTTCATCCGATGTAACACACAGGCATGTTGCTAGTATAAAACTATATCATATTCAGAGCATAGCGTGTTCCACTGCATTCCAAAGTTCCCAACCCTAAATTAAGTGATCAGGACAGGTACCTTCATGAGTTGTCCATCAAGACGGTGAAAGTTGGAGGAGGGAATATATCTCTTAACTTTCACAGAAATGGCATTTATGAATAAAAAAAGCAATTAAGTTGTTTTCTGGGGCACTAAACTATGGATGACGTTCTTGAGCCCTTCCAACTTGTCTGGGATTTTGCCTCTCTTTCCCGAGCACTAGCTACTAATCCTCTTATGCATTCAGTGAGGCTACATGTCTTTTGAGAGGTTAAACTCCATTATATCTTTACATAGCATGTATATCGGAAACATGCATTGGATATATAGAGCATCGGATCTTTATTCCAAGCGTGTGCATGGGCGACCATCGTGCATATGGATATGAGTCCAATGTGGATGCATGGTGGTGTGAGTATGTTACATGTGAATCCTTATTTACACCCTCTTAAGACAGAAATTAACTATGTGATATAAGTTATAGATCTATAGTCTCAGAGCTCTTTCCTTAGCATATGTATGGAAAACGTGTATATGAGGTTCAGAATTCCTATATCTTTTTGAAGCGTTGGACATGTTCTTACATGTGTACATCTGAGACTACATGAGTGCAATGTGCCCTTACTTATACTCTTAAAAAAAAAACTATCTAGTGCTTTTTGATTCTTCTAGAGGCTGCACATTTCTTGTGAACCAGAGATAATTTAAAGTCTCTTTACTTTTTCAAATGTGTGTATAGGACATACATGTGTCCTATATAATATTACCAACAAGATTTTTATGAATATACGGGCAACATTAATGTTATGTATTTTCTCCATCATATATTTTAAGATAAAGTGAGTATTTTTTATAGTGATAGTTAAATCCGCAAACACAGTCTAATACAGTCACGATGTTTTTGTGAAGTTCCTTTTTTCGCTGAAATTTGAGCAACCGAACCACACGAAAGACATGATGCTGGTCCAGATTAGGCTGATGCAAACCTGGCTAGTATCACTTTCACTCTCTCAGCCCCAGGAAGATGCACACGCAAGAATCGAGCCGCCCCAGCTGTCACCTCCACCTGGGCCCCACATGTCATCCCGAACCCCACAGTGGGCCCGGCCCGAGCAGGCGCGCCTCCCCTGGGCCCACATGTTGTCGGCCCAATCCACCCGGTTGGTGGAGGCATCATGAACCACGCCACGCCGACGCCATCGCGTCCCCTATCTACCTCCCCACCAATCTACCTTACCGACTGACATGCGGGTCCCATTATGCGTGTGGCCCACAGGTCAGCGACAGAGGTTGCGTTGCTGCGTGGCTTTTGGGTTTAGCGAGGGGCACGCTTGCTGCGGCCAATAAAATGGTGAGGCGAGCGGAGGGGAGCACATGACCTCGCCGCCGTCGTTACTCCTCCGCCTCCCGACACCGCGCTGCTGCAGCTGCTCTGCCTCCGCGTCGAGCGGCGGCGGCGCGAGCGTGCGGCTCGCATCCCTCGGCGGGAAGCAGCGGCGGAGGCATCGCGGCGTGGCGGTGATGGCGGCGGCGGCAGGAGGAGACTTCGACGGGCGCGTGGCGCGGATCGCGTCCACCATCCGCGTCATCCCGGACTTCCCCAAGCCAGGTTGGTCACTTGGTGGTCGCCCCCGCCTCCCTCTCTCGCTCCCTAGAGTACAGTTTGCTTGGTCCGTCGGCTCGACGGCGGCGGCGGCTCTGGCCGACGGTGACTCGCCGCTAGTTCGTGCCTTCGTATTTGCTGGCAATAGACGAGGTTTGGTTATATGATTATTTATGTGGGATTTCACGAAAGTAGCAACGTTGCACGTGCTTAAGCACGCAGATTGTGTGATTGTACTTTGGTTGGATGGTGAATCGGTAGTTAGTGCGTACTGAGTGGTAAACTGCTAATTAACAATTAAGATTTTTCCTGGCTTAATGGATTATAGATCTTTATTTGTACAAGTGGAAGTTTTGTCCTGCCGCTTGTTTGCTAGTGAACTTAGTTTTGTGTGATACCCTTTTTTTCTTAGCTGGCATACGTTGATTTTCTCCATGGTTGGTGGGGAGTTGTATGGAACATGGGTTAATGTTATGTTGGCCAGAGTGCTTTTAAAGTGATATGCCATGTTTTCAACATAGCTATAAAACAAGAAACACTACATTTTGATGTTTATTTTAAAATCACTTATTTTTTGTTTCTTTATGTAGGGATTATGTTTCAAGATATCACAACGATGCTTCTCAAGCCAGATGCATTTCGTGACACAATCGATCTCTTTGTCGAGCGATACAAGGACAAAGGCATCACTGTAATTGCTGGTAATGTCAAATTAAGTACTTGTTTTTGGGCATTACATGCGTTCATGATAAAAAGAGAGAATGGGAAATGATGCTATTGAGATACATGATCTGTTCTGTTGCACAAAGTTTTCATGCTTTCCTCATTGTGAAATATCAGGTGTTGAAGCTAGAGGATTTATTTTTGGTCCTCCCATTGCTTTAGCACTGGGTGCAAAGTTTGTTCCATTGAGGAAGCCAAAAAAGTTACCTGGTGTGTATCTTTGCTAAATTCTTTGTCATTTAGCATGCAACCTACAGCTATTGAACAACTATGCCTTAGAGTCTAAGAGATGTGGTAGCTTATAATTTTACATGTTTATACTAGGTGAGGTGATCTCGGAAGAATATTCTCTGGAATATGGCACGGATAAAATAGAAATGCATGTAGGAGCTGTGGAGCCAAATGACCGGGCCATTATTGTTGATGATCTAATCGCCACGGGTGGAACCTTGTGTGCAGCCATCAAACTTCTTGGTAAGGTCCTATATTTAGTTCTGTTTTATATTTTGCTGAGACTATACATAATGTCCTACATTCAGCTGCTTAAATTTTATAAGCATACTATTCATAACAAGTCCTCTTTTCTTGAGCTACAGAATATATATAGTTTATGTCCGGTCCATTTGATTTGCACTGTGGTACTTGTAGCTTTTAAAACCACATGACTCCAATGCTTCTTTTCCATTTTTTTAGATGTATATGTAGTAGTGCATATACATGGAGTTTAGGGAAATTAATGTTTTGACAAACTTTTTATTTGTTTATCTACGCTGTTCAAAGGTTAGTTTTTTTAGAAATTTGAATGGAATATGCTTTACAACATTCTGAATATACTTTTGGAATTCATTCCTATGATTTGTGACATGATGGTTTACTTAACTCAATTAACCTTGGTATTTTGTAGAGCGTGCTGGAGCAGAGGTCGTCGAGTGTGCATGTGTCATTGAACTGCCAGAGTTGAAGGTAAATTTTTTTTTTGCTTTGATGCATCAATCTCTCTGTTTCTCTTATATAGAACAATATATTAAGTTAGCATGTGGACATCTGCTGGATAATTGATCTGCATGCTCGAGAAAAGAAAAGAACCTTTACTTACAAGACAGAGAGATTACCCCTTACAATTTGAGACTAGCTACAAGAAAGGAAATATTAGCAAATCATGACCAGAAACTCGTTGCAAAATACTTTGGAATAATGAAAAAGACGTGCTCTTCATGACCAAAAGCTCTTTTTTAAAAAAAAAACATTGGAATTATCTGCATTTGTCACTGCCAGGAATTTAGATCAAGACGAACACTTGGTTGAAATAACATGGCTTAAGATGACTTCCAGTACTCTAACTAACTATGCCATGTTTTTTCAGGGTCGGGACAAGCTAGGGAACAAGCCAGTTTTTGTCCTTGTGAAGGCAGACTAGGCAGAATGAAACAACAACTGAGGGCCTCTCAAGTTGCCCCTATTATTGTTCCCTTTCTGGAAGTATGTTGGAAGCAACTAAGATATCCGATGTTACAAAAGCATGTTCTATCTAGAGCTGTGCAATAAAAGTCTCATCTTTAAATTTGTAGGCACATGAGTTATTTGGGAACTTGGACTTTGATTGATCCTTGTAATACATCAAAACACGGCATTTTTTTTTAAAAAAAAGAGTGCCCATTATTCATGTGAAATAATGATCACCCATTTTGGAGTTTGTTGTGCTGCTTGCCATCAATATTACTTTCCTGCTTTGGGGTACATCTTTTCGCTGACAATTTTGTGATCATGGACTTCTGCATTGACTTGTGGAGATCATGATGCTGGCAATTCGAGGTGCCCACTTAGGGCTGCCACTGGGTACCCATATCCATACCCATACCCACACTATTTGGGGAGGGTATGGATAAATGAGGATTACCCATTTGAGTTTTGGGTATGGGAGGGTACTACCTGTTTTACCCACTTACCCATACCCATTAGTATGAGTAAAACTCTGGACCCAAAATGTTTAAAATCATGTTCACACTATAAAAATTTGTCAAATTTGGTTGAATTCCATAGGGGTGGTTTATTATATAGAAGATTAACTTTGTACGAGTTTTGAGCAATTTATGCATGCGGGCCCACATGTGGGTTACCCATGCCCATTGGGTAATACCCATTTTATTTGGGTATGGGTAATACCCATTTCATTTGGATATGGGTATGGGTTACCCATACCCTCCCCAGTGGCAGTCCTACTGCGCAGTGGCTGTTGTACTTCAATTTTTTTGGAAGACTTAATGGAAACTGTCTTATCTTCTGGAGCCACTGATCATATGTTAGATCAGCACAATGCATTTGTATCTGGCAATTAAAGATTGCATGTGGACATATTATGTTGTTGATCACACCAGTTGGTGGCTTACAAATCTTTGAGAGCTCAGTCAGAATTGAACTTCTGAAGACAATGCTCAGGCAAAATGTTCTTCAGCGTTCACTAACCATATTTACTTCAAACGTTATGGTTTAGTCTTGTTTATCTGTTCCTTGGTGAAGGATTTGGCTACCTACCACTGATATGCAATCCGACATGATAAATCTTCATTTCTATGTGGGCATGACTTGTTGAATATGTATTGTTTGGACAAGCATGGTCTCTTTCAGGGTTTTTCTAGCTGCATCTAAATGAAATACCTGGTTGATGCTTTCTTCTTTTGATGTTCTGGTTGAAAAATGCCCCGAGTCTTGTTTGACTTGAACATTGTTCTAGATTTATGACATAGTTTTTTATGCTTGTATCTGCCTCCTTTTTTTATTGGATTAGCAGTCTTTTTCTTTACTTTTGACTTTAGCTATTTTGTATAATCTGACTTCTAATTTGTGTTGTTATTTTTCTGTGAGAATTTATGACTTGTTCCATCCTCTTTTGAAAGTCTCATCTGCTTATTACTTTGACCTATTTCTCTTGCACTAACTGACCAATGCTCATTCTTGGTGGCTAATGGTGGATGGGAGGGATCTACTATTACTTTTTGTTTGGTGTAGAGTGATGAGAACTTGATGTTTCTTTCTTAGATGAAGATGGATGCCTATGTATACAAGTTGCAGAAAATATCTTTGTAATGCTGCCTGCAAATTTTGGAAGCTACATCAAGTTCAGTAGCAGCAGCGTAGTATTTGACTTTACTGACCATGAGAACAGAGCTTTGGTTACTAATTACACATAGGTGTAATGCCATAATATATTTATTTATTTTTTACAATAACTTTCTTGGATTCAACTTTAAAGAATTTAGTTTATTATATTGACATTTGGCGTGAGCTAATCAATAGAAGTCAAGAAAATTCTAAAGATTTGTGTTAGCATTGTCAACTGAAAGTGACAGAAAGAACAACTAGTTTTGTCTTCTTCCTTTTGTTTTAAGCATAGTAATATATTCAGTATATTGGAATTCAGTGGATTGTGAGCACTTAGTATTGTCATGTTAAGTCACTCAATGCCTTCCTCAGATACTTCATTTGTTTGCTACATTTCTCTTCAGGGAGCAGGGATACAAACCAACAACTAAGAATAATTTTGAACATTCAGTTTCAAGCTTTGGTTTTGTCTGTATTTACTTGTTTTTGAAAGTTATCTTTCCAACATATTCCCTGTTTATTTTCTTAATATAATGCCAAAAATATGATTTTACTTTGAAGGAAGTTAGAAAAATACATGACAGACACAATGTTAGATCTGGAAGTGTAGGTGTATGGTTATCTATGCAAGCAATTTTGCTCATATTAGAGTGCAGCTATTCCTCAGCATAATTTATCATGGCCAGTTTGTGCACTTAATTTATAAATACAAAACTCTAAGAAGAGAATATCTCTTAGGATGTCCCAAAGGGACTAGTCTCATAAGTAATTTGGCTTTCCCAGACTATGAAGTTGAATGTTGTGAAGTCAGATTGTAAACATTTGTGTTTATATGCTAATGATATTATATTATGTTCATTGTTTGTGCTACTAATGATATCTGTTTGGCTGTTTAGGCATTTGAAAATACATACTCATGCAATTGGCCGCATAACATCAGAGGCTTACCTGATCCTTTCATACAGCTAAAGGGTAAGAATGACAGGCCATAAACAAATCTCATCTTGTTCCCTTTAGATCACTTTCATTGCCAATCTTAGCTGTTCTTGTCTACCAAAGAGAGGCAGGAACTTCCCTTTGGAGGACATGCCAGAAATACATCAGATTTGTACATTGTGGTGGATCCGAGTCATGTGCAGCTTTTAATTGCTGGATATATGCAGATCATTTCCTGCTGGGGGGATATCAGCATCAGATCTCAAGCAGAGTCAGATTTGTCGGGTGTTTCTCAAACCTGACACCTTAAATGGAGACCTACATTGTGGCTTCCATTTTGTTTGATGATGCACATGCTCATTTAGTCATTTATTCCTAAAACGTGCCATTATGGGAATATGAGATCTTATTGAGTTTGCAATCCTTTGGTAATCTTGCAGCAAATGTTACTCTGTCTGGTTGACCTTCAGGGAGGTGACAATGAAGGGACGATCTGATAATAACCTCTAGAAGGGTTCTGTTGAAATTCTACTGGGCACTTTGTTGTTTTTATTCCATATTGATTCCAATTGTGTTCAACTGTTCATAAGCTTATTTTTGTCACACGTTCAGTTCAGAAAGTAAACTGGATTGGTGTAATTGTTTTAAAATGTCAATGACACAAATATTTGAGAATACCAGTCTATGGAATCCTTTGCAAGTTTGAAGAATCAATGAGCCTGGAAGAATGAACAGCCCACAGAAGAAGACGAGAAGGCAACACGCCTCATATCCGCTGAAGGCGCTGTAATATCTTCATTGAGTTCTTAAGAATGTTGAGATTCCCTCCATGTTCGTGCAGGCCTCTCTCTGCATCTGCTAAATTTTTTTTATTCCATGTCCCTAACCAACACAACTCTATGCATTTTATCGAATTATATATGCTGAGGTAAACTCTTATTATCCCAGTTCAGAGATCATAGACTTCCTTTGCCTGTCCTTGATGAATCAATGATTAGTAAAATGCCTCCAATCATTGAACCAGCCTTCACAGACAGGCCACATAACTGTAATCTTGGGGATAAGTCACTGTCTTGTCTACCAACTAGCAGTTGAAATTTTCTAATCTTGTTTTAATCTTCACCATACACTTAAGCCCAACCGTGGACTGACATTTCTTTAATCATGGTCGAAATTTTTAAATGTTTGCAAATGATGTGTCTCCTGCAATATTTCTGAATTCTGGTTTCTGAACAGTATATAAGCACCTGAACTGTTGTGCATGGTCATCATCCAGCAAGCACCTCAAAACAGTCCAGGCACACTCCAAGGCATCACCTCTCAGTTCCCTACCGCCAAGTCCTAAATTCACATCACAATGGAGGCTGGAGGACTGATTGCTGATATGAGCTGGACTGTCTTCGACTTGCCATCGCACGGCGAGGACTCGGAGATGATGGCGCAGCTGCTCAGTGCATTCCCCATCAATGGTGAGGAGGAAGGCCAGCAGGAGCTTCCATGGTTTGATCAATCTTCCAATCCATGCTACTATAACTGCAATGCTAGCAGCACTGCATACAGTAACAGCAATGCTAGTAGCCTTGCTGCTCCATCTGAGTATGAAGGATACTGCTTGAGTGACTCAAATGAGACCCTGGGTGTCAGCTCCAACATTGCACCACATGATCTGAGCATGGTCCAGGTGCAAGGTGCAACTGATTTTCTGAATGTGATCCCAAACCATTCCCTTGATTCATACGGGAATGGCGAGCCGAGCCGCGAGGATCTCGATTCAGTCAGTGGCACTAACAAGAGAAAGCACTCAGCAGAAGAAGAATTTGATGGCCAAACAAGAGTAAGTCCTTGATCATCAGTGACCATTCTTTCCACTTGTTATCTTTCAGGAAGATGTTTGGAGTGCTAATGTAAATACTGCTTGGAATGGATCAAAATGCAGGGTTCAAAATGCGCGAAAAAGGCCGAACCGAAGCGAATGAAGAAGGCCAAGCAAAGTGGACAGAAGGATGCAAGTGTTACCATCCCAAATGGGAGCTGTTCCACTTCTGACAATGATTCCAATTCATCTCAGGAGGCTGCAGATGCTGGTGCTACTTCGAAAGGAAAATCTCGGGCTGGCCGGGGGGCAGCCACTGATCCCCAGAGCCTCTATGCAAGGGTACTAGAAAATGATCATCTTGTTTTGTAACTGAAAACATAATCTTTTCCACAACTGAATCTGAAAAATGCTTATACTGGTTCTCTGCTTATGCAGAAAAGGAGAGAAAGGATCAATGAGAGGCTCAAGACACTTCAGAACCTTGTGCCCAATGGCACCAAAGTATGCTTCTGAACATAATTGGTGCTAATTACAATTACATGACATGAGATTCTTGAACCCAATGGCTAAAACAACAATGGTCGTCTTGATCTCGCAGGTAGACATCAGCACCATGCTTGAGGAGGCAGTCCACTATGTGAAGTTCCTGCAGATTCAGATCAAGGTGAGCATCTGCAGAATGCAGTCAGTTCAGATCATACATTAGTCTGCGACAAAATCAGTTCACTGACCACGTTGTGTCCAATCCTGCAGCTTCTCAGCTCTGATGAAATGTGGATGTACGCGCCAATTGCGTACAACGGGATGAACATTGGGCTCGATCTGAACATTGACAGATGATTCAGTTGTCTTAGCTCCCAACTGGACACTGCAATTCATGCTAATCTCAACAAGTTCATAACCATGCGATGAATTCGACACAATTAGCCACTCTGGATGCGGTTCCAGTTCGTCCTCAGTTACTGAAGGATCATAGTGAACTGAAACAGGTCCTGAAACTTGTGAAGACGAGCAAGGCTAATTGTGCACTGAAATTTGCATGTGACAATTTTTTTTGTTGTCTTCATGAAAGATTGAAAGACATATACTTTTGAAGAGAATTTGTAAAACTAAGATACCATATATTTGATGTGACTTTGTAGTAAGCAATGCAAAATCTAGTTGCTTTTGGTTCTTTTTGGAGCAATTTTTAACTCCCATGTCTCGGTATCCTTTTCCAATTTTCCACATCGAAGCATGACCTTGAGCACACGTAGAAATGTTGTTCTATTATTATTACTTGTTCTAATCCATGCGTGGAGTTGACTTGAACTAAATACAATTTATAAATTGCCAAAAAATATTCAAAATTCAGAAAAAAAAAATCACATTCTTTTAACCAAACAGCGCAGCCGACAGCCCATTGGGCCTGGATCTGGCCATGGGCTGGAACGGCCCAACTAGGCCCAATTGGAGGAGGAGTATAGAATCCCAATGCCCTAAACTAAACCTACGCGCTCGCGTACCCCACCATGGCCGCCGCCGCCTCCTCCTGCGGCGGCGCCGGTTGTGGGCCCCACTGCTCCTCCTCCGCCGCCGCGGAGGATTCTACGGCGGAGAGGATGGGCCGCCTGTCTCTCTCCCGCGAGTGCGGCAAGTGCGACGGCGGCGTCGGCGCTGTGGCTGTCGCCGGAGGCGTCGGCCTGTGCGGCGAGTGCTTCCGGGCCCACCTGTTCGGGAAGTTCAAGCTCGCCGTGACGAGCAACGCCATGGTGCGCCCCACCGACTCCGTCCTCCTCGCCTTCTCCGGCGGCCCCGCCTCCAGGTTCGCTTCCCTCATCCCCCCACCCCCACCCCAAGTTTTATGTTTTCTTTGTGCTGCTTAAAGTTGTTACCTTTGCATAGAATTTTTTATGTGCTACGATCATTTGAGTTGAACGGTTATTGTACGTGTTGTAATTATATTTTAGTACCATTTGAGTTGAATTGTTATTGTGCGTGCTGTAATTATAGGGTAGCGATGCAATTTATACACGAGATGCGGTCCAAGGCAATTGAGAGCTGGGACGCGAGCAATTCGCAAGCCCTGCCGGTCTTTGGTGTTGGGGTGGCGTTTGTGGATGAAAGTATTCTCTGTTCAAAGCCAAAACACGAAATCGAAACGGCAATTGAAGATATTAAGTCAATCGTGTCGAGTTTGTCCACAGGCGTTAATGCAATGCGCATCGTGCCTCTTGAGGATGTGTTCTCCACGGAATCGAAGGATGGGGAAGTTAGGTTGGGGGAGGCGGTAGGCATGATTTGTGATGACACTGGGAGAGAGGATTTTCTTCGGTGCTTACGCATTCTTTTGTTGCAAAAGGTATGTTATGCATGCTCTTGCATGATGCTCCTTAATCAGTGGCTAAGTTCATATCTAATGTTTCATGTTGATATGTCTCTCAGATTGCTCTGGAAAATGGGTACACCAAGATCATGCTGGGATCATGTGCTTCTGCAATAGCATGCCATGTTCTGTCCGCCACCGTGAAGGTTTACCATACTGTGCTCTCTCTATTCTGTTCGTTGTTATCAATTCATAATTCTTGAAAAGAACATTATGGAAATTGGAGAGCACTAAGAAATTGATATCGCTATCCAGGGGCAAGGGTATTCTTTACCAGCTGATGTCCAATATGTTGATACACGGTGGGAAGTTCCTGTTCTTCTTCCACTCCGTGATTGCCTGGCCCAAGAGCTTACTCTCCTATGTGAACTAGATAGGTAAGAGAAGGGAAAGAACCTTTTTTATTTAGTTTTTTTTTCTTGAAATGTATTCTAACTGAATGTGTTTAGTTTAAAAACACAGCAACATCTCGATAGGCCTTCAAATGGTATCAACAGTTTAGTTGCATCTTTTATTGAACGACTACGGGTAAGTAAATTCATTCCTAGCATGCGAATTACATCTCAAATTACAATTCACCTATTCTGAGTTGAACTCAAGCTCAAACCCTCAAACTATATCCTTCTCAGCGGTTGTTTTTGCTAATTGTTTGGAGGACAATGCAAATTGTAATCTTTACACCTATTATTACCATCTGCAGGAAGAGAACCCTTCTCGAGAGCATACCATTGTAAGAACTGCGCAAAAGCTTAAGCCCTTCTCTTTTAACAAATTCTCAGCAGATGGCTATCATGATTTCCTACCATCGCGGCTACGTCCAAAATTCCAGAAGGTTGATAGCGATGAGTCCACTTTTTCTGAGATTCTCTGTCTGATATGTGGAAGCCCGTTCAGTGAATCAGAACTCCATAATTTGGAAAGCACAAAACACAAGGCTCAGAAGAAAATTGATCTTTATACTGCTCATTGTTGTCAAAGCTGTCATTTCCAGATTATACCAAGCAGTGAAAACTTGAACGAACATTTTTTTTCCCTACTACCAATATTCTGGACTGGGAAAGCGGACACTGTATCTGCCAGCCATAGCTTGCTAAGGTGATGCTGGTTTCTGTTTCTTTATGGGATAATTCATTTTCTTGGTATAAATAGTGAATGTTATTGGTAGTTTAGCTGATGAAAACCGAACCTTTGGATTTCGGAGCCTGTTTGTCTGATGATGTTTGATATAACGTGACCATGTGTTTCTCTATGTGCAGTTGCCCCGTTCACCTGTTAATGTCCTGCCCTATTCATTCCTTCAGTGCACTGATTTGCTAAATTGTTTATGACATTTAATTTCAGAGATCAAATAGAAGAGTACCTGCTTGAAGACCACGATGATGGAAACTGAACTTGATATTTCAGTGAAGCCTTGAATATATCGTAAGAAAGAATCTTTGATTTGATTTTGTGCTGTAAAAAACTTCTGCATACAGTAATGCTGTAAAAATCATTTTGGAATATGGTAATCGTTTGTTTTGTAGTTTATACTGAGTTACTGACATATATTCTTCACATTGTTTTGTTTGTAGTGACAGAAAGAAAGCAGAGATTCCTGCGTCCTGCCTAATTGGGCTTCCCACCCTGGCATAAGTGCATAACCACATAAGCCAAACTTGCTTCAGATAGTAGTGTTTCTATCTAGCATGGCATTGGTTTATTCAGAATTCTGCCACATACTTACAATTTTCAAACATTATATTCTTGACTCAATTCCTGATGTTTCTCTATGTCCTTCCTGCTCTTAAGAGTTGAAACCTGTATGAGTTCCGTATAGTGATGGCCTGATGGGGCAAACCATCACTTGCCAGCAAGTTTCCACCGATCTCAAGAGAACAGACATTGGACAGAAACTTCCATGTGCTTACAGTATTCTGATTGGTCACATCTCCTGTACTAACTATTCTGTCTGCAAAGATTGTAACCTGAAGAATTTATTCAATGATTTTGGAACAAGCTTCTCTATACAAGATTTGTACATACTATGGTTTCAATCAAGTACAACGTCGTATTGGCTGATTGGCTCTTCCCAATTATCATGCCTTCAAGGAAACTTTTAAAATTAGTTTTGCACATAAATGCTGCATATTTGTTCTTATTACCTGCTAAGATTGAATAACTAAAGGATTGCTCATTCTATCACGGATGCAAAATAAGAAGAAAATTTACACATCATATCACATGCACAGATACACTACAGGTAATTGGTGCCAACAAAATGGTGAGACCACTACAAATCAGTGGTCCCTCCCACTCACCTTTGTATAACCATCTTATCTACATGTATTTGCTACATTATCATGTCACTCTTGCATATATGCTTTCTGAGATAGTAAGTCCTTTTCTGCTATTAGTCGGCTGTCTTTTCCTTTGCATTGTGGTTCATTGTCTCATCTGCCAACCAGTATATTGCAACTGTTGGTATTAGAACGTTTTCTTGTGAAACTTAAGATAAATGCATCCCATGAGTGCTTGCATGTGCTCTCTTGGTGGTGCTGACTGAACCCTTGTACCAGTCAAACATTGGGAAGCTGTCCTAATGTTGGGTTAAAGCTTGTTAAAGGTTAGACTTTTTGATTAGCCACTTTAATCTGATTGGGTTGGCATAAAGCCTGGCTGATAATCTTAGCCGACGTGCAAGGACTTATCCAGCTTTTCATCAATGATGGCAACACAAGTGCATAACTTAAAGGAGCCCAAGGGCCTACACGGAAGATGGTTGGAGTAGGGTTTTATTTTTTATAAATACCATGCTGTCTAGTGTCAAAGTGTCAAGCAGCTGATGTGGATGGGTTTTGGCAGAACTTGGCAAAAATCATCAAATTTCAGATAATTTTCTTTCTTAAAAGTTATAAGAATAAATTGTGCGAATATTAATTAAGAATCAAGCAAAAATTGTTCATTGTCAATCGTAAATCGCAGTTAGGTTGGGATTCGAGTAAATGAAACATGGAGGTACATGTTTATGAGGGAATTAAATCACATGTGGTTAGTAGTTACAAATACTTTCAATTGCACTCAAATTTCTGTTGAAGGTCTTGTTCAAAATGTTTGTAACATAGTGGCACAAGATCTGTCCTGAGCTATCCAATCAACCTGTCCTTGAGGTATTGTTGTCCATTACAATGCAATGGTACTATGTCTACTGCTAGAAGCAGCAGAGTTGGTTCCTTGGTTGATTCAGAAGCAATTGCTTGTTCTTTGGGCAGCATGACTGACCCCCAAATAGGCCTGGAAAACAAAAGGTAACAAATAGGTCTACAAGATTTTTGGCTCCATAACCTAGTTCATTTCATACCTATATATATAATATCATTGGTGTTTTGGTGACTCAAAAAAGGCTAAACTAAGTTAGTGCTAGAACTAGCATGCCCAAGTTTGGCACTAGTAGAGTTTAGCCACTGTGTGGCTTTAGTGGATTAGTGGACAAGACCTCCTCCAATGCCCACTTTTGCTTACTTCATCTCACAAGCAAAGGCCCATTGTGTCCCCTAGTGATTGGCACAGTTCACTGCTTTCATTGAAATAGGGAGAGATGGTGAAGGGCCCCTTGGGACATTGACATGACCAAACCTAGGCTTCATTTATTTATCATCTTGCTTCTGTCAAGGTGAAGTGAAGCATTGGTCAAAGAAAACATCACTGAGTGGTCTTAAGTGGCAAAGTAGATAGCATCACTATAGTTTCTGAAACCTTGCTTGACCAAAGTGGGGCAACTTGAAAGAACAACCCTCTAGCTCTTAGTTTACTTGCTAGTTGCTTCTCTGAATATATATCTGATCACCTTGTGTGCATTAGGTTTGCCAACTAATCTGAAATGCTGATGAGTGTTAAGTCAATAATTGTGGCTTGATCCTTGAATGCTGCAACTTCAATGCTGGCTAGGATACACACTTATACATATGGCCTTCTCTTTCTTCACTTTTTTTCTCTTGTGGGACTAAGGAACCTGAATTCAAGGCTGGGTAATGCAGGGGCCTGTAGCAAACTTGATATGATGTGTCCTGGCTTGTTTGATTTGTGACACATATCTGCTGGCTTGCAATCCATAAATGAGTGTCGAAGAAATCTAGTATAATTCAGGTAGGAGGACAGTTTTTTTTACTGTGTGCGATTGTGCACTGCAGAAAATGTTGGACAGAATGGCTTGCACAATCTTAAATGCAGTATACCGGTTCCATCCACATTCAGGACCGTCGGTCACAGTACATTCAACATGACAACTGTGAATCATTTTCATTTCATTGAGGAGTCCCTGTTCAGGGTTCTTGTTTTGTTCTTACAGGTGAAAGTTGATCCCTGATGATCAATGTTACTAGATGCTAACATGATTGCGTATTCAGTGAAGAGCACTGTGTCAGCAAAACTCCATAAGAGGTACTGAAGCTCTCTCTCTCTCTCTCTCTCTCTGCAAAGTGCAAATTCCAATTCTGAATTTGATCCCTAACAAAGGTTGTCATAATCTGTTACTATTTGATTGTATTCAAAGATTTCTATATGTTTCAGTCCATCCCCCAACAACTGTCAACAAATTCAAGTTCCATATAAAACTTTCAGCTTGCCATTTGTTTTCACTCCATCTGAAAGTTTGACATTATCTAAAAAAATCTGAAAATTTGACATATCTGATTATTATAAACTTCTGCGCTCCATTATATTTCATCCTTTGATTTCAGATGCGACCGTTTGCTCGTCGTCTTGTCTGAATCACCAAATGCAGATGCAAGGATAAGAGTGGTCCATATTGCTCCTTGATCTTAATGTGAGTTCAGACCAAATCTTGGCATCTTCCCTTGTTTTCAAATGGCAGCAAATGGGGGACCTGGCTGGGTACTGAATTTGCATCTTGGCATGGGACGATGCGTGTTGAATTGGCACTGTTTTGGTACTCCAAAACATTGGCCCATGAATCCTGGGTTTTTGTTCACTGTCCAACATTTTCAGCACCATCTCATGTGAGCCCAAATATTCAAGTGTATATAAATTTCATGTAAATATTTATGTGTAAATTTGACCTGCCCCCACTATTAATTAACCTCTGGATGTAGCAAGATTGGGACACTGCAGACAGCTTGTCCTAGTTCACGAGGAAGTAGAATACATGTCCAATTTTGGGTAGAAAAAACTGAAAATCAGACTGTAACTGTGAAATTTTGGTCAAGGTTAAATCTGTCAAATTTTGTCAGTAGCTAGGCAGCATCAATTTTGTGAGATGCTATAGACTAGCTGCATGATTCTAGATTAGATACCATGGTGTGGCTGTATTATGTCTCTGATCACCCACAGAATTTAATTTTGCTTGTTTGCCCTGATGGAATTTGGAGGGTGGGCCCCACATGGATTAGTGGTTATAAACCTAGTGTTTTGTCTCACCCTGAGTGCATTCTGCAGAGGAAATGTGGCATTTTCTTGGCTGCATTTAGAATTTTGGGGGGAGACGATGCTAGGTGGTAGTTGAGATTACACTCTCAACAAAATCCTTATTTTATATGTACTAGCCTGCAGGCTGCCTTTTTCAGATCATTAGCCAGTTTTTCCTAGATTCTAGGGTTTGCCCACAATCTAATTAAAATACTAATACTTTTGTGTGAAAAATGTTAGGACCAAGCTAGCAAACCTTGCCAGTTGAGAGTATCTCAAGTATGGATGCATAATGCATGATATTAACCATACTAGCCAATTATACTGTAAAACATGTTTACCTTTGCATCGAAGTCACAATCTTTACCAGTTTAATTTGAGATTACTTCACCATACTAAGTATTAGGTGTACTTAAGGTTAGCTCTATGCCTCTATTACATGGAAGTGCTTAATCACATTATAGCCTTAACCCATGTTTCTGCTCTAATTTTTACTGCCATCTAAAATACAGTAATTGAGGAGGAGATACTAGTATTAATGTGATTAAGCTCTATCATTGCACAGTAAATGACGCATTAAATTCTTTGGATCTTAAACAGATGCATGATTACACGGATGCGCTTTCATGCGCTTTCATACACCCGTAGACGTACTACTGTTAGTACAAACCTGAATTTACCAGAACTGTCAATGGTCAAGAACACAAATGGTAAAAAAACAGCAGTAAAAAAGTAGAAAAGTTAATGAAACGAGAGCCACTTAAATAGAGGGAAGGGGAGGAGCCTATCTTGTCTTCTCATTCTCACTGCCCCCCTCTCCTCCTCCTCCGGCCGCCGCCGCCGCCGCTCGCCGTCGGCCGTAGCATGGTTATTGCTTGACGCACAGGTAGAGCTTGTAATATAGCTGAATAACAGTAGCTGATGTCCATGGACGAGGCGGTGGAGTGCTCGGCGGCGTGCGGCTTCTCGCTGACCTGCCAAGAAGACGGCGCCGATCTTGGAGACGGCGTCGTCGACGACGACGGCGACGTGTTCTTGTTCTATAATGCCGCCGCGTCGGCGGACGATGATGAGGAGGAGGAGTACGTGGAGCAGATGGTCTCCAAGGAGGCCAGCTTCTGCTCCTCCTCCTCCCTCTTCGACTCCGCCTCCGGCGACGGCGACGGGGACGGGGACTATCCGTTGCTAGCCTCCGAGGACTGGTTCCGGCAGGCCCGTCTCGCCGCCGTCAAGTGGATCCTCGAAGTGAGCTCAACACCGTTAGCTAGCTAGCTCGAAGCTCGATTAGCTTCTTGATGCGAGGATCGAATCGAACACTGAGTCACTGACACGCCATGGTTGGTTGCATTGCAGACGAGGGGCTACTTCGGGTTCGGCCACCGGACGGCGTACCTGGCCATCGCCTACTTCGACCGCTTCTGTCTCCGGCGACGCGTTGATGTAATCTAAATATCTAATCCATCCCTCCCGCCGCCGCCGCTGCCGTAAACATCTCACCATTTCTGTTTCTTGGGAGCTCGCCGGTGACGTGGTTTGTGTCCATGTGTTGGTTCAGAGGTCGGCGATGCCGTGGGCGGCGCGGCTGCTGTCCATCGCGTGCTTGTCCGTGGCGGCGAAGATGGAGGAGTACCGGTCGCCGGCGCTGTCGGAGTTCGACGCCGGCGACGGCCACATGTTCTGCTCGGACTCCATCCGCCGGATGGAGCTGCTCGTGCTGTCCACGCTCGGCTGGCGCATGGGCGCCGTCACGCCCTTCGACTACCTCCCCTGCTTCTCCTCCCGGCTCCACCGGCACAACGGCGGCGGCAGCCACGGCGCCGCCGCCGGGATCGCCCTCAACGCCATCGGCTTCATCTTTGCCACAGCTGAAGGTCCACACAAATCAGAATCTCATTTTGTTTTTCCTCTGATGACATCTAGTGTTCTTGTTTGTTGCATTGGTCTGATTGATTTGTGTTTATGTTTGTGTTTGTAGCTGGTAGTGTGCTAGATTACAGGCCATCCACTGTGGCTGCAGCTGCAATCTTGGCTGCATCCTATGGTGCTCCACTGACAAAAGAAGCATTGGAGTCCAAGATGAGCAACATTTCTCCATCTTGTCTTATTGACAAGGTCAGTCAGTCGGACAGTCACTTGACTTGAATACTTTGAGATAGAACAAAAGGACTAATCCCTCACATATTTCAGTAGAATTTGAGCAATGTTTGATTATGAAACTGTTCTTATGGGCAACATGGAAATTTGATGTAATTGAAACTGTTTCTTTGATCAGGAGCATGTACATGCCTGCTACAGTATGATGGTTGGGGACATGAACAGGAGGAGCAGCAGCAAGAGACCATTGCAATGTTCAGACTCCAATGAGATTATCACCACTAGTACATATGATTCTGTTCTTGTTGATGATGTTACTGACACCGCCGCCTTCGCGACGGCAGTGACGGCGATGAATAAGCGGCTCAGGCTGGAGCTGCCAAGAATCCGTTGAGAAAGCTAGCACCACCAGGGACACACGATTTTTAGTCAGATGTCTAGGAGGGGCTTGGTTTGGATCTTCTCCTTTTCCCCCTTTTTTCTCTCTTTTTTTGACATAAGTTTCCAAATATTTATTAGGTTCTTTGAGCCATTGCCATGGTTGGCATTTGGCAATGTTGTTGGATTGGATTGGTTTGGTTAGTGAGGAGGAGAAGATAATGAAACAAAGAAAAGGTGCTGAGTGAGCTCTCCTAAGGAGAGGAGAGCTTGAGTTGAAGCCCCAATTCCAGTGCCCAAATGGAGCACATTTCCTGTGAAACTTTAGTCCAAAGCTGCACCATTTGACATGCCATTGTGGATGCCATGTTTCATTGCACACTGCACTGCATGTCCTGCATATGGTGAGATGCTGTTGCATGCAGAAGTTGCAAAAACACAGCAGTTCAGAAAGGTTGGCCATTGTTTATACAGCCTCTTTTTTTCTTCCTGCAAGTGGATGATGTGTGAGTGGGGTTTCACTCAGCTGCACTGCACTTGCATGGGGTTACATTGGTTTGTTACAAGCCATATGGATTATATTGGTTGTACTGTAACTTCTGTAACCAGTAGCCTCTTCTGTTCTTGAGAAATGAAATCTGATTTCATTTGGTGTATATGTATGTCTGCCTGATTGTAACCTAGCTCCCTGTGGGTTTCTTGATCAGTTCTGCATGCTGCAGCTGCAAAAATTTCCAGTGTCATTCATTCAGTTCTGGTCCACTGTTTTCTCCTCTTCCTCTCCCTGTCAGAAGTGAGAATCCAATGCAACCTTTTCCTGTTACATTGCAACCAGCTTGCACTTGCTGGTAATCCCCACTGTCACAGTACTTCCATTATGAATGAACAAACAAGAACATGGCATAGTTTTGGGTTGAGGGTTTCATTGCAATATTTTTTTCACAGTAATTTAATTAAATGAAGAGATGATCTGTAAAGAAAGAAACCTCTTTTGTCAAGCATGATTGGTAAGTACATTGTCTCCTTCTGGTAATTATTGTGTATCACTTGTGTGCTGTTGGAAGGGCGACAAGTGTTACATATGAGGGTATTAGTGTACAAGATACAGGTGATTACTTTACATCAATAATTGCCTAAAGATTAGCATTTTGGGATGAGACTCCTAACAACTGTATTTAGTCTGGGAACTACTTGAGCTTGATATTTCTAGCACTTACTAGTGGAAGCACACGCCAGAGGAGAGTTCAACTGAAGAGACAACATAAGGCAAGTGTTAATTAGAAAGCAAGCTAATGTTATTGCAACCTCTTAAGAAGTGAGTTAAATAAAATAAGAGTACTTAGGTGGGTATAGTACTTTTCCTTGAAAGATCTAAGCTTCTGGGATGAGATGGTTATCACAGAAGACTTATAAAATGTCATATTTAGCATTTCTAAATCACATATAGAAATTAATACTAAAACCATACTTAGTTCATGACAAAGCAAACCAAGAATTAGGAGGCTTGAACTGTGCCACGATGCCCTTGCAGAAAAGATGAAGCAACACATGCTGAAATATTATTACTTTCTTGGATACAATAATGACGATTATCTTTACATGCACACAAGCACACAGACTGCATGCCCTTAAGCCCTAACCCCTAAAGTTGGTCTTCTGGGTTCAGCCACTAACTAATGCAGGTCTTACATTGCACACTGCCTTACAGCTGGTAAAAAGAGCTTTTCTCTTTCTCCTCCTGCCTCTGCACCTGCAACTGCATGCACTCAGGCAATGAAAATGCCCCATGGGCAATGGAGTGACTTTCTGAAGCCACACCACCACCATCTCTGAATCTCTGCAACTGATCAATGCATGCATGCCTGCCTGCTAGCTAGCAAGCTAGCTGCAGCTGCTAATGCTCATCTTTCTCTCTCATTCATGTGGCCTCATGGCTTAGTTTTCTCACTTCGATAGATGTTGCTGAGCTATAAAATGAAAAGGGATTCCTTCCTTGCATTGAAGCATGGTCACAAATGCTGCTGCTGATGCTGTTCTCAAGCACTGTTCTTTTTCTCTATTAAGTACTCCCCCGTTCCAAAATACAGCTACATAGGAGTGTTTTGGGGTAATTAAGGATTGTTGTGAGAAGTCTACAATATCCCTCGTTAATTTATGGTGAGGTGATGGGGATTAAGGATAGTATAGGTGGAGTGTGGGTCTCGAGGGGTGATGAGGTCCATCAGGGATAGCATGGGGTGTAACGGGACAAAAATCACCCTTTTTACATGTCCTAGAGGGAGGGAGGAAGTTGTTAAGGTAGTTATATTTGGGATAAAATTTAAACGTAAAAGTAGCTATATTTTGGGACGATAGAGTAGTTTAGGATGACAGATGCATACAAGGCTGAACTCAAATTAGTACAAATTGAGAGGTTTTAGGCATGTCTGGCTGGTTCAAATTAGATATATATAACAGTGTCAATGTGTCATGTTTGTACCACGAGGGTCCCAAGTTCGAGAGGTATTGGGTTAGAACATCTTCAGTCCTCTGGTCAAACTTACCATCGATTAACAAAATTTTTAATTTGGTACCATCTCAAAAACACCAAAATTTGTAGTATATAAACATTATTTTGCTATTTCCTAGTCCCCCAATGCTTAATTTCTATAAGCACATATTTCAAAAGTATTTTCCATTATCACATACTCCCTCCGTTTCATATTATAAGAGGTTTTGGCTTTGTTCTAGGCCAAACTTATTTAAGTTTGATTAAATCTATAGAAAAGCATAGGAACATCTATAACACCATATTAGTTTCATTAAATTCACCATTGAATTTTTTTTTGTGTTGGAAATTAAATGTTGTACATTTTCCTGGTCATACTTGAATAAATTTAAATTAGGACATACCCAAAACTTATAATAAGGTGAAACAGAGTGAGTAATTAAAAAGAAATTTCACTATAGGTGCTTATTAGGTTCAAAATCAAAGTTTTTTGGCTAGCATAATACAAATGCCGATCCAGATTTGCATTAAAATCTAAGATCACGGTCATGAGACCTTCATATGTGTGGCAGTAGTTATGCTATATACATGGTTTTGCACACATATCAAGACCTGATTCCTTGATACCAAGAGAGAAAAAAAATCATAGGTTTTCATCCTCTCCAATCTATCCATCTTATGAAACCTCAGATCGAGCTGGTCAAGAAGACTGGAGAAAATATATTTGCAAGTCCAACTGAAGTAGATCAAATCAACATGTTTAGAAGATTTTCTCGAACCAATCAACTGTACAATTTTAAGATGACCAACAAAAGATAAACTATAATACATGGTTCAACCAATCAATGCATCTGATAGCTTGTAGCTAAAGTGTTACAGATAATATACTATTAACCTCTCCTTCTGAATCTGGATTGTTCATGACTATAGATAGAGATGCATATGGTTGTTGGGTGAATAGAAATCAGAATCCAGAAAGGTTAAAAAAAAACCTGCATAGCTTCTCAGTCACCAATGCAGTCAAAAACAGGCTTGGAGACAAAGCTTGGTTAAATTTTGTTGGTTCAAAGGAGTACCATCTAGAAGTGAGTGGGCACCTCACTGGCTTGGCCGGCTGCCCTGGCCCTAGCAAAGCACCAATTTTTTTAAGAGTAAGAATTATAATAACGATAAAAACTCTGCTTTCTAGGAATTTCATAGGAACGAAAACGACGATTAGTTATCAATCATTAACGAGTAGTTTCCTGTATTCCCACAGAGCCCTATGACTTCTTGCATTTTTGTTACCATTTGACAAAAATGTGCATACGTACTAGTATGAAAATCACTGAATGTTACATGTAAAAAAAAAAAAGCAGGCTTACAAAGTGTAAGGAGAAGGATGAGGGAATGGCAGTTGGAATGTGTACAGCTGTGAGTCCTCAACTGAAAGCCTGAAACAAAGATGGTCTGCTGCTTGTATCAATGGCAGGCCAGGTGTGGCCCTAGCTAGCTAGCTAGCTAGCCTCACAAGCAGCATTGCACTGCACTACTGCAGAAGGAGACCATGTATTTGGAGTGGATGTGTGGTCTAAAGACTACAAACAGGCCTGCACAAAGACAAAGAAGCCAACACAAAGATATCTTCCCATGCATCACACAACACACAGTAGCAGCACAGGCACACACAACTCCTGATCTGGTCAAAGAAACTCACTCATATGGCTTTGTTTTCTATTGCTTGTTTTGGTTTCTTATGCTGGCTCTCTGCTGGGTGAATGTGATGATCTGTCCCCTGTGCATAGCTGGGGGAATTTAGTCCTGTAGTATGTATGGAATTTGCAGAGATGGGGTAGTAATTCTGATGTACTGTCTACTGTGTGGTCTCAATCTCACCCTAGCAACTGGTTTGTAATCTGTGCTCACTTACCTTTTCATCTTGGCCGACTAATGTGCCTTTTATTCAAATAAGCTTCATTGAAGTGTTTTAGTGACTCAGTCTAAATGAAGTGTGCAAATTTTACAGTACATTGAAAAATTTGGGTACATTTTGGAATATAGGAATTTCATTGGAAAACAATTCAGATCCCATAAGAATGGAGAAAAAAATATGTTTTCCGTGTTGCAAGCAGGCCTTTATTTGCAATGACTTGCCAATCCACTTCTATTTTCGTGCTTAGGGATTTGTGGTGTAGATGCAATTCTCAGCCTTCAAATTAAAATTGGCCTGTTCATATCTATTTGACTATTTTCAGATATCAAATGCATTCAAACGGCAACCTAGCAATAGCATTATGTCAGCCTGTTCTTCATAGCTGATTGATGATAGATTATATGGAAGAAATTAAGTCTACAACAATTATCCAAGGATACGGACAACTGAATTAAATATTAGAAAGTATAAAAGTTGATTAAAAAAGCTTTCTATAAAATGTTGATTAAGAAACTATTTAGCAAAAATCGTGTTATTTAGGAACTTAATAAGTATGCCTGTGATAATCTATAATGTAAGCAGAAAAGAACGGGAGCTTCTGATCGTGCATTAAACTGCATAGCATCAAGCATCATACAGCAACTGTCAGAATGATAAAAAAAATAAAGTTGGATTAGTCTAACCGAAGCATGGAAATATATATGTTACATTATACCTAGACAAGACAAAATACACAACAAAGTCGTATATCACCTGCAGAGGACAAGTTAAACAATTGATGCGCGTGATTGGTTAAGAAGGTTAGTAGTTAACTAAAAGTATGGGAAGAGCACATGCATGTGTGAGGTAAAAAACAGTAGCATCAAGTATCGCGATGTAGTACTTCCTTTTTGATTCTTACATAGGTGTTGATTTTTTTTCCATGATATGGAAGATGTATATATACACAGGTACATGATCACAGGTGTGTCCTTTAAACACAAATGCTCTATAGAAAGGACCAAAGCTAAATACATGAACCTCGTAAAATTCATACTCCCTCCATCCTAAAATATATTAATTTTTAGCATTTAAAATTTGTCTTAAAATATAAGAACTTCTCCACTTACATTCCCTTCTCAACCAATCACAAGCTTTCATCTTTTAATTTCTCCATCTACTTTTATTTCTCCAGTTTAATTCTACTTTTTTTTAATACCCATATCCAATTCCAAAACTTTTTATATTTTGAGATAGAGGTAGTACATAAAAAATATTAGCACGTGTTTAAACCTTCGTAGGCTGGTTATATGAAGCTATACCACCACAACTCTATCGTTACACTTGAGGTGTTTCCCTCTGTAGATACTACTTCTGAATGTGGGTGTAAGCTTACCTTGTAAAACTTTGAGCACTGACAGAGACAAAGGGAATAAATTTGTCACATGAAAAAACAGTGGATTTTTCATCAAAACAATTTGATGCCATTGTGTGTGTCTAGGGTCTTCGTACTTTTAGATTTTCTCCCATCCTTAGATAGGTATATTCATTCTATATATCGTGAGGGATGTCTCTTTATAAAAGAGGTATCAAATTCTACAAGTTAGAGTAGGATGAAAATTCATCTTCGCATGTGCCATTGAGTTTTCCTCAAACTTTTAGAGGCATTGGTATCAGTGTTGGCCAGGAAGGTATATACCTCCTAACTTATATACTACGAGATATATATATATATATATACTTCTACCTCTCTGTAGCTCCTAAGTATCATAAAAGTCTCGACATCGTCAACAGTTCACCACGTCAGATTAGTTCAACCCGATTAAATTTTTTATGGTAGAGAAATATAGCGGAATATAACTCTCCAGTGTTGTTAAATATACTAAGAAAAGGTGAGATACGACACAAAGAATTGAAGCGAGCGTGCCAAATACAGCTAGCACGGCATGGATGAATCAGCATGAAATCGACAGGTAGACGTAGGTGAGGAGTGGCGATGAATGCAAATGTACATGTGTTTGGTCGCCATTTGGTGGCTGTCTGCATGCACTTGGGATTGGGAGGGGCGAGCAATAGCATTATTATGAGCCCGTGCACTTGCCGGCCGGCCGCATGCATCCATGGCTGGTCAACCTCGAGATCGGGGACGACGACAGCCGGCCAGAGAGAGCCAGAGACCCCAGCCCTACTCCTCCTACATCAGCCATCATCCGCATGCAGTATTGGCATCACCCTCTTCCTTCCTTCCTCTGCATGTATTGCCTCAGATGTTGCGCCCAACCTAAATGCTAACGCATGATTCAAGATAATTAGGCAATTAGTTGGAAAAGCTCACGGTAGAGTTGTAGATGCCTAACTCAATCGGAGTGTGTATTAGTAGAAATTATGTGAGCTTCTATAGTGCATTATATAATAGTAGCGGACGTATTTGTGGGTGTATGTCTAGCATATTATCCATCTATCGTTGTTGTTGTCATCGTGCCACCGAAGCACTGCTCCATAACTCTACCCCCGTCAGCCATTGTAAGCCGTTTCACTATCTTGGTGTAATACCTTAGCCCATTTATAGTCTAGTTCGGTTCGTGTGTGTTCTGGTTCTGGTTTAGATCTATGAGGTCCAAATGTTTGTTTGGTGGAAATAGTCTAATATTGAGTCTAGATAGGTTTGGCCATTATATATACCCAGCTCACCCAACTATAGCACCTCCAGGATAACAATTTTACACGAGATAAGTATGAAAGTGCAAGTGATATGCTATGCAAACGTGGGTCTACTCAACATGTAGAGTAGGTTGTGCGGATTTGGGGTTAGGATGTTATAAGTGGTATCTGAGCTTTCAACCCATGCTACATGTACGTGAACCCATGTTGCTTCTACGTGTTGGCCCATGGAGGGGACACGATGTAGCACCGAGAGGAGATTCTGGGTATTTGCCTACCTAGTAGCGACAAGCTGCCAAGGGCGTCAGCCTATGAAGGGCCAGGATGTTACAGGTGGTATCGGAGCTTTCAACCCACACTGCATGGGTAAGCGTATATGTTGGTCCGTGGAGGGAATATAACATAGCACCGAGGAGAGATTTTGAGTATTCGCCTACCGAGTAGCAGCAAGCTGTTGAGGGTGTTAGCCCATGAAGAGGGAGAGTGCAACACCCTAACCTGTTCGTAGTCTAAATCAGCCAGAGTGCGTTCTAGTTCTGGTTTAGACCTATTAAGTTCAAGTGTTTGTTTGGTGAAAATAGTTTCACATAGAGAGTCTAGATATAGTTCGGCCAACTTATATATCCAGTCCATTCCAATCATAATATCTTTGGATTAACTCTTTTACACAAAACAATGATAAAAGTGGTGTAAGTAAGGTACTATAGATATAAATAAAGATCTAGAGTAGACTATGCCAATTTGGAGCTAGGTGTGTACACTTGGTCACTGGTTGTGCCTGCACTGCCACTCCACCAAGCTGCTCGGCCTTGGCTACGACTGCACTGCTATAATACGATACTTGATTGTTAGGCTATGTTCGTTTCGGATTGTTGGACGATTAGTCGCGCTTAACAAAAAGACACTTAATTGGCGTACGATTAATTTAGTATTAATTATTATAAACTTAAAAATAGATTTATTTAAATTTTTAAAGAAACTTTTATATAGAAAGTTACCGTTTAAAATAATTTAGTATGTTTATAATAATCTAGTAACCAGTAGTTAAAACGAACGGGGCCTTAGCCCACCACCAATAGCCCGCGTGCTAGTATCGGATACACGACATTAGTGCCAAATAGACATACATCTATGGGAAATTGGGACGGAGTAAGTTGGCTAATATCCAAGATGGGCCATAGGCCCAATATATGGACTTAGATACATGGGCCTCTATTTTCCAATGGGCCGGCCTATTCAGCAAAAAAGAGCTCTTTCCATGGCGACGGCGGCAGCGTCCGGTTTTCACGTCGTCGTCGGCAACCCGTTCCTCCTCGGGCACGAGCACACGGCGGCTGATCTCTGTTGAACCGTCTCTCCAGCGCGGCGACCTCTTTCATTAAACAAAACTAATAAAATAGAAATGATTGATAAATGACCAAGATAAAACTTTCATATTTTTTATTCTGAAATTTTCCCTTTACTATTTATAAAATTTGTAGACTTACTCTTCGAATAGAAATATGCTATTTCTATATAGGGAAAGTCATTTTAAAAATATAATTTTTATGTAGTTTAATAATAGGTGATTTATATATTATGAGAGAGTTTCTCGTAGTGAATCTAAAAACATAAATCTTATGATGTTAAACTATATAAATATATAGAAATTAATAGACAAAGATTCAAACGTTTGACTTAGGATAAAATCTAGAACGACAACTAATTTAAAATGGAGGGAATAGCTTACTAGGTTCGATGTGTATTTTCGTTTCCAAAAGAATATTTTTCATAGGAATTTTATCTTTTTTCTAAATTTGTTTTGTTCATTTTAATATCGAGAAAATTAGTTTTACGTTTTACCTAGATGATAAGTAGATCGGTATGGTTGGAAACTTGAATACCAAATGTTTTTACCCTTTTGAAAACTGAAATTTGCAGAGCATCCTATTGGAATTCAGGGTACAGAGACCACCAATAATTTCATAGGCGAAAATCGAAAAATGGATGACATTGCAAAGTACAATGTGTATCACTGACCACTGTTCAATGAGCATAACAACATCCTGTGCAGGGGGAAAGGAATACAAGGAGAAGTTTTTATGCTGCTGTTCATTAATCCACATGATTCCTCGTCTTAATTCCAATCCAAACAGCAATCTTGAAATTCTGCTACACAACTGAACCTTAGCCCAAGTGCCAAAACAAAATGCTTCTTACAATATGATGCAAAATATGACACATTCATATGCTACAAAAACTTGTCAAGTGCAGCTATTGCCTATTCTCACGCTTGCCCCGCATGCATTTCCAAAAGACTGCATGGAGAGTTAAGCTCCAAACAATATGGAATTTGGTCAGTATGAATACTGTCATTGCGGATATAGTCTTCATCATGACGAGCCAACGGGAAGAAGCTTGATAATGGCAGAGATGGGCATCCCAATGAGGCCAAGGAGAACGCTGGCGATCCACTGCAACCTGGTGAGGGGTATCGTGTTCGCAAACTCACCGAGGAACTGGACCATGATGAACTGGAAGATGACCGTGCTGGTGAGAACACCCATGAAAACGTAGTTCTTCAGTATGCCCCTGAGCACGTTGATCTTCTCCATCTCCCTGGAGCTTATCTCATTGAACACCTGAAGTAGCATATACCAGGTTAGCATCAAGCTAGCAAGTAAAATAACTCTTGTTTCAGACCTTAGACATAGCTAGTCTTCTGTTGGACTACCCTCTTACTTCTAACAGATTATGACAGATCTATTGCAAGAGAAACGGATTTTGAACAACCACGACAAACAAGAGGGGGTATATATATTTTATCTTGGGACTAAAAGACTGTTATTCCATTGCTTGAACTCCATGACAGAAGAACTGCCCTTTTTACAAGCATTTGCCCCCAAACAAATAGGTATCTTAAACAATGTGGACGCTAACTGCAGAAAAGCAGGACACTACTTTTTAAAAAAGCTAATCAACCCTGTTTTTTTCAGCTATTTCACCGGATTATTGCCGTGGATTGCTCCACGCCTCAAAAAAATATGTTTTCTCAAAAAACTTTCTTCTACCACATTGCTTAGACAACTTATTCCTTCTATTGCATTGCCTAGACCACTTGTTCTAAGCTATTTATTAAGTTTATTTCTCAACATATTTAATTTATCCCTATAAGGAAGTAGATAATCCGCAACAAAAATCCAGTCACTAATCTATCTCAAACGGGGCCAACTGTGCAAGTAATGGACTATGGACTATTGGATAAGTGCTGAGGCCTCTGCATGCCTAGGCCCACGTTTCACAACACCCATACTCATATCCAAAGAGAAAAAATAACATATTTGCTGTGGTACACATACCTGGCAGAAGACAAACGAGTTGAAAATAATTGTATTTAGCACAACTTCAGCATCAGGGCCTCCAAGCCCAAACATGTTTTTCCCTTGCGTCTGGAGATACCACATAACAATAAATTGGTAGAAAGACTGCCCCAGAATGTTCCTCCACATAACATTTGTGATAAATTTCCCTGTTCTTCCCACTGGCTCTCTCTTCATCAAGTCATCATTAGGTGGCTCGGTAGCTAATGCAAGGGCACCAAGGGTGTCCATGATCATGTTCACCCAAAGAAGTTGAACAGCTGTCAGTGGTGCATTTCCTGACATTGCATAATGTAAAACGTCAGACGAAATTATCTGAATTCTGAAGTTAACAGAATCATCAAGGATACGAGGTAATACCTGTAAAGCAGGCTGAGGAGAAGTTCACAAGTAAAGCAACAACATTAACAGTCAGCTGAAATTGCACAAACTTTTGAATGTTGATGTAAACAGAGCGTCCCCATTTGGCAACAGTTACAATTGTGGAAAAGTTGTCGTCCAGAATGATGACATCGGCACTCTCCTTCGCCACCTGAAAAAGCTAGCATTACTTCTACTGGATGGCATAAATAAGAGTATTTCAGATTACCAATATTTAGGTCCTGTATGGGTGTGCGGCTCGATAAATTGCCTAATGCATGGTTTGCACAAAAAAAGATAAGTAATGGTATATCTGCTATAGTTGATTAATACACTTTAGTCCATCCAGTCAAAAATAAGTGGTGTTTTATAACCATATATTTCTAGTATCTCTGACTATTTATATTGGATTTACAAAAATGATATGAATAAAAAAAATGCTTTCTTAGTATTAATTCTACTAAGTTTTATCAATAAATTACAGTAGAAATTAGTGGTCAAAGTTCCATTTTATTATGCCATGTCAATGTCCAAAATGACACCTTGTGACAGAGAGAATACAACTGGTTGTTTTCATCTCTTCAAATATGAATAGATATTCTAACCTCAGTTCCAGCAATGCCCATTGCAAGTCCAATATCTGCTTCATGAAGTGCAGGCGCATCATTTGTGCCATCACCAGTAACAGCAACAACTTCATTGAATGTTGTGCGCAAATGCTTTACAAGTGTATGCTTATCAAGTGGTGATGATCGGGCCATTACCTTCAACACACAGAACACCAAGAGATTAGGTTTGCATATAGATGGTGAACACTTTTTAAGCCAATATGATACTATATGCATATCAAACCTGAATTTTTGGAATCAACTTGAGGAGTTCTTCAAGACTTTTCTCTCTGAATTCTGGTCCCTCAATAGCCAGGCCATCTTCAGTAAGTATGCCACATTCACGAGCAATTGCTTTTGCTGTATTTATGTTGTCACCGGTGACCATTCTCACCATAATTCCAGCAGATCGGCAAGTTGCAACAGACTCCCTCACACCTGGGCGAACAGGATCTTTAATACCTACAATCCCAATGCATGTATACCCTTGCAGTGGTACTTGTTCTTCAACAGAAAAGCCTTCTTCCATTTCCCTATAAGCAAGGCACAATGTCCTAAGAGCTTCATTAGCAAAACTTTCAATAATACCATTAAGCTTGTCGGCAGTTGTTTTATCAAGAGGGACAACAGCACCTGTCTCATCTATAAACTTATCGCAGGCAGCCAACACTATTTCTGAAGCACCTTTACAATGTGCACGGCATCCTCCTCCAGGAAGCTCAAGAACGACACTCATTCTCTTTTTTGTTGAATTAAAAGGCTCCATTTTCACAATCTTAGTTTCATCACGCTTTGCCTTGAAATTTCCACCCAGGGACATTGCAAATTCCAATAAAGCTGTCTCTGTTGGGGTACCCAGAATCTGATATTTCCCATCTTGGTCAATTACAACCTCACCACCAGTATTGTTAAAAACAGACTCCAGAAGAGTTTTGACAACAGTTTCTGGAAGCTCAGAACACAAATTAGACCCATTCTTTGGATTGTTAATTTCCTTTACGCTTCCACAAACGCAGGCCTTGACGATAGTCATATGATTGGTTGTCAGTGTTCCTGTCTTGTCACTGCAGATGGTCGTAGCTGAGCCCATTGTTTCACATGCGGCTAAGTGCCGAACCAATGCCTTGTCATTCATCATTTTCTTCATTGCGAATGCAAGGCTCAATGTAACTGCTAAGGGTAACCCCTCAGGAACAGCAACAACAACAATGGTAACTGCAATAGCAAAATGCTCTAACATTACCAGTGCATCATCTCCTGACCAGTTGAAAAGCTGCCGCTCATGGTACTTCTTGCTGATTAACCCTTGAGAAAGGACAATGAAAGTTATGACCGCGAAAAATAGACCAATCTTGCCTATAATAGTTGCAACACCATTAAGCTTGACCTGTAGTGGGGTTTCATCATCGCCACCTTCACTGAGAGTAGCCATTAGTTTTCCCCATTGGGTTTGCATGCCAACTGTTGTAACAAGCATCTTGCAGGAACCATCTTGAACTTTGGTCCCCGACAAAAGGAAAGGGTTCTCTTCATTTACAACAACAGGTTCACTCTCGCCAGTAAGACTGGACTCATTAATCAGTAGAGAAAACCCAGAAATGAAGAGCCCATCAGCAGGAACCTGATCTCCAATTGCTAGATGGACAACATCTCCAGGAAGAAGATCATATATTGATAGCCTTTGTCTAAAACCGTTCCTTGTGACTTGCACTTGTATTTTCTTTTTCTCCTTGTCCAAGTCCTTGAATTGTAAGGATTGCCGATAGTCACTTGTCGCGGTTACAAACACAACCAAGAGGATACTTGCAACAATTCCCAGACCATCATGAGCACCTTTTGGCCATCCTTCCATGGCAATGCCAACAACCAACGATACAAAGGCACAGACAGCAAGAATTATAAGAGTTGTATCTTGAAGTGCTTCCCATACAAACACCCAAAAACTCCGGACCTCACTTTCTGTGAATTTGTTTAGTCCATATATATCCTGCCTGCGCTTGATGCTTTCCTCAGCTGTACTTAACCCATCTGTTGGTGACGTTGCAAGCTTGTCTGCTATTCCAGTAACTCCACCATGGGTGATCAACTTTTTACTATCATGACCCTCAACAATAGACCCCAGTTCATCAGCACAAATCTGAAACCCTGCAGCCTTGACTTCTTCAGGGACAACATACTCACTTCGAAGTGAAAGACCTGATTATATGTATTTCATTGGTATGCTTAGGTACTAGAAATGCACAGAACTACAGCAAATTGCGAAAATAAAACACGTTCTGAAGTCATATTAGGAAAAAGCATCCAATAGTTACATGATTACCATGTATAAACTGTAGCGCAGCTTTTGATACCAGCACAGCAACCCGCAACTTCTCCTGTAAAAAACGCCCACCGTATGAACTTCAGTGGCTTCTTGAAATCAAGTGTGTAAGATAAGCTAGCATGTCAGACGAGCACAGCAACATGAGCACCCAAAAACTTCAAACTTTAGCTTCTTAAAACCGATTTGTGAGCACGAAGCTACATGGCTGCACTCTGGAGTTAATTAAGGTTTGTGAGCTACCAATCAAGATGGGATCGCTACACCATGCCTCTAAAAAGTTTGTTAAATGCGGCCGCCTCCAATTTTGCGAAATGGCTTTCCTAAACCATGATGAGTACAGAGTACCACTAAAATCAACACAGCGCAAACATGTCAAAGGAAGCAAGCAACAATGATCCCTCATAGCTTAACAGCAATCACTATCGGACTCCGAATTTTCGCAATAACTACCACCTCCACCAACTGCTCCCAAAAAAATTGGGACTTGCTAGTTCAAGATCCTCCTCCCATGCATACAGTGTGAAGTTACAAACTATAGTTGGTGCAGATCGCACCAAACCCCCAACTCTCTGGTGCCAACTGCCTCAACTGAATCCAGAGCACTGACACGACGATCTCACTCGGCAGCATAAACCCTAGAAACCCCGGCGGCCGTGATCCGCCCAGCTCCAGATCCCAGCACATCCGTAGAAGCTAGAAGCGGCGAACCCAGAAGAAGACCCAGAAGAAGAAGAAGAAGGAGGAGGAGGAGGAGGCAGAAGAGGAGGGGAGCGTACGTGGTTGGCGTGCTTGATGGCCTCGGCCTCGCCGCGCTTGTCGAGGTTGGCGGTGAAGCGGAACCGGCGCTTGGGGTTCTTGACGACGCCGCAGAGCTTGCGCCACCGCCTGAGCGCCTCCTCCGACGAGTTCTTCGCCTTCACGCCCCCAAAGTTCTCCTCCAGGTAGCTCTCCATCGCCGCCGCCACCAACCCTCCTCCTCACTCCGGTCAGGTCAAATCCAGAAAAAAAAATCCCAGCTTTCTGCGCCCCTTAGCCCGCAGCAGCAGCACAGAGCTGGCTGTTTGAGCTCCGGCGAACGACGGGGAACCGAGCTCCCTCCCGGCCAGTTGGGGACTCTCCGGCGAGGGTAAGTGGAGGAGAAGATGAGGGGAGAGGTGAGCAATGGCGGGGTCGTTGGGTCAAAGGGAGACAAGGAGCAGGGGCTCCTGCTCTCCTCTCTCTCTCTCTCTCTCTCTACTGACCACACTACTGCAGCCAAATCATGGGAGTTGTGACGAATACTCTTTTACTAGTAGTACTACTACATTTTCGTCACAAAATTTTCAATAATTTTCTTTTTTTTCCTCTTTTGTTGGGCTCACTCCTGAGGATTTTCTTCATTGTTATCTCATATCTCTTATAGGGCGAATATTAGTGATGTCCAAACGGGAGGACCGGGCCGTGCCGGCCTGAGCCATGGCCCGCTACGGCACGACCCGTTTAGGCACGGTCCCTGTAGCGGGCCGTGCCGTGCCGGCCTGCGTGCCTCTTCTCGGTCCAGGCACGGCACGCTGAGGTCGTGGGCCGTGCCGTACTCGTCGGCGGCCCACCGTGCCTGGGCCAGCCTGGTATTATAGCACGACTGTCGGTGACGATGGCCGGGAGCTGGCGCGGCTGGGTGAGGAGGACGGGCAGGTCCCGGCGGGGTGCGAAGCCGGAGCTCCGCCACGTCGGCGCCGAGCGCCGCGGCGGCCGCCACCTCCACCGCCATCTCCTGTGGCGCCCGTGCCGTCGCCAGCACGCAGAGCAGCGTCCGCTACGGAAGGAGGAGGCGCGAGGAGGATGGTGGCGAAGTAGAGGTGGCGGCGGCGGTTTCGGGATGGCGTCGACCCGCAGGCTCCCCACCTTGCCGCCGCCGGCGTCACCGGGGGGACCATCGCTGCCGCCGTCGGGGAAGGCCTCACTAGGGCTCACGACGGAAGGAGGAAACGTGAGGAGGATGGTGGTGAGGTAGAGGCAGCGGCGGTGGCTTCGGGTTGGCGTTGACTCACAGGCTCCCTATCTCGCCGCCGCCGGTGTCGTCGGGGGGACCATCGCCGCCGCTGCCGGGGGAGGCCTCACCAGGCGTCGCTCGCTGCCTCCATCGCCGCGCCTCACCGTCGACGCTCGAGGTCAAGGATAGGGTTTCGTCCCTCACCGCCGTAGCAGGTCGGCCATGCTGGGTCGTGCCCGTGCCGGCCTGCTACAGTCTACAGGCCATGCCGTATCTCAGGCTCAGGCACGGCACGGCTACTCGGGCCGTGCCGGCACGGCCTACGGCCACCCATGCCGGATCAGCCTGGACACGATTATTATAGCACCATGCTCGGGCCGGCCCGTTTAGGCACGGCCCATTTAAATATGACTAGCGAACATACTTTCAAGATTCAATTTTTATGAAGTGAGGTAATATTTTAACTCTTTAGAAAAACTAAGATACACCTGTAACATAACAGGATGTTGATTAAGAGAAGCGATGGTCGAAGTGCGGTTCTCGTGACTGATCTAAGTTAAGTTACACGGTTTAATCAAAGTTCCAAAGAGTTATCGGTAAGTGATTCTGATTGTGAATTTCTATAGTTATGAACAATAAAGTTTTTGAAATATCAGGATTCTGTAGCGGGTTCTTCGTCTCCTCAAATTTTCGCTAGTCAACACAAAATCGCTTTCAAAAACACACCCCGTTAGAACGGGTACATAAAAGAGTTCCTTTACCCAATTATCATCCACTAATTATGAAAAAGGACGAAAAGAATCTAGAGATTCGTTTTCCTTTTCAACAAAAATCCACAAAACTTTCCACATGGGAAAAGGAAAGGAAACTTCATTCCAAAAGAAAAAACAAACATCCCGAAATAAGACACCAAAAATCAAAGTTGTAGAATTAAAAAAATAAAGAAAAAGTTGTGGAGCATGAACACGTATGGGACAATTAACACATCCACCCTCAAGATCCGAATCGTTTTGCACTAAACAATCAATCAATCCATGTCTTGGTCGTGTGCGTGTCAGTCAGTCTCTTCCATCTTTTTTACTCATCGTGTCTTTGTTTTTGCAATTACAAATACTTTCTCGGTTTTAAAATATAAATATTTTTAGGTTATTTAGTAAATATTAAATTTAAGTAGAAAAGACTTTAATATTTCTTAATAAATATAGAATAAACGGAGATGGAAGGATAGATGAGGTTAAATATAGAAAAAAATTAAATGAAAAGTAATAGATGGAACAAGTAAATAGTGTTAAAAAATTTTATATTATGAAACAAAATTTAAATTCCAAAAAAATTATATTTTAATTTTGGAAGGGACGGAATATAAAAATGCGTCACGCGTTTTTGGGCACATGACCGGTCGACCGGCCATGTGATGCTCGCCACCAATCATTGATGCCAAAATAGCCAAACTTTCGTTGACAGCTCAGAATTATTGTTAGCCGTATTCTAGTTTACTGACAGTTTAGTTTTAATGTTATTCTTGGTAACCGTGCAAATGGACTCGGTTAGTCAAAAAGATTTGTACAGATGTGTGATGAGAGGCATGAAAGGCATGGAAGATATTGAAATAGATCTTTCAACCCCTTCGGCCCCATTTGGTACACAGAGAGGGCTTCTTTGAAACCTAAGAATTTTATAGGATTTTTATAGAGAATAGTTCAATTTCTGTGAAATTATTCTAATAATCCTATGTTCCAAAGAAGACGGAATTTTATAGATGAACTCCATAGAAATAGAGAACAGGTCATATCTCATGCTCCCGCAGTTTCAAAATATAAGCATTTATGCATATTCGTTTACTATCACTTTGGAATTTAGCATTCGTTAATTTTTATAGAATTTGAATAGTTTCATATGAAACTGTGATAGAGCGGGGCAATGTGACCTCACAATGAAAATGGAACGGAAAATTAGCTGAGCCCGGTGCTTGACATGACAGAAATCAGGGCCCGGTTGATCTGGACTTGACCTGAAACACCGCAGAATGTCACGGCAGCAGCATGTGATGTTGCACGCACAGCCTACACCCGTGCTCAAATGCACATGCACAGAAAAAAAGTCTACCATAGCATAGATTCAGATCTCTCATTCTTGATCTCACAACAGCCACAAGAGCTTGAATTTCAGCATCTGAAAATCCTTTGAAAGAACAATCAGTAGTACATTGCAGCAGACAGATCACAAGAGTTCATCCTATTGTCCTGAGGCTCATGGTTGATTCTCACACTCAGATTTCGAAGACGATCTAGTCGGAATCCGAAGTTAGATCCATTTCAGGGTGAAACGGCCGGAGCAGCTTCGCTAGCTGCTCCCCCATGTCCTCCACCTCCTCCTTCCCGAATCCCCAGTCACGGAGGACCTGAGACCCAATGGAGCCTCTCGCGACACCGTGCTTCTGGAGGCTCCCAGATCGCTTCTCTATGAAAGGAAGGACAGCGCTGCTTGACCGTAAGCGTGCTGCCATTGGTATCGATTCGATGTCGAGTGAGCCCTTTGGCTGGGCTCCTTCTGAATGGTCGCTGAGGATCTCCCCGTGCCGGCCAATGTTGCCTCTGAAGATCGATGGGAACGGAAGGGGGACAGGGAGGGGGCACAGGGATACTGAGAGATGGGAAAATTTTGGCTTTGTCTCTCTGCCATCATAGACCGAACAGACTGAGTCCTTCACTTGTGATATGGAAATCCTTTGCCCGCCTATGCCAACAAATTTCAATTATTAAGTCTACATGTAAATGTATAACCGAATTTTAGCGCTGCCTAGAATGTTGTGAAATATTCAATATTGTAAGTACGAAATACTAATAGCAGTAGAAAAATATGTTCTAGTGGCATGGCAAAGGATAGGAGTTAATCAGATCCAAAGGCATAAGATGAGCAAACCTCTATCAAGAGCTCCATGAACCACCAGTGATTCAACGGAATAAGGATCTTCGTCCTCATCACTGATTTCAGGGGTCAAAGAGTGCAGCTTCATCTCTATGTTCCCCATAGCATCTCTATCTGCAAATCACAAGTATGCAGTTACCAAGCAAGACTAAATTTCCATTCAATGCTGGTATAATAGTAGGGCATATGTTATGTTGTGTACCTGTCAAACAAGGGGCAGGCATCGCTACATCTAGACCAGTAACCATGTTCTGCCTACCTTGATCAGATAATATGTGCACAAGTTCGCCAATGCCAAGATTATCAGACGAATGTGCTACGTCTGAACTCGGACCCATGCGTTGCAATCTAATTGGAACGGTAACTGAATGTATTGCTGCAGCACAAACGGCACTAGAGTGGAATGGTTTCTCATCTTGTATATAAAGGTAAGGTGACATATAACCTGATGAAACAAAGTGAAAACAAATTTGTAAGCGAATCTATTCAGAATAAGCTTTCTGTACATTCATGAAAATAATTTCATACGAAAATCATGGGAAATGTGAATAGATAGGCAATAGCATGAACAAAAGGAGTTGATATTCAAGGGAAACGCAATCAAGCGCAATATCTTTAGCACAAGATCAGTATACATGACAACAATCAAAGGCAAAACTAAGCTACTGGAAAGAAGTTTCATACAATCAGAAAAGAACAATAGTATGCAAATTAGTATCCTCCTGTCTATTTAGCCAAGTTATGAGAATTCCCAGACCTAAAAGTGCTCGAATGGAAAGTTTTCAGAAAACAATAAAAAACAAAGTAGATGTGGAATTCAGGGAAATAATAGCATACTTCTACTTAATGAAGGTGGTCCTATGGGTACCATCAGGTTGCAAAAGGATGAAAGTTTTGAAAATGAAACAGCATCATGCAAAGCTCTCATAATGGACTCCCTTTGATTCCTGGATGATCCAAGGGTCACTGGATCCCTCACACAGTAAAGCAATACAGGTGTATTTGTGTAATCATCAGCAATGTTCTCCAAAAATTTTGCAGCTACACTGGAAAAACCTCCTGAATCATCCACAATAAACTGGATACCCTGTGTGGTAAATTATGAATTGATTAAGCTAAATATTATGATCTAAAAAATGTGCATGCTGGGAAAAAAGTCTACAAAAATCACCAATTGTGTAATCCTCACAAAAAAAAAACCAATTCCATAAGTGAACGTAGTAGCTGTTAGCAAAACTGTATGTAGAGTTCGATGATAATTTACTGGGGAAAGGGTAGGACCTGAATATGGTCACATTCTTCAACAAAGAACCTTAGCCTCTCATTCATTTCCTCTATTTGTGACCATTCTGAAACTACCTCTTGTGCGCTGCCATAGTTATCAAACCTGTCAAAGTCTGTCCATGAGCCATGTAACTCATACAAACTCTGAGAATGATACTGAACTTTCGAATAATCAGTCCAAAAGTTGACACCACTCTCTAGGCATTTGATCAGGTCCTTATCTTCAATACTTTTCTGGGAGTTGTTGCCACCATTGCTAGTGCCTGGATTCTGCCCTTCTTCAACTAAGCTTTGCAGAAACAAGTTCCGCCCATGAGGTTTTGATACTGATCTAGTTACATTTCCAGACCTGCATAAACCAGGAATAATTCATCATAGTGCTCTATGAGCCTGACACATTATTCGACATGTAGGTTCTCCCTAACAGGAGCTTGGCATCGTCAACGATATTGCCATATAGTTACTGATAGCATGAAAGATTCATGCAGCAGCACATAACAAGCAACAGCAAGCAAAAAGACGTATTTAACTCTGTGAAAAGAGTAGGCAGATGCCATGCTGCACTTCCAGGGCAGCTGGATGAGTATATGCATCATTACTACCAGTCCATTGCTCTCATATAATGAGCCTAAGAGCAGTTCATTGCTTCCTCAGGCTGCAGCAATATCCTAGAACTATATCAAGCAAACATTGCTTGAGTGAAGCTTCTATATTTGCAGTCTTCTTGCTTTGACAATGCAGACATGTTTCATCCATTTGTCAGAATTACCCATTTGTCGGAGTTATAGACACCTAAGCTTATTTAACTGATCCTAGCACACTTGTAATCCATTTGCACAAGCAATCCAAAACTAAACTGAAACAACCGCCTTCTTCTGCGTAGCTCATACATGCCAAATACGGTAATCAATTATGCACGGTAGATACAATAAGCAAACCAAACACCAAAGCATATTCTGAAGAAGTTGAGCAACACTTGCCATGTAACAACATGAAGCTGATCTACAGCAGCACTAGTCTGACCGAGATTACCGGATGAACTCAAAGAGCCAAGCGACCCTGCAAGTGATACCAGCGTGAGCATGCAGTACATACTATCAGTGACAAAAGAACAGTTCTTACTCACTACTATACTCGGACCAATTTAAGCATCAAATTACCTCGAGAACCAACAGACACCAGACGAGGGCAGTAGGTTGGAACACCCTGGTGAAATCGAGCGATGCATACTAGTCAGTAAAAGATGAGCAGTAAAGAAGAAAAAGACGCACTCTTTTTCATGCTAGCGATGAGCGGCTCTACCTGGTGCGTCTCGCCGGCGCGGTAAAGGACGTCCATGTCCAGCGCCGCGGTCTTGAACACCGGGTCTGCGTCCGGGTCGTCAGCGAGCCCGAGCAACTCATCCTGGAGAAGACGAAGAACAAGCGTCGTGTTCTTGCTCGATACTGTACAGAGCACTGGTCGGGATCTTGCCGGAGACGAGAGGGGCTCACCTGGAAGTTCCAGAGGTGGGAGCCGACGTAGTTGGCGAAGCCGCCGACCTGCACCGTCACGACCTCCCTCATCGCCGCCCCTCGCCCAGCTCGGAGAGCTCCAGAACCGCACGCACGACGGCGGAGTCGATCGACGAAGAAACCCAACTCTGTCCTGCAGGCTGCAGCACAGAACCTCCAACGGAGACGCCTGCGAGGTGGCCCAAGCGGGGAACAGCGCCAGCGGCGAGGTGCTCAACCAAACGGCGGCGGCGGCGACGGGAAGAGGAGCGGCGCGAGAGGTTCTCCCCTCACTACCAGGTTGGATTGGGCTGTATTTTTTATTATTTTTCTATTTCTTTTGAGCAAAATTTGGCTGGACTTTTCAGCCTAATTAATTCGGCCCAAGGAAAAAAGGCCTATTCAGGCCCATATAGTAAATGGGCCGGCCCTTTTCGGTTTTCATCCAACTTTTTTTTAGTAGAGGTTTTCAGCCAACTGAATTCAAGAATTTCTTTTATTTTTTAATAAAATATTTACAAAAGTATATTTTCATTTCAAAAATTTACAAAAATATACCCTCACCGCCCTTTGGGAGGGCGTTTTTTATGAAATCGTCATCCTAGAGGGCGATTTGATGACGTGGCTAACGGCCGGACGGCCGACGATCGACAGCACTTTTGCAGGCGGTCCCCTGGCCGCCTGCAAAAGGCCACTTCTTTTGTTCTTTTTCGCTCTTTTTTGTTCTTTTTTTGGCACCTTTTGTGTTTTTTTTGCAACTAGGAACTTAAGAATAGCAAAACCTTAGGAAGGTGTAGTTCAAACCGATGTAAGATGTGGACAGTAGAAAATTGTGAGCGTGCTTTAAAACCCGTGCTGAAACTTCGGACCTCAAAAACTCAATCTTCCCGGCCGAATTTCGTAAAATTTTTTTGGACAAACCTGATGAAGCAGGGGAGAACCTTCTGGGAAATTTTCTGTAGATACCCGCAGAGTACTTATTTACCCGATTCTGAGACCGTATATGAAAGTTATGCCTGTTTTAAGTCATAACGCGTGCTACCTATCTTAAAATAGACATAACTTTCACATACGGTCTCGGAATTGGGCAAATAAGTACTTTATAGACATCTACAGAAAATTCCCTAGAAGGTTCTCCTCTGCTTCATCGAGTTTATCCAAAAAAATTTTGCGAAATTCGGCCGGGAAGATTGAGTTTTCAAGGTCCAAAGTTTCAGCACGGGTTTTAAACACACGCTCACAAATTTCTACAAGCCACATCTTACATCAATTTGAGCTACACATTCCTAAGGTTTTGTTGTTTTTGAGTTACTAGTTGCAAAAAAACACAAAAGTTGCCAAAAAAAGAATAAAAAAGAGCGAAAAAAAGAACAAAAGAAGTGGCCATTTTGCAGACGGCCCCCTGGCCGTCCAAAAATCGCCCTCTGGGAGGGCCACAAGGGGGCCGCCTATAAAATGGCCGGCCCTGCGGCGGCGTTTTGCAGACAACCCCTTGCTGCCCTCCCAGAGAGCGGTTTTTAGGCGGCCAGGGGGCCACCTGCAAAAGTGCTACGGCCGTCAGCCACGTCATCAAATCGTCCTCTCAGAGGACGGTGGGGGTATATTTTTGTAAATTTTTGAAATAAAAATATACTTTTGTAAATATTTTATTAAAAAATATAAAAATAAAAAAAATTCCTGAATTCAAGCCGATGATTCTGATTCAATCTGTACGGTGGTTCTAAATCAAATTCTGTATTTCAGAATTCAGACAGTTCAAAAAACAATTATGTATTTAAGAACGATAACACATGCTTGTAAAGTTTTAGTGTGGATAAAAATTGAAATATATATGCAACATGAGTCTTTTTTATAAAACAACATGGATCACAAATTGGATACCCGGCTTTGAACTTTTGATAAAGAAATAATTCTCAGCGTGTTTACAAGTGAAAACCGCTACCCATCGATTTGTCGAGAACACGTAAAAAACCGATGACTTTTGGCCAACACAATATCGAAACTAGCTAAAACCGCTTGGTTTCTATAAACCAATGCCCAGCGGGTTCACGAAAACCATCGTGGGAGCCTAGGATTCCGGAATAAAAAGAGTAACTTTATGTTGCTATCTATTGATAGTATTCTACTAACAATATTTTACCAGTAGAGGTAATCTCAACTGTTGATATATGAATTCTACTAGTAGTAGAAAAAATTAATCTACTACTAGAAGTTGAAGTTAAAGTAGTGGTGGAAATATAGCTGATACATTAGATTAGAATTACAATGACAAACCTAGAGGTAGTAGTTTTCAACGATTCCCGCCAAAGATTACTGAATCAGTACGATGTGCACGGCAAATCAAGATCCAAAGTTCATAATTACCATCATGTAGTACCAACAACTTGCTTAAGCATTAATATGAGTAGGAGAGATTGAACCACTCTCTTGATGCGCACCAACGCACTTACCAGAAAAAGGGTAAAAAGATCCAGATTCATTGGCACAAGAGAACATCTCCAAGCAAGATCCACTGCAAGAGGCAAGCATGTAGTCTAATGAATTTCACACCCATTTTTACCTTAGTTAACTTTCGACACCGGTGCCTCGTCAAATTTAAAAGCCGAGCAGCAAAAATGCAAAGCCAGGAGGCATCAAAGATGCATGATAACAATCTAGTAGAAATCTTCTCCTCAATTAATTTCGACAACGCAATTTAATCCGAAGATTATACAATGCAATTAACACCTCTCATATCTCAAACCCTCTACTACAACTCAAATTACTCACATGGATCACTTCAGTACTTAATCTCCTCCAAAAAAGCCCAAAAAAACCTCTCAACACTGTACAGAAATAGGCCTCAGGTCTTCAGTCACTGTGCTGCTGCACCTGGAGACAATTAATGGTGCTCAAGATGATGATGATGCCTTTGCCCCATTCTGCATCTCCCAGCTGTAGCTCTCCGACTTGCCGTCCTCCTCGCCGTCGCAGCTGTCTCCGGCGGTCACCGACACGGTGAGCTGCAGGGGGCCCTGCGGCGAGCCGGACTGCGACGTGCTGTGCTGCGACGTCGTGTACTGCTCCGGTGGCGGTGGCCACAGGCCGCCGGCGGTCTGATGGTCGCAGCCGCCACCGTCTGATGCCCGCCGCATGTGCAGCCGGTATTTCTGCACGATTTGCTTGAGATTCGTAAACTTTTCTAACAGTGGTGTGCAGAATTGCAAGTTTGCAACCGACACGACATTTTTTTGGTAAGGTGTAACAGTAGGAGTTGAGACTGAACAAACCTGCAGGTGGCTTTTGACTTCATCATTAGTGAGGCCATCAACCTTCATCAGCTCCCTAATCTGCTTAGGAGTGGCAGCTGCATCAACAATAATAAAAAAGTTAAGCAAGTTTCAGCACACCAATCAAAAAAATGTTAGGAGCAATCAGCAATGTGTCAGCAAATCATCATTGCAATTATCTAGCAGTTCGGAGATAATTGCAATTATCTAGTAAAAATTATCATTGAAAAAAGATTGTTTTTTTAAATGTGGCAATTGCACGATTGGGTTGATGAGATCCCCACCTTGTGGGCCGCCGAGGCGCTGGAGCGCGGCGACGAACCGGCGGTGCAGCTCCGGCGACCAGCACCGCCTGGCCTTCCGCTGCACCGTCTGCTGCTGCTGGCGCTGCGCCGCTGCTCCGGCGACGTCGGTGACGGCGCTGCTGGTGGCGCTCGGCGCCGCAGGGCAGGGGGTGTCGATCGCCGCCGGGGAGGAGAGGGACAGGTCTGGCACGGCCACCGGCAATGGCATGGCGCCGACGCCTCCTCCTGCTTTCTCCGACGATGATTTTGCGAACGCCGGCGAGGCGGCTAGTCGCATGAACGCATTGGACACCTGATGATTTGAAATTGACAGAACTAGTTAGGAAAAAAAAACTCTTTTCAGAAAAAGTTAGTGAAAATACAGACAAATGCATGAGATTGACAACACAAGCTATACATGCTTAACATGTGTTAATATTTTTTCTTGGCTGGAATAACAAAATTACAAACCTGAGAAAAAATTGACATATTAGTACAAGAAACAGAAGAAATTATTTTTTTAATACTACTACTACAGATTGGCAAAAGATTTGAGACAGCCTTTTTTTTTTGTTGTTTCTGCTGTAATTTTCCATTTATATTCTACATGGTGATCTGGGGAAAAAGTTTCTCCTCTTTCTAGTAGAAACCAACAAAAAATGGGCATTTTTCATTGAACAGCTGAATTGTAAAGATTCCCATTTTTTTCCTAGTAGTACCACATAAATTTGCCAACTTTTTTCAAAAAAAAATCAGCTACCATTATCACTTATCTTCCCTTCCAAATCAATCTCTCATAAACTAGTACTCCAAAATTCAAACAAAAAACTATGAAACCTGACAAAAAAATCCATTCTTTTCCCATGTCTTCCCCTACCTTTTGCTGCGGCTTCTTGGCGCTGCCGCCATTGCTGTTGCTCGTGCTAGTGTGGCTCCCGCAGCCGCTCCACAGCTGCGCCGAGCTCATCCAGCTCCGCTTCTCGTTCGCGTCCGCCTCCGCCTTGACGCCCTCCGCCGCCTTCCTCTTCGCCGATGGCGGCGGTGCGAACAGCTCCGGCGCCGGCGCCGCCCGCCGCCGCCGCTGCTCCAGCTCGTCCTTGAGCCACTCTATCACTGCACCCCAACCAAAACCAAGTAAACTCTCAGCGAAATCATCCATTAAATTCAAGAGCTGCGATCTCTGACAAGCAGATCGAGGGAGCGAGCGAGCTCACCGTCGGCGATGAGGTGGACGCTGATGGGGAGCTCGCGGCGGAACACCTCCATCTTGGCCTTCTCGGCCTCGAGGCTCCGGATGCACTCCTCGAACCGCGCCGCCTTCTCCCCCACCTCGCCGGTGGCGGCCGCTCTCGCCAGCGCGCCCGTCGCCGTCCTCGCCGCCAGCATCCGCATGTCGACGCCGAGGAAGGCCGCCTCCGCCGCTTCCTCCCGCGCCGCCGACGACCCCATCATCTACAACTTCGCCGCCGGCCGCCCGTGGTCTCCAGAGCACCGTGCGCGGCGACGCCTCGCCGGAATTCGGGAGGAGAAGCAGGAGAAGAGACGGTGGCGGTGGAAATGGTGCGGCGCCGGGTTTGCGTGTCGTGTCGCGCTCGCCGCGTTTATACCGGAGGAAGGTTTGGGTCCGGTTCAGGCAGACCGGAGGGCATAATGGTAATTTGCTATATAGAACCAGCCATGGAAGATACCACTAGCTTCTCGTACTGTCTCTACTCTCTACAACCACTGGTTCCTTCCGTGGAGGTAAAAAGAAAAAAAATCGTTTTTTTCCTTCTTACTTTTGGTAAACCTTTTCTAAACTACTCTCTGTTTTAAAATATAAAAAATTTTAGAATTTAAATCTTATTTTATAATATAAGGATTTCTAAAACTATTTATAGTATTATTGGTTCCATCAAACACTTTTCATTCAAATTTCTTTTCATATTAGTCTCACCTCCATTCATTCCATATTTATTGATGGGTACTAAAGTTTTTTCTTCTTAACTTTAATCTCTGCTAAATAATTTAAAAATGCATATATTTTAGAACGGATGAAGTATATTGTTCTTAGTGAAAAAATTAAACCAATAATAACTAAACTATTATTGCAATATATGTGTATTCCAACATACCTAAATTTGTTAGGGTCCATTTTTTATATTATTATAGATTATTTATGCCACGCTTCTAAAAGTACAGCTTTTCCAAAACTTTCTACATCAACATTACTTACACCACTTGCTCTAAATACTCATTTGATAGATTTATAATATATAATTTATTCCAATAAATAAATCCATCATCCATTAGCCTTCGTTCGTTTTCCATCTGAAAAGGAGGGGGCCTGAGTTCCGTCTGCATTCCACACACAAATTTTTTATCAGAATTTCACATGAAAATTAAATTTTTGTTAGAATCATGACATTTACATGAAGTAGTAGTGATCTCTCTGAGAAAAAAATATACTTCATCTGTCCCAAAATATAGCAACCTAATATTAGATTAGACATCACCTGTTACTACGAATCTGGATAAAACTTCTCTTTATCCAAATTTATAATACTAGATGGTGTCTAATTTATTATTAGGTTACTGTATTGTATTTTAGGATGAAGGGAGTACTGAATGGTAATAATAATGCAGTAAAATGGAGGGAGATGGGTCAGGGGCACAATGGTAAATTGAGATATTGAGATGGGAGGGTGAGAGTCGGAGAAAAGATGCCGCCCGTGGAATATGGATGGGATCAGAGGCGTTTCGTCGCGTAACACCCACCCACCCCCAAAACAAGCGTCAGGATACCGCCTCCCCACCCGGACAGGAATCTTTCCTTGCTTTCCTACCCCCCTTCCTCTTTTACACTCCGCCCCTCACTGTTCTCCTAATTTCATATAGGTTCTTCCCAAATTTCTTTCAGGTCCCTGCTTTTTCACTAGTACTACTTCCTCTTTTCTTTTTTTTCCTTTATTTGTTTCTACCTCATATGTTCCAACTTCCAAAGGGGTTTGCGGTGTCGATCGATCGGTGAATTTTGGCCTCATCGAGACGTTGATTTTTCATTAAATTCAAATGACTTTGACAAATTTCGAACAAAACCATTTGATATGTATATCTCGAGCCGGCTCGAGATGTTCGAGATTCGCAAAATTCGTCGAGATAGTAAACCCTGGCCAGAACTGAAACCAAGCCAAGTTTCTTAAGTTTTTTAGAAGAAAATTGTCCTTGCAAAGAAAAAAAAAAAGAAACAAGAAGAATCGGTCTGTGTTTGGAGCGATGAAAATTTGTGAGAAAAGAAGGGGGCAAGATGGAGATCCATTGCTGAAAAGTTGATTCTTCCCCTTTTCATATGTTGTCGTTAGCAATGAGGTTTTGTGCCATTCTCCCTTGTTGATTCGAGATGCTGCATAGCTTGGGGTGTTGAGATCAGGGGGAGAGTTGGTGAGCGGTAGGTTTCATCAAGGGTATACACACGGATATATTTGCATATTTTTTATTATTTTTTTGAGTTCTTTTTCTCCTCCGCCTCCTTCCCCTTCCCTCGTGCCTTCGAAGAACAGATGGATTGTTCTTATTTTCCTTCCCCGAAAATTCTTGATGAGTTTAGAGCCCATAATACTTTCCTTTCTACAAAATTTCTAAACGTAAATTGTTTCTTGTTACTATTTTTTCTTGGTCTGATGTGGCGCTAATAACAAGCTAAAAAAATATAAGCTTGACGATTTTTGCAGTGCAATCTCAAAGGTAAAGCTCCCGGTAAATCATTTTTCTTTGGAAGATTTTTTGTTCTGTGATAGAAATTTAGTTTTCAAGGGAAGTTGTGTTTAAGTTGGTCCAAATGTCTCAAAGTCGAGCTAATCATCAAGCCTAGTTTTCTCTGCAAAAAAGAAATAAAAAATTGTCCCCTTTGTAATTTTCCGGGAATAATTTATTACGGTTGTGATCATTTAGCCCGACCAATAGATGCTAAAATTCAGCGAGGAACATTCTCTAACCTAGCAGCCCCGCAATATATAAATGAGTTAACACTCGCCTTACTCAAATTTTATACTCTGTTTTACTTCTTTTCTATGAGAGTTGGTTTTATTAAAAATTACTCCCTCCGTTTTTTAATAACTGACAATTTTGAATTTTCTATTTAAACTTTAACCATTTTAAGAGCAGATCAAAGTGAACAAAAGTTTAATGCTTATATTTAAGGTTTACCCCACTTTAATAACTTTTAGAATCATTTCTAGCGTTTATAAATATTCAATAAAAAATATGAGCAGTCAAAGTTTAAAATTAAATAGTGCCCACTATCAGTTATTAAAGAAAATGGAGGGAGTACATTGATAGTTTTGAAAAAAAAACAACCTTAGTTAGTCTAAGTACTCGATCTACCCAAATATGCAATCAATGTGACCTAGAGGACAGATTTCACGAGCTTTCCATGGCACCATGATCAACAAAGTGTGTTGGACTTCTGTTTCTACCTCACGCAGCACGCGTCCAATGCTTATGAGTAGGAACATGTCAACAACACCGTATAAATGCAAATTGACATCAAATAAATGTAAAAACAAAAGATATCCTAATTTAAAAGAGGTTTTTATATACTAATAGCTATAAGTCTATTTTTTTTTATAAAGAAAGTATAACTTTCAGCCCCTACACCAATACACTAATTAAGAATATACATCGTCATATTTGTGGACACCAGGATTTAAACATTTACTAGTGAATTCATGCACACAGACTTCACTACAACACCACTTGTGTTTATCCCCAGCTTATCAGTCTGCATCACTTTTTTATTTTTTAATCTTTCATCTTGAGCCATTTTCCTAATATTTTTAGGGAGAGGGGACCAGATAATTGCCATAGTACTGGTTTCTCTATCTGCATCTGGTAAATGTTAGAGTAGTACCATAGATTAATTAGGGATATTTATCTGGATGGCATGATCCCATGAAAGTGAGGGGTTCCCTTTTCAATTCTTTCCAACAAGTATAGCTAATGCAGTAATTCAAGCATCTGACCCTTGTCGAATCTGAAAAGGATTTGCTCCTTGACACTGAAGTTACATTAACATAGTGCACAAAACTCATAAGAGTAATTAATTAATTACTTGAATTAACTTTCTACTTTCTCTCACTAGGTACTCCTACAGAATTTCCAGGACCTTTTTCGCCATGGAAAATGACAAGTGTTTTAAGCAGGATTATTATTTCACCATCGCAGCCATGATGCATGGTTTGGCTTTTAGCCTATAAACAGCTATGAAAATTTAAATTCTAAAACTTAATTTTAGAGTTGATTTGAAATTTTTTTGGATAGTTTATTTTTAACATTTGCTTTTAAACCACGAATAATACAGATATAAAATTTTTATTCTTGTTGCTTATGTCATTATACAACTTATTGGCTGTAGCCAAACAATCAGGGCTGACAAGCAGTAGAACCACTGATTCCCAGATTGTTTTTTCCTCCTCGCCCATGGATTTCCTCCACGTGGCAAGGGTTTGGACACGGCGATAAAGTAAGTTAAAACATAATAACTTCTATCATTTAAATTTTATTCTAAATATAGTAACTTCTATACCTAAATTCTCTTTTTAACCAATTACAAACTTTCTGGCACTAAAGTTTTTCACCTACTTTCTTTTTTTAACCAATCACAATCTTCTTCTATTTAATTTTATTAACTTTCTTAATACCCATAATTATCTTTAAAATTTTCTATATTTTAGAATAGAACGGGTAGAGAATAGAGATCCCTCATTTGGAAGAAGAGAGAGGTAAACTGTGGAAGGATTTATTATTGGCAACAGCAATGGCCAAGGGATAAGGATTCCATGTATGGGTGGGCCATGAGAGAGAAAGAGAGGTGAGATGAGATCTCCATGGGATTTTGCTGCCGCCATTGCGGAGATGACACGCCAAAGTATACAGAGAGAGATTCTCAAGGAGACAAAGGCAACGTCACGGTTCCCAAGCTGAAAAGATTCTTTTGGTTAGGGTTGAAGTGAACCGCCACAAAGATTCTAGGAGTACATATTCTAGTTCTCCTTCCAAATTTAAATTTTGTTCTAAAATAAATAATTTTTGACTTCTTATCTGCTCTTGTCCATAAACCAAAATAATTATTCCTTCAATACCCCTTATTAATACATCCATCAATACTACTCCCTCTATGCTAAAATGTAAGTATTTTTAGAAGGTAGATATGGGTATTAATAAAGTAAGTGTAAATAATTGAGGAATGTTGTGATTGTTTGGAAAGAGAAAATAAGTGAAGAAATTAAATGGAGAATGACTGTGATTGGTTAAGATGAAGGGGTAGGTGGAGAAATAACTTTATTTTGGGATAAGACTTAAGTGATAGAAATAATTTTATTTTGGAACGGAGAAAGTATACTCTAATTAATGGCAATGTAGTTATCTCTTCACCCTTAAAGCTGTCTTGGTATGCGAGCGTTTGTTTTTTCTGGAACGGAGGGTACTCCCTTTGATATAATATGTATTTTGATTTAAGTCTTTAAGAGTAAATCCTAACCATTAATTTTTTATAAGTTTTATATACTAAATGTATTTTATATATTAACTGATTATCGGTCAAAATCGTTTTAAGTTTGGCTTTATCAATTCAAAATCCGTCTTTAGGGAGCACTCCATAATATTATGGTTGTGCAAATGGTAAATTCTCCCTTGATATAAGAAGCTTTTCAATCATGGAAATTGTGGAAATCAAATTTAAAGTTGATTCTGTAAAAATTGGAATCACGCAATAATTTTAATTTCAGTATTGGAAACATTGGCCTCATCTGAAATGTGCAACGCAAATTCACATCTAGTTACCATGCTAATCCGTACTCAAATTCTTAATGAAATACTACAGAGTCAGAAGAAAATGCATGGTATTTTATTTGTTGAAGATTCAATTAGCCGCATTTATTGACAAAATAAAATGAGAACATTTGATCATTCAATTTTGTCTGAAATAAGATTATTCTTTTTGACCTCCTTTTGTATGTACCAAGGAGGTGCATTCCAGATGTTGAAAGTTGAAACTCCACAAACAAAAGGCTGGGATTTCATGATTTGGCATCCTTCCATTTGCGCACCATTTTGTCAGAAGCACTCGCTGTCAATGAAAAGAGGAAGAGAACATTGAACAATACCCTCCACCTAGTCTCTAACCATAATATCCAAATTCACAGTTCATCTAGTTTTTTTTTTCAAAAACACAGTACATGTCAAAAATGTAGAACTTAAACATTGATAGATAGATTATCCTACAAGGGACCTAGCTAACTGAGCTAGCTACTCTCAGTTCGCTATACTATCTTTCTTTTGTATATCTTTGTACTACAACTATTAGATACCACACTCGCATGTGTTTGATGGAAAGGTTATCTATACCATCACTTTTGATATAAAATTTTCTCGTCTCCGATTGAATTTGACCAAATTTTGAAAAAAGCTCCTTTTTTTTTTCTTTTCTACGACTTTTGGTCTCGCGAGAGGCCGCGGACCAAGGTCGATCAAAGATCACCTAGCTAGAAAATTAAGCAAACTGATCGATTTTGTTATTAAAAATACTTGTACGTTTTTCACACGGGCATGATTGGCTCTGGATCTGTGGAGATTCTGGTTGGAGGGGCCTACATGTGCCTTTGGATGCAAGGATGGGATCGAGACCATGAATAATTGCCATCGCATCCTACGAATAATCATCTATCGATCGATCGGATTCTCCTCTCTCTCGTTTCCATTGGATTCTTTGCTGCCCAGTACTAAGGCTCCATTCGCTAGTGCTGGGAGGGGAGAAATTTTTTCTCGTTTTTCGTGTGCACGTTTTCTGAACTATTAAATGGTATGTTTTTTAAAAAAATTTATATAAAAGTTGCTCAAAAAATTAAATAAATCTATTTTTTAAATTTATAATAATTAAAAATTAATTAATTATATATTAATGACTCACCTCGTTTAATGTTATCTTCTTCTTCTTCCTTTTCCCTTACCTTCACATACTCCCTAACTCTCTCTTTGGTACCAATGCATGTATCTGGAAAGCATCTCCAAGCATACATGCATCCCCCCATGGCATGAGATATGAAACCACCACTATAGAGAATCCGTCCTAATGTAATTATGGGTTGCGATAGATTTCAAATAATATAGTACTACTAGTTTATACTAACTACATTTTGAAGTTAAAAGGGAAGTCAATATATTCCTATAAAAAGATCATAAATAATTTAGAACGAAATACCGATCCACGAATAACATTGTTAGAAGTCGCATACGCAAATGATCTAGTTGTTTGCAGGATATCTTACCAATCAAAGAGGGGTGAGCAGTGGTGAGATGGCAAACTCACCACCACTATTTGATTCTTTTATATGGCATGGATATTGCTTTTCTATGGTTGGATCCATAGAGAATTTAACTATTTAATTACAATAAAATTGCTACATGCACCAGTGGAAACTGAAATTGGTACATGCATCTTTTTTTTGGGGTGGGGAGGGGGGGTGTGTTTGTTAAAATTGTCTTATAGACATATTTTATGTTTGTTTCGCAAACTTGTAATTTAAGCTTGTTTGGAATGACGAAAAATTTTGTACTCCCTCCATCCCAAAATAGAGTAAGTTTTAGCCCTTGGCACGGCTATTAAGACGATGGATAAAAATACTTTTATCTTCTTGGCGGGATGGGTGGGGTGTGGGCACAGATTGATTAGATGATAATGAAGGTAAGTGGTAGTATGGATAGTTTGATAATAAATATCATATTTTACAAGTACTAGGTTGTTGTATATGGGATAAATTTAAATTTTATAGGTTGTTATATTTAGGATGGAGGGAATAATACTTATTGGCTTAAAACTATGTCATGTAGAATTCTATATGTAGATGGCGATAGAGGTTTAAAACATGAGCAATTGATTGAATTGAAGTTGAACCGTAGATATGAACATAAACATGATTTCACATTGTGTTATACTCCATCGAAAATTGTACAACCAAGATCCTAGTTTGCAAAAAAAAAAGGGTCACCCAAGCAAATTTTTACACACGCCTTTGTTTTATTTGTTGATTTCCAATTGGATAATCAGCCTATATCGAACGGTAGAGGATACAAGTCCCCTCATCTCCTTCTCATTCCATGCATCTCCATGGTGATGACATGGTCCCTCTGGATGAATTGTGAGTGGATAAGTGGTAATGTTGGTGGTGGAGGCCATTGTTGATGCATGGGCCAGCACCAACTGCACGCTGCCACCCTTGACATGAGCCATGCCTTTCCACAGAAAGGAGGTTATCTAGCTATATAGATGGTGTGGATTGAGCACTTGCACAGTGAAAACATCACTTGCTGCCTCCTCCTCATCCTGCCTGAATGCTGTTTGTTGGTGATGGTGTAACTAGTACTGGTGATAAGGAGATAAAATTGCATGAGAGATTAACTCCTTCATTCACTTGGGGACCAAAGCACCAAGCTAAGGATGCACGCGTCGTTTACGACGACAATGGTGGCCACTACTTATGATGCGTTCTAATCAGCTTATGGGAATATGAATTATTTGTGTCATGTTTTCAAAAGTATGATTTTTTTAAAGAAATGCCTTCCTATGTCGCATTGCTTAGAAAACTTTTTCTAAACTATTTTTAGTTTTATAATATATAATATTTAATTCATCTCTATAACAATTGTGGTTTATATGTTCAATCATCCATTTATAACACGCCTTTAATCTTCTGGAAGCTTAGTGGGTCTTGGGGAAATTATTCCTGACTTCGCAGCGGGAAATATACACTAGAGAAAAGGAAGAATATGTATATGATCAATTGTACTAGGTTATCACCGTAGGACGTCGTCCTGCACCTATCGAGATCCTTATCGGATCTCCAGGTCAATTGTGGGTTTCATGCACATATACCACTACCAATCTAGATGGCTTCAACTTTTAGTTTGTGCTGCTGTTTTTCAATGTGCTGATCTGATAAGTTCCAAGTGCGCCTCAAACGGGATGTGATGACTTTGGCTGTCCCCCTAAAGCCTGCCCATCTTACTGGAGCCATGGGGTTGAGTAGGTAAAAAAATAACATCAAGAAAGTTGTTGCACACTTGCATTTGTAAGACAATGTTTACTTATATCAAGGGCTTTTACGATCTTTGAGGAGACACCACACGATATATAATAGATATCGTAAAAATAATAATAGAAAATGTATCAGCTTAGCCCTTGTTACTCTATTTGTCCCAAGTATAAATATTCTAGCGATGCACTTGGACAAGAGAAGGTAGTAGGTTTTTGAGGGCCATAAAATTGTTTCGGCTTGTACTTATTGGCAATGTTATGACAGCGCTCTGAAATATAAACTTACATCAACAAACTTCTGTGAAAATGGCATTTTTATTACATCTAAGCAGTGGAGTACTAGCACTATTCATTTAATGACAATGACTAGGGTCCAAAGGGAAGCATTCAAAGTCCAAGTAGCACATTTGTAAGTAAGCTGATATGAAAATGTGGACCAGGGATTGGTTGGCCAGTTGCCCCTGCCAGGGTTCCAAGAGCCATTCTTTGACTTGGTTGCAAACCTTCACATGAAAAACATCAACAGAAAGGATAAGAGTAGAAAAATGACCAAGACCAATATAATTTGAAGGGCGGAAGAATCTCTGTGAGATCCCCCAGAGATTACTCCAAAGACTTGCATAACTTGTCTTCTTTCTCCCCTTTCTCTCTGTGTGTACATGTCTACATTGCATTATGCAACAGATTAATATCTTATCTTATCATGTCTTAACCCTTGATGAATTATTAATGGGGGGTGATGTGAGATCAAATCCTAATCTCTTCCTTTTGGTTGGGCTATAAGAGCTTGGAGATGCAAACCAAATTCAGATATTCTCCTTTTGTGTGAAGGTGTTGCCATGGGCAGGCAGGCACCTTCTTCTCAAGATTCTCCCTAGATTGTGACAGGGCACCAAATGACTCATCAGTCATTACTAATCAAGTGTGACAAGGGTTATGCTTAAGTCCATCTCATCTCCTTTTTCTTAATTGGCATGCAGAGTCTTAAAGAAATAGTACCAAACAAATGCCAACTAACTGCAAAGTTGTAGCAGTTACATTTGCACCCGACCGAATTTCCTCTCAACTTTAAGCCGAGACTTCAGATTACAGTTTCTGTACGCCATATACACCAAGGTACGCAAAACTCACGCATATTTTTATAAAGTTTAATACTCACAAATGACCAACTCTTCCGAGTCGCACCCCCGCTACACCCACTGTTTTCGCAAACTTTTTCATACAAATTGAATTTAGTGAAATTCACTGGTCATGTAGCTGTGCTGTTCGGAAAAGGAAAAAAAAATCAAGAGGCTGGTGGACTGCACTAACCAAAATTGTATATAAAGCAAAGCAGCAAACAGTAGTAGCAGCATATTAGTACAGTAGCTAAGAAGATTCTATACGACTAAATGAGTAAGGGGATGTTTGAATTGGCTTTTGCGTGTTACTTATAAACCACACGCAAAATAAGAAATATTATTAGTGTATGATTAATTAAGTATTAGCTATTAAAAACTTAAAAAATAAATTTATTTGATTTTCTAGAGATAGTTTCGTATAGAAAGTTTTTAAAAAAAACACAATGTTTTTCTTTTCGGAAAGCATTCTAACAAAACTCGAGGTGCAAGCCATAAGCCACAGGCTAAAAAGAACATCACCTGAGACTATATTTGAGATGTTTCTCTTTAGATTGTTGATGCGGATTGTTTTTTATTAACGTAATAAATTAATTTTTATAAAATAAATTTCATAAATAGTTTAGAATATGTAGTTAAATCAATGCAGTAGAAGAAAGTTTTTTTTAAAGAAATCACACTTTGAAAGGGAGTAAATAATCCGTTTTAAAAATAAAAAAACGCAAAAAAGAACACAGACTATGCAGTGTGCAACTTTTGCATTTTACCCCTAAAAAAACCGGAGGAAGAAGAGAAGAGATTCCTCTTTCCTGTGTGTGGAAAAGAGAGGAGGGAATCTCGCACCGCACGCTGCGTTTGTCAGCCTCTCCCTGGCAGTCCTGACGTGGCAGGCTGTCAGTGACACAGTTGGCATCGAATCGCCGCGTAGTGGGGCCCACCATTTTTGGCATGCACACAGAGAGAGAGAGGGGAATGTGTACACGTCAGCGTCTTGGAAAATTGCACTGAAATTTCCTGAAAGGTGAATGTGAGGTACTGGTTGGTTGTCTGGTTCTCTGATGGTGTCTGCAGTGACATTCAGAAACTGAACTTTTAACTGAAACTCGAGTGAAATATCCTAACACTGGTCAGGAATTCCTTCGAATTTGATTCCTAGCCAGTGTTAAAAATTCATTCAATTTTGTGGACAGAAAAAGAGAGAAATTCTCTCTGATTTGGTGCTGTCTGAGACCTAGAAACTGAATTTTTAACTGAAACTTGACTTCACACAAGACGGTAATTCCTCCCTGTGTTTCTGCCACTAACATGGACTGATTTAGTGATTTCGAACTGAATTATACTCAAATTTCTAGATCAACGCAACATGTTATTTGCACATAAAATACTCGACTGCGACGAGGACAAAAGAAAAAAGGGAAGAGAAATTCTTTCTTTTCTGATATGGTGACTTTATTATCACAATCTTGTTTGTGTGGTTGCAGAGAATATTCCATCCACCATGGCTGATGGTGGCGCACATACTTCTGCAATGGAAATGGACCATATATATGTACGCCTTTATTCTTCTTCTTTTTTATCATCGTTCGTAGTAGGAGTATATTTCTTTTTTCTTTCCATGGATCTCGACTTTATGTGCACCGTTCTCTTCTGTGCTTCTGGCTTTTCAGGATCAGAGAATTCAGAATGCCCCGTTCCCCAAGTCTCTCTTCGTGGACAGACCGACTTTTTGTATGGACCAGCTTAATGACGCAGACGTTGGTGTTGTGATCTGAATTCTGGTGAAGAATCTCTTGACATTACCTAACAAAATCACATTCAGAATCGTAAAGAAAGAAGTAAAGTAGCAGCTTTTTTTTTTGTTCTTGAAGAATCTGGCATGTTTACCTCGCTGAAAAACTCTGCATACAAATGAATTATGGTCTCCCTCTCTAGAAGAACAGGTACAACCGATTAATTACTGCCTTCACAAAAAAAATTGTAATTCTAGCTATACAGACGTTCAAGTGTATAGCTAGAATTGCACTCGTTTAGATGCATAGTCAGAATTGCACCTTTTGGGATAGAGGTAATAGCTGTTTGTTTTAATTTCCATATGAAGGTAGCTCGTACTAAATACGGAGTACATTCTCTTGTGGAAGGAATAATCTCTGCAAGTTTTATTTTGCTATGCTTTTAGAGGAAAATGACACAGGAGGAAAAGATGGAGATGATCTAATCAGGTGAGATACTGAGATCTCCATTGGATTGCACTCAGTGCTGCACCACCCATCCCATCCTTACCTCGAATTCGATTTACCAACATTCCTAATATAAATTCTCTTATTGTGTTCACGAAAAAAATTAAATTTATAACCTTTCAATTTAGAAACATCATCGTGGATGTAAATCACCTTACCTGGCATAACAACTGATCCAGAAATTTTCTAGAGTCTAGGCATGTGTTTGGTTTCAGAGTGAGGTGGGATGGATTAGGCTCATCCCTGTTTTTGGGATGGAATAGTCCCAGCTATCTATTTAGCATGAGAGATGGGATGGTTGTGATTTTTGAGGGATGGAATGGTGTGGCCCATATGTCAACAAGAGAGAGAAGTGGGTTAAATTGGTTCGCCGGTTTTTGAGGTATAAGGTGACCCGGATCTTAGGGGAATATTTCCTCTTAAGGATGATCCTATCCTGCCTATCCCCAAACCAAACTCCCTGAAAAATGGGCTCGACCCATCCCATCCTTTGAACCAAACACATGCTAATAGATTAGAGAGAGAGAACTGAGCATAACTCAGCTGGTTAAGTTTATTTTATAGAATCTGCCCATCCGAGTTCAAGTCTAGACTTGGTACGGGTGCTTGTACATATGGCTATTTTTTTCAGTGATAGGCGACGTACTCGTCGACAGCGAGGCTCCTGTGGTGACTTTGTCGCCCAATCTCTCGGAGGTGTTTATAGGGGTAGGGTATGTCTTTTCATAGAGATAAGTGTGCGTGCGTGAATATGAGTGTATGCGTTTGTAACCGTGTTTCGAAAAGAGAGAGAGAGAGAGAGAGAAAGAATATGAAATAATGGCATGGGCCATCACTAGTATCAGATTGTTTTCACAATTTTACATGGGCCAGCTGGTGAAAGGAGCCCCCATACACAGTTAGTAAAAAGAAAAATCTGTTCTAAACAGGGTTATGGCCTTGGGCCACTTAATACAAAATCTAGCCCAAATAACAGTATACGGGCTTCGCATTAGGACCATAATATGCTCATTTCCAATTGGGCTGAAATCTGGATACACCGATCTAATTAAGGAATTTTTTTATTTTTATATATTTTTTAAAATATTTACAAAAGTATATATATTTTTTAAAAATTTACAAAAATATACTTCGAATGCCCTTTGGGAGGGCGTTTTTGATGACATGGCAGCCGTCTGTAATTTTACAAGCGACACCCTAGCCGCCCGTTAGGAGGACGGTAAGGGGGCCACCTGCAAAATGCCCTACCCACCGGGCCGCCGCTTTTGCGGACGGCTCCCTTGCTATCCTCCTAGAGGGCGGTTTTTCCCAGCTAGGGGGCCGCCTGCAAAATAGCCGGCCCCGTGGTCGGCCATTTTGCGGGCGGCCCCCTTGCTGCTCTCCTAGAGGGCGGTTTTTTGCCGGCCAAGGGGCCGCCTGCAAAATGACCCTTTTACTTTAAAAAAAACTTCTTTCTGAGTATAAAATCGCTCTTTGGGAAAGGGCGATTTTTTGCTGGCTCAATATAAAACCCACTCCCAGCCTTCGAAAAGTTCATAAAATTCAAAAAATAACATAAAAAAAGAAGAGAGAGAGTTGAGAACGAAGGCGAATGAAAGCGGCGAAGCCCTGTCGGTTTGCGGATTCTTCTGCAGGTAATATTTTATGCCTCTTTGCAATTTCTATTTCTATTCATCAAGTGATGTAGTATGTGTAGTATTGTACTAGTTATTTCACGGGTAAGGGAATGTTAGGTATGGTCCACAGAGTGTAGATATATTGTAGTTGAGCATAATGGCTAAAGGCATTGATAGGCCGGATGAGAGAAATTAGTTTTTTTTACTAGATGAGTAACTCTAGTTCGAAAAACGCTAGGGAGATGGAAATGAGGATGATGACATTTTATTTTTTGTAGTCATGTGCAGTATACCCTAGGTATGTAGTTGTATAAGGTATTTTTGGCCCAGCGAGTTATAACTTGCGTTTATTTGGTTATAATGTAGGTTGCTATGGATGCGTTTGATATGTCCAGTCGTTAACGACCTCCGATTGGCATGCCTCCGCCGATGTGTTGGTGCGGAGATGATTGCAAAGTTGTAATTAGTGAGCAGGATCACACATACTGGCAAAAGTATTGGATGTGTGCTAATTATGCGTACTCCCTAGATAAGCCGAAGCCACAAGGCAAGAAAGGGAAGTCGAAGAAGCCAGTGAAGGTAATACGAATTATCTTGTGGTACGAAATATTTGAACCTTTGAGCTAACAAATTTGCATATATGAAGGCACCAAAGCCTCCTCCGTCTCTGTGCGACTTTGTGCAGTTGATAGATATGGAGATCCGTCTAGAGGACACAGAGTTTCTTCGCAGGTCACAGGAATAGCACAGGGAGCGTCTCGAACGTTTTTGGGCGGCGGAAGCAGAGTGGGAGGTTGAGCAGAAGAGGAAGGAGGAGAAGGAGCGGCAGGAGCAGGAAGCCCGTGAGGCAGACATGAAGAGGAAGCAGGAGAGGGCACTACGTGCGAAGCAAGCTGGGCTGAAGGCGGTGAGGAAGGGGAAGTACCCACGCTGCACACAGTAGTTGCATATCTAGTCGGATGTCCGTTTGAAATACCCTAAGACATGTAATAAGGATAACTAGAAACGTTTCATGTGCCATCTGTACTCGTTGGACGGATAATTTCATTTGGTTTGTAAGAAATTAACGTGTGCTTGGTTATCATCGCTCGGAATTTACTTTCGCTGTGAAGTTGAAACTCGAAAATTCATGGTTTTTGATCAGTTTCATTGAAAACATAGACCATGAGGAGTATATAGTTTGATCGACGAGCGTAAATAAAGTAAAGAGGTTTCTGCAGTAAACGTATGATTAATAAAATATGACGTACAAAAGATATAACATATGTATAATAGGCTAACTACTACTGGTACAATGTACTATGGGCCCTGGCCATGACCTCTAGCCCTCTTCGTCCTACTACCCTGCGCTCGCACGTGGCCCTAGGAGTAGGTCAACCAGTCTGGTGGTACGACATGGCCAGCATGGCTCGCCTGCACGGGTGTGGGAGCTGGTGGGTCCTGTGTCTGTGGTAGCGGAGCTCCTTCGAGCTGTGAGAAACCTAGTACCTCCTGGATCTCCGTGTCCTCCAAGTCATCGCCCTCGAAGGGATCTGGTGCCCAACTGCTGCCGTGTGCACCCCGCGGGGAGGAGACAGCGCCAGCAAACATCCCTGGCGATGTAGAGTGGAATCCTGTGTAAAAAATTGTTAATAATTGCAAACCGGAATTTTGCAAGGCAAAAGTAAACTTTGCATCGTGTATTTAACCTAAAGGACTTCCTATGGTGGCCTCAGGGGCATTGGTCATGCCCTGCTGCGCGTGCAGTCATGTGTGGTACGCTCCCTACGTGGACGTGCTAGCTCTGAAGGGATCTAGGTACGGTGTAGTGAAAGCTGTACGGAAGCATATTGATGTAAAAAGGTACCTGTCGTAGAAGGAAACATGGTATGAACCGATGGTTAGCGGAATTTACCTCTGGAGGGGCCAGTTGGCTGATTGGAACCCTGCTAGTGCACTCCTGCTCCTGCAGGCCATAGATGGTGCTGAGGTACAGCTACGGGAGGTACTGTGTCGACTGCACGATAAGTGAGCGCACGAATCATTGTATGCATCGACTGACGGATCCTCCCGAAAGTCATCCTCTGTTGCTGCGCAGTCAGCACGATCCCAATGTCCAACCATCCGAACGCCACGTCCACATCAGCTTGAACTTGTCACATTGCCTCGGCCTATTTCAAATGTGACGTGAATATGTGTTAGAACAGTGGACACCTACAAAGAAAATAGCAAAGTGCAAAGAGAACATGACTTACCGCGCAGAAGTAGTCCTGGTCACGGTGTGCATGATACGAGTCAGTCACAGTGGCGACGTGTGGCTGTGGATTAGCTGGGATGAACGTCACGCGTGCGCGGGTGCGGAGCTGGTACCACCTGAGGTATCCTAGGTAGGCGGCCTCAGTATGTGGACGGACCTCGTCGATGACCTCCTCCGTCGCCAACAACCAGTTGTTCACGTACCTCTGCAGTCGGGGAACCCACTGAGTACCGCCTGCCTGTTCTCTACGAGTACACCTAGTTGCAGAGAGTGTATTAGACTTCATAAAAAAGTTGTAGTACTCAACAAAGATCGCAGCTGTACTAACCGGTGCACGTCGCGCGGGACAACTAACTCCACGGGCACAGGGAAGAGCTGACGTAGGCCAAACTGTTGCATCACACGCTGCGGACAGTGGGGCTCGACAAAGATGTCTAACACCATCGGCACTGTCGTCATCCAGTACGTCTGGTCGCGCGTGCAAAGAGCCGAGAGTCCGAGCGGTGCACGAGCTGCGATGGCCTGCAGACTATACGGCTCCCAGACGACGTCGCTGGGCTGCAGACGGTCGAACTCCATCACGAAGTCGGAGTAGGTCCTCCTAACCTGCGTGTGGGCATAACGACGCTGCAAAATAGGACAGAGAGAACATGTCAGTGTTTGCGCATAAGTGGTAAACCTAGAATTTTACGTTACGTACCTCACAGCGACACCATACTGTCCCCATAGTCGGACGGTCCTCGGCCGACTGCACGTACAAGCCTCCAAGGCCGTCCTCGTAGGGAGAGTGCTGAATCAGAGGATGGCCTATCACGAATCGCTCGGCCGTCCATAGCTATAGAAGGAGAGAGCAACTGGCAAGAATCGTACCTGGATCGGTTTTTGTGCACGCGTCACAGAGACCACGGTACGTCACCGCTAGCACAGCAGATCCCCAGCTCCACTGCGGTACGCAGCCATCCTTGCTATTGGCGATCGCACGAGCATAGTGGCAGTCCCTTGTCCACCGCGTGTCCCGTCGTACTGGTGAACATCACCCACCCGAACAGCCATAGCAGGTACGCCTCCAAGCTCCGCCGCACTGAGTAGTCGTTGGCATCAGGGTGTAGCTGATCAAGCTAGAAAGTAAGATTATTGTCAGCTCCACTATTGCTTTATAGATTGGGTGATTGTGAATCAAAAGAATACGTGACTTACGGTGAACTATAGCAGCCACGCCTGCGAGGGGCCGCTCGTGGTGTAAGCCGGTAGCGAACCCGGCGCACCAAGTTTAGGTCGGCATTGCACGATCGCGAACCGAGCAGTGGTGTTCTGCGAACAACCATGCGCCCCGTCAACCGGACCCACTGCGTCCCCTACGAGGGGAAGTCCTAGCAGGTAGGATACGTCCTGGAGTGTAGGAGTCATCTCGCCGCACGGTAGGTGGAACGTGTGCGTCTCCGGTCTCCAGCGATCCACCAGTGCTGCCAGAAGTGACCGGTCAGCGTCCCACCACCTGATAGGGTCCCTCTCGTCCGGTGCAGGCTCAAATAGCCTGCACAGTGGAAGAAGTAGATATGTATAAATGTTGGGAATAAATGTTGGTACAGCTCTTACCTCTCACGGAACCGGAGGTCTATCCGCAGGAGGTGACGTGAAGGCCGTGGACGGAAGGTGCTCAGCTCGCCACCCTCAACAGCTGACTAGTAAGACCGGTGGGACCAGTCGAGGCCCTAGTCGAGCAGCTCTGATGTCTGGTACGCCATACCTGCATGCAAATAGAGAGTTAGCGTAATTTTTATTATCAAAGCAACAAGTAAGAGTAAATTCACAAAGTTAATTGAACAACCACATTAAAAATTGTTGTTAAGATTCATATCATTATTACATGATAATAAAAAACAACAATACGATACATATTGTTCTATAACAAAGATCAAGCACGCAACAAAGCAGGAGAACTTAAGTTATAGAATCTCTATTGCATCGATACATGGACTAACATTACACTGTAGTACCACAAAATACTCGAGAACGTCTAGGACGGGATCGCCTTGAAGTTGTGCCTTCATCCGGAGGATGACTGCCATCAGTGCTTGAACCCGATGGTCCAGCTTCTGCTGCACTTGGACCGGTTGCATCCTTTGGACATTTCTTATAGGTATGGCGTTTCTGATCGCACTTTGAATAACGTTTATATCTTCCACCAGCTTCTGACTCATCCATGTCATTACGAATATGTCTTGTCTTGCGGCAACCTGCTTTATCCCTTAATTTTGTTGGGTTAGAAATGTAAATAACTTGAGGATGCTCGGTAGTAAATGTCTCCGCAATATCGAAGCCGTATATCTCGCCACTCCAGATATTGTAGATTGCTTCTTTCCTAAAATAAGGTGAGAAAAAATGGCGTGCTTCTATCCCGCACTTAGCGCTCGCGGCAATAACGTGAGAACATGGCTTGTGGAACAGAGTTGGCTTTCGGCATGAGCACTTGCAGGTCCTATCTTCCTTCAGCACATACTCCTGTACAACTCTTTTACGGTAGATTCCACGCATGCCCTTGTCGACACATAATATTTTAAACCTGTACTCTTGTGTACCTTGAGGTATAGCTTGATATTTTCGGGTCTTATTACTTTTATCTTGCATGTACTTAGTCAGTAATGTGCCAAAAAAAATATTATTGTATGCCATGAAGGGGCCAGCTGCTCTGAACCGATCTCTGAAATACGTGCATGTGCCATGCAAGATAAATTCAACAATGCCAACAAGTGGGAACTCTCGAACACCACGCATCACCTAGTTGTAAACATCTGCCAAATTTGTAGTCATTATGCCGAATCTGAAACTATCTTTGTCAAACAATAAGGCCCATTTCTCCTTTGGCTCATTCTCAATCCACTCTGAAAATTTCCTAATCGACGATACAGACATTTTTCTGATACGAGGTTCGTCATTTGGTAGAGGTCCAAGAGTTTATGGAGCCTCATCCCCTATAAGGGTAGCCCTCTTGGACTGCTTCTCTGTTTGTTTAGACGTCAGCTCATCCAACCTCCTCCAAAGCTCATTGAATTTCTTCTCTTGATTCTAGGCGCACAACCTCTTAAAAAGATCCATAAGGTGCTTATTAAACTGCCTGTAGAAATTAGCACCCATATGACGCATGCACCATCTACTTCGAACATTTGACCACTTTGGTAGGTACCCCTTATCAGCACATCCATCCCTCAATTCCTCAATTGCCCGCAGCAAACCGGTGTGACGGTCATGTATTAGGCATGCGTCTGACCTCATCCGTACAAGTATAGACTTAACCCGTTTTAGGAACCAGTACCAGCTATCAGTGTTCTCGCTCTCAACAAAAAGCAAAAGCCACCGGTAGAACTTGATTGTTCCTGTCAACTCCAATTGCTGTCAATATCTGTCCTTTCTAATTTCCGGTCAGGAATGTCCCATCGATGCAGAGGATGGAACGACAATGCACAAAGACCTGAATACAAGCACCTAATACAAAGAATACCCGTTACAACACACTTTGATTACCATGATCAATTGATGGGAAAGCTTTCAGATCATAGTAGGTCTTCGGATTCCTTTGAAAAATACCGGCTAAAAGACGAGGCAAATTATCATACGATGCTTTAAATGTGCCAAATCTCATTTCCACAATCTTCTGTTTCGCCCTCTATGCCTTCGCATAGCTAATTGTGTACTTGAAATTTTCCTTAATATATCTAACGATTGACCTTAGTTCAAACCCCAGATTGTTCATAATGTGGGAGTATATCTTTGTTGCAACAAATGCAAATGTTATGTTTTTATGATATTTTTTGACACCTTGTAAGTAATATGAATGCTCGGTCACGATTGAAACTTACCAATAATCTTTTCATTTACCCTTGAACGCGTGCACCCACCATGGATACCAATCCTTCACGCACTTCACTTCATACACTGACTTGCTTGACTTCACGATCGAGAACTCCCTCTGAAGTGACACTGCCAATTGTTTCACTGCCTTCTTCAAATTCTCTATGTACGCATACTTAGCCCCCTGGATGACCTCGTTCTCCTTGTACTCCTAAGGCACATGATGCCACTCGAAGATAACAAGCCAGTAGAAGTTCTCGTTGGTCCATTCTGCAGACATTACATTATCCTAACCAGACGAATCATCATCCTCTACATGCTCGTTTTCAGCATCTTTTCTATCCATTTCCTCAACGATAGTGTCGATTAATTCTCCCTCGTCTGCCGCACCTGTTGGCTTCTCATTCTCTCCTTCATTTTCCTCTATTGTTTCGGCATCACCTCTCATCGCACTTGGACCCTCATCATCTTGCACGGCCGTTGCAACGGTGTTATCCTTCTCGTATACTGACATAAGTATGCCAAGTGGCCAACCACATTAGAATGCATTCTCCACGTACCATCTCTAAGTGGCAGTGCAATCCACCGGCGTCAGTTCCCAAAAAAACCTTCGACTATACGACTGACTACAACATACATGGTTATTGCGTTGATCTGGGGGTCGACTCGAAAGTCTCGCATCAATCAGTTATACACTGACCCGAAACTTCTCTCAGCTAGCCTATTAATGCCCTTAGCCGTTGAATTGAACTTAGATAGATCTACACCATGTGGACCATATCTAACATTTTCTTGCCCGTGAAATAACTGAAATATCATCTTATTTGATATCTCTGTTGATGAAAAAATAGAGTTAAACTAGGTAACAATATTCTCCTCACATCTAATACCGTGTAATCGATATTTTATAACTACCATCTCTACACAAATTACGTCGTTTAACAGATTGACTTAAAATCTACGGATCTACGAGTAACAACTTATTTTCATATAGTACTATATACGTAACTAGTATAATACTATATCAATTCTCGAATAGAAATGGAAATTATAAAGGGACAATAGACTTTACTTGCAGACGTATCCACAAACCGGCAGAGCTTCGCTGCTTTTGTTCACCTTCGCTCTCAGCTTTCTTTTCTTTTTTCTGTTATTTTTATGAATTTTATGAACTTTTTGGAGACTGGGAGGGGGTTTTATACTGGGCCAGAAAAAAGTCATCCTCCCAAAGGATGATTTTTAACACTTTTGCAGGCGACACCCTGCCTCAGAGGCCAGGGAGCCACCATTTATGCAGTCGGCCCCTTGGCCGGTAAAATACCGCCCTCGCAAAAGGCGGTAAGTGGGTCGCCTACAAAATTGGCTGACCTATGGGGCTGACCATTTTGCAAGTAGCCCCCTAGCTAGGAAAAACCCCCTCTAGGAGGACGGCAAGGGGGCCGCCTGCTAAAACGGCTGCCCGGCGGGTCGGCGTTTTTGCAGGCAGCCTCCTTGCCGCCCTTTTAGAGGGTGGTTTTTGGATGGGCAGGAGACCACCTGTAAAATTGGAGCCCTCTGCCTCTCAGAGGGCGCTGGGAGTATATTTTTTATAAATTTTTTTTTAAAAAATATATTTTTGTAAATATTTTTTTAAAAAATAAAAAAAATTCCCTAATTAAGAGTAGAAGCCATACGATGAAATGACCAAAATGCCTCTGCCAAGCCAATCGCAGCCGTCCAAGGAGATATCAACACCCCGGTAACCAAAAGTCAACCCTCCTCTACCGTCCGATCACCATCCGACCGCTCCAGGCGCGCGAGGGTAGGATAGTAATTAACTACTACCCTTGGCTTTTGGCCCCACCGCCAAGATATTTCCGCGCCCTTTTCCCACTCTGCGTCCCGCGCCCCACCCGCAACCGACTTATGGGCCCCACCCTCTCGCGGGCCCGCTTGTCAGCTACTCGCTTTAGCTTAGCGCCCCCCCGGGAATGCGGGTAGAATAAGCATTCGTCCCAGCATCCTGGGATGTTTTTTCTTCACCGAGATGTTGACGAGTGGAGACAATGACATGTGGGCCTGATGGCAGGTGGGACCCAGGTGTCTGTGATAGGTGGGGAGAGGTTGGGTGGGTGTAGGGTTCGTACGTGGATAACGTCCTTTGCTTCGTCTTCCCCCACTGTCTCGCGGCAATAAGAAAAGCGCGGGAGTAAAAAAAAACAGAAAAAAAAAAATCAAGAACAAGAGCGAGAGCGAGATAGAGAAAGAGAGAGATCACGAGCTCGGTGGCCTCTTTGGCGAGATTATAGAGGAGGGAGAAGGGGGGGAAGTAGGCGGCGTGGGTTGGATCGAGGGGAGGGAAAGGTTGGTATCTGTGTTTGTTTGGTCGCCGGCGGTGATGGAGAGGGCGGCGGCGGGGCCGCTGGGGATGGAGATGCCGATAATGCACGACGGCAACCGGTACGAGATGGTGAAGGATATAGGGTCGGGGAACTTTGGCGTCGCGCGCCTCATGCGCAACCGCGCCTCCGGCGAGCTCGTCGCCGTCAAGTACATCGACCGCGGTGAGAAGGTAAGGAAGAAGACGGCCACACGCCACCGCCACTCTCCAAAGCCATCGCCTGTCCTCGCTTGCTACGAGCTTATCAAAAAATTACGCTGGTTTGATTGATCGTTGTGCCGTCGAATTCGCGTGCAGATTGACGAGAACGTGCAGAGGGAGATCATCAACCACAGGTCGCTGCGGCACCCCAACATCATCCGATTCAAGGAGGTGACCACGACATGACACGATTCTCCACTATCTCTTCTTTGGAGATCATGCTGACTGCTGAATGATGTGAAAGGGACACTTGTTCAGTTGTTCATTTGTTTGGTAGCGATTCTGACAATCTGACGACGCCGACGAAACTTCAGGTTATTCTGACGCCGACGCATCTCGCGATCGTCATGGAGTACGCGTCCGGCGGGGAGCTCTTCGAGCGCATCTGCAGCGCCGGCCGCTTCAGCGAGGACGAGGTCGATCTCACTTTCTTGATACACTCTGATTGTGTCCATTTGTTTCACCAATAATTCTATGCTACTGTTGTATTGGTTAACTCTGAATTTTGGTGTCTGTTTAGGCTCGGTTCTTTTTCCAGCAGCTGATATCTGGTGTTAGCTACTGCCATTCCATGGTATTATCATTTTGATTTCCAAGTTACTGTGTGATTTTCCCGTGTATAAGTTTTATGCATAGAACTAAAATAATTTTTAATGTGATTTGCATTGTTAAGCAAGTGTGCCATCGTGACTTAAAGCTCGAGAACACTCTGCTAGATGGAAGTACTGCTCCTCGCCTGAAGATATGCGACTTTGGTTACTCAAAGGTACTAATGTTTTCCCAGTTTATTTTGCTGTGCTTTTAGTCTGGGTTTCTATGATCATTTGACAATACTGTGTGGTACTAATTTGATGGTCTGAAGTCATATAATATCTATAGAAGACATTTAGGCAACATAATGTGGCTTAAATTACTGTGTAGTACAGTGAAAAAAAAAGAGAGAACTTTTGTTGGATATTGATCTGTTTGATTGCTGCCTGAGTAATAGTATTATTGCTTTCTGACTTGCAGTCATCAGTTCTTCATTCACAACCAAAATCAACAGTTGGAACTCCAGCATATATTGCTCCTGAAGTTTTGTCCAACAAAGAATATGATGGCAAGGTATTATCTATCCCCTTTGCGCTTTAAGTTGCCCTCATGCATGCACAGATACATTGCTACTACCAACAGCTGCACAATTTCTATGCCTTTTGCTCGACAATAGAAGATGCCATTGTGTTGTAAAGGTGTTATCCATCTTTCAATGGCGTGAGTAGTGTATGGTCTTCTGAAGTAACCCTTTTATATTATGCATTAATTAGCTCAATCCCTAATAATTTGTCCTTGGATGGAGATTGCCGATGTGTGGTCATGTGGTGTGACACTCTACGTGATGTTGGTTGGTGCATACCCTTTCGAGGATCCTGAAGATCCTAAGAATTTCAGAAAGACAATTCAGGTATCCTTGCCAACCATTCAGATTTTCAGCGCCAAAAGTTACAGTTATAATCAGCCAGCTAAATACTGATACAAATTTGCAGAAAATATTGGGTGTTCAGTACTCAATTCCTGACTATGTCCATATCTCTCCGGAGTATCGTGATCTCATTACAAGGATTTTTGTTGGCAACCCAGCTAGTGTGAGTACCAATTTTATTCCTGTCATACAACGTCAATTATTCAGCTGTGATGCGACATAATATGCTATTATTTTCTCTTGCAGAGGATCACCATGCCTGAGATAAAGAACCACCCATGGTTCATGAAGAACATTCCAGCTGACCTCATGGATGATGGCATGGTGAGCCATCAGTATGAGGAGCCTGACCAGCCGATGCAGAATATGAACGAGATCATGCAGATACTGGCAGAAGCAACCATACCAATCAACCAATTCTTGACTGACAGCCTTGACCTTGACGACGAGATGGAGGATATGGACTCAGACCTTGACCTTGACATTGAGAGCAGTGGAGAGATTGTATACGCCATGTAATCATCTGAACTTTTGCACTGAAACTGTATTGCGAATCAGCCTGTTCAGAAGAGAGTTGTGTTCAGGCTACCACGAAGCAGGCTCTGCTGCCATTACTGCTTGAGTCTTGAATGCCTGATGAACCATATTGCAGCTGCGTTGCTATTGCTGCAGGTTGTGTAGTATGTAATCATATATGTTGTGCCACAATTTAGCACCGGATGATAGCATGCAGACATTTTCTTGGCAACACTGAGAAGTGAGAACCATTGTATGGAACCTTGTTCTGTATTGTATTAAACCAGAAGGCACAAAAGATGTATTGATTATTGTATTGTATGTGTATGTAAATATGCTGATAAATATGTTTTGTGCCAAGAAGAAAATCTCTATTACTGTTTTTGTATGGTTCTATTTTCTCAACAAGCTTTGGCTGTTGCTGAAGAGTCAGTTGCATCAACACTGAACATGTCAAAATTGCACAGTGGATTGTTCCTCCATCCTGTATTAGACAGGGAAAAATATACACATCATCTGTACAAGGTGAGTCTGGAGCCAAAAGCATCCAGGACATCAGTCTACAAGCCAGTCCAGGTTATAACACTCTTCTGCTACCTGCACCCGGAGGTCTGGGATGACCTGCTCAGCTTCCCTCCACAACAATGCTGTCTCCTCATCGCACACGACATGCCCAAGGGACTTAAGCGACGAGGACGACCTCGGAAGGCTCCTCAATCGCGAGCATTCTCGCATGTCGATCTTCTCCAGGCTTGTCAAGTGACCAAGCTCCTCCGGGAGGTCTGTCAGGTTAATGCACTGCGATATGTCGAGGTACTTCAGCCTCTTCAGGCTGCATACCGATGGTGGGAGCCTCCATAGCGCCGGGCAGGCATACACCCTTAGGATGCTCAGGCAATACAGCTTGCCCAGCTCATATGGAAGCTCTGTAAGGTCATGGCAGTTTGAGATGGAGATGCTCTCCAGGGAACTAATTTCACATATACTAGTGGGTAGCTCCTTCAGGTCTATGCAGTGGTCAATGGTGAGGTTGGATAGGCGCGGGAATGTCATCGAGAGATCCACCTTTGATCCTCTTAGACTGTTGGTCAGTTCACAGAGGACAAGGGAGATCTTGCGCAGGTTCTTCAGTGGGATTGTAGTTTTCGGTAGTGGTGGTAGCGTAATCTTCTCAAGCCAGAGGCTCCTCAGGTCATTGAGCGTGGTGAAGGCAGATAGGTTATCAAGGGTTGCGCTGCTGGTGCCATAGTTGATCAGCACCAGGGCTTTCAAGTTCTGCATGGTTGCAATGAATGGTGGGAGGTAGTATACACTTGACGCGAAGTTGAGGATAAGCACTTCCGTGTTGGGGAAGCTCATCTGGAACCAGTCAGATTCTTTCATCTCACCTGAAGATTGAAACCAGTTGGTCAGATCATTTTGTCCAAAGGGGGAAAACACATAACATTGAGTAACAATACTATAGAATTTTAAATTAGGGAAATATTTCACAAGATCATGTAATGCTGATTTAAAATGGAACCTTATGAATTTTGTTGAAGGATTAAGCATCAGTTCAGCAGGTGGTTCATGAAAAATGAGGATTACAAGATCAATTCAAAGACTTTCTAAATTCTAAGTCATGAAGGAATAATTCATTATGCTGTGTTTATTTCTACAATGATCTTTCTACCATTATTCTCACAAATTGAAGTAAACATAATTGTCAGAATGCATGTAAATGAACAAATTAGACGGCCAATGGATCACCTGTATGAATGGAAACTATCTGAGCTTCGAACGGAATGTTCTTATTCCTCTGCCAATCCTTTGGTAGTGATTCTTCTCTTCTTGGCATCACCAGCCGTCTCCGGTTGTTCAGAGCATCACGACCACTCATGTGAAGCGCTAGATCCCTCAAGACATCATGTTGTGTCACCGAGAAGTCATGGTAGCTGCTGTACAAATCGCCAGCTTTATTCCTGCATAGAGTAACCAAATATCAAAGTCCATCCTTTGTTGTATGTCAATTATTAAATGCTTTGAAAGGACATAAAGGGCAGCTGATACATACTGTGCATCATTAACTAGGGTAAGAAGATTCTTGTTTGATAGCTCAACTAAGATAGCGAAGGCATCTGGCTCATCAAGATCATGAATCTCCATCCATATATTGATCAACACATCTAGTGGGATCTTCTTATCCTCCGGAAAGCAACCCAGATCAAGGAAACATTCTCTAAGCTTTCCTGACAAGCACTCGATGCTTGCAGCCATTCTCTCCAGGAGTTTGGTCTCATGAGAGTCAGATATAGCCTCTCCTCGCGACAAGCGATTCTTCGCACTCAACCATATCTTAGGAGGCTGATCCCGCAAAGATGCACCGATAACCTTCAGGGCTAGAGGAAGCCCTCTGCACTCTGCAGCGACCTGCCTAACCAATTTCTTGTCAGCAGTCTGAGGAACAGAATCTTGATTGAAGGCAGCACGGCAGAAGACAGAAAAGGCAGCCTCCTCATCGAGCAACTCCATTTCATATGTCCGGGTAACCAACGAGGGGAACTTGAACCTTGATACAACAAGAGTCTTGCACCCAGGGAACTTGAAGATGAGCTCCTCGAGCTGTGAGAGAGACCAAACATCATCAAGGATAACAAGGACAGGTCCTCTGTCCCTTGGCCCTAACTTGAGTTGCCATTCTGGGATCTGGTTGTATGCACCAAGCACAAGGTTTCCGCTGATCTGCTCCCACAGCTTCATCTTGATAGTGTCCAAATTTGCAGACTGTGAGACCGTCTCAAAGAAGACCCTATCGTTGAAGTAGCCTAAAGAAACAAAACGAAATATGTCAGCACCATGAAACAAGAAAGCATGCAAAAATTTTCAGAGAAATTAGGAAAGAATCAAATACAACTGTCTTGTGAACTGATCTTGACGACAAACAAAGGGGTTGCTCAGATCAATTAGAAAAAAAGTGAATAAAATTTGGAGAAGTTCTACTGCTATCTTGATTAAAAGTGGCACTATGAACACAAGTTGCTACCTTGAGCTGTATGAGTGCTTCACCACCATACTAATTATAATTCCCTTTGCACTTACAGATGATCATACCGAGTTTGTATTAAACCATGCTGATGAACACTAAGTATATAATTTTGATCTGAATCAAGGCGAGAACACACTCGTATTCACATGCTAGGGGTTACCATGTCATGATTTAAGATGAAAGTGCCAATGAACAGAAAATAAGTTGCTCAATTTGGACCAAATTTTCAGTGTCTGCTAAAGTTAGGCCATGTGGCGTAATTGTGTGATCCATCAGCGATCTAATCTCATTAGGATGGTACACCTTTGCACTAAGTTGGTCAAAGCGCCAATTTTGACCAAGCAAGTGAAGAACAAGACGGAAGTATCAACCTCAACTTTACCTAATTGTGCGAAAGCACATAAACCAACCACCAAAGGTGCCCCAATTTGCAGGTTTTACACTAAGCCGCCACAATAATTGAAGGAAGATGGAATTTTTCACACGGAGAATCGAATAATTATGCAGAAAGATGCAAACTTTGGGGGTAAAAGATCCTCAAAGAATCGTGAGAGGCAAGATGGTTTGGATTTGATGATTTGATCCATGTTCTTACTTACCTCGGACTTTGTGATCCTTGAAGATCTCCATGGCGAGCGTGGTCTTGCCGCTGCCGCCCATGCCGCAGATGCCGACGGCCTCCCACCCGCCGCCGCCGCTCATCACCATCTCCTTCACCTTCTCCTTGCCCACCTTGACGCCGCTGCCCACCACGCCGTCGTCCTCTTCCTCATCCGGGAACTCCACCTCCATCCCCATCGCCATGCCCTTGGCTGGCGCAGCTTCCAATCCCATCGCCATGGCCTTGGGCGGTGAAGCTTCCATCCCCATCGCAATGGCCTTAGGAGGCGGGTCCATGGCCATCATCGCCATGGACTTGGGCGGCGGCGGAAGCGCGAAGGGGACGGACATGGCGGGAGGCAGGGGCGTCTGCGCCGCCGCCGCGGTGGCGGCGGCGACCTCCTCGACGCGCCGCTCGAGGCGGCCGATGCGCGTGTCGGCCTCGTCGCGGAGGCGGCGCACCCCGTCGAGCACGTGCGCGGGCGCGTGGCGCGACAACCACCGCGCGATGGCGCGGTCGGCGGCCTCCATCCGCCGCGCCAGCTGCGCGGTGCGGTACACGTTCCACCGCGGCGCGGCGGCGGCCCTACGCGCCAGCTCCAGCGCCTCCCTCAGCTGCGCCGCCAGCTCCGCCAGCTCCCCGGTGCTCCGGTGTCCCCCCGCCCCATGGTGCGGCTGCTGCACCAACGGCAGCAGCGGCTCCACGTTCCGCCGCAGCCGCTCCGCCGTCGACCTGCAGAAGAACGTCCCCCTCACCGCCCGCAGCAGCTCCTTCACCGCCTCTCCGGCGAGCTCCTCGAACAGCTTCTCCATGGTCACACCCCACACCACTTCTTGAATCTTGGATGATATATACTTCTGCAATCAACTTGTCCCTCTCGATCCCTCTTCTTGGTTCGGCCGGGTGCGTGCGTGGGCTCAGCCGGGCAAGTGGGTGGTCGCCATCGCCATGGAGGAAGAGGAAGAGTATGAGGAGGAGGAGGAGGAGGCTGGTCGCCGAGTGGAAAGAAGGATAATTATAGGAGGAGGGAAGGGTGGGAGACGGCGGGTTGAAGGGTCAACCGCCGCGGGGAGAGGTCGCCGGTAACCAGGGCTACGGCCACTGACACTATGCACGAAAATGGTCGGAAACGAATTATTTTTATAAAAAAATATTACCGAAAATTTTTAATATTTATGACTTTAACTATTTAAGTAACTTTAATACCATAACAAAAATTAGAAAAATAAAATTTTTAGAAACAAAAACAACATCTTTATATTATTTTTACATAAACAATATCGATACGATCGAGAATTTCCTTATCGTTTTTATCCCACACCGCCATTTACCGTGTAGGCCCACTATCATTCTACTGTCCACACTGCACTACACTGTAGAAACTTTAGTTAGGCTGGTGGATGATCACTAATGGAGACCTGATAGAGCCCATCCTCACTTAGAGGGCTGACCTTAGACCGTCCGAGAGACTGAGGCAGTTTTATAATTGGCTTACCTAGTGCCTTGTTTATTACAAGCACGTTTCTTTGAACTACTGAATGATATATATTTTTTTAAAATTTTTTATATAAAAGTTTTTTAAATAATTAAATAAATCTATTTTTAAGCTTTTAATAGTTAGTACTTAATTAATCATGTACTAATGATTTATCCTAATTTACATGTTGTTAATAAGCTAAGCCAAAAAATGATAAGAACACGCCTGAGAGCATCTTTGATCGGGATTGAGTCAAGGAGCAATAGGTGTAGGAGATGCATTAGAATGGTTCAACATATAACTTATAGTGTGACCATGTTTTGATAGATTATGTTGAGAGGAAAATTGTTCATAAGGATGAATTAAATATTATAAGGCTAACAAATAAATTCAAAAAAATTATTTGGGCATCTGCGAATTTTTTTTCAGAAAAACTGGACATTTGGTAGCATGGCATGAATAATCCATACCTCTATTACTCTTTCTATTTTTTTAATATTTGACGTCGTTGACTTTTAAATTTAAGTTTAGTAATTTATCTTATTAAAAAATTTTATGCAAATATGTAAAGTATAAGTCATGTTTAAAGTATCTTTAATGATAAAATAAATCATAACAAAATAATTAATAATTATATAATTTTTTAAATAAAATAAATGGTCAAACGTAATTTAAAAATCAATAACGTAAAATATTAAAAAATAGAGAGAGTACCAGCGTGCCCTTAAGATTTAAATCTATTTATGATAACCTATAATTGGGTGTCTCCAACTAGTAGTCAGTGAAGTCATCTCTTCACCATTGACACGTGACATAGGGAGGATTACTGGGCTATATTCTTTGGCTATATTATTTTATTGTCCTGACTTATAAGCCATACATAGAATATTATTAGTGTATGATTAATTAAGTATTAACTATTAAAAACTTAAAAATTGGATCTATTTGATTTTTTAGAGATACTTTCATATAGAAAATTTTTTAAAAAATACACCAATTAGCAGTTTAAAAAATGTGATTATAGAAAATGAGAAAATAAGCCAGTCGTATAAGCCACTTCGAATAGGGGTATCTTGCACCTACAACCAAAGGTGGACAGGTGGTGTCAGTGGATTTTAGATTGGAACTATCGTTGCGGAGAATTTGGTGTGGTTCACATGCATATAACTAGACTTAGGCGCTGTTTGAATTAGGTTATAGTTTAAGTTTATTTTTTTGTTTTTTTCGAGCTACTAAATTTTATAAATACTTTTTATTCTTTAAAAATCAAATAAATCTATTTTTAAGTTTATAATAGTTAATACCTAATTAATCATGCGCTAATAAATTATCTCGTTTCGTGCACAGCTAATAAGCTTAAGCCATAAACTCATTCAAATAGTACCTAATGGATTAGCACGGTCATGATGGTGAAGAAAGTATACGAGTACTAGATATGCTTATCGTGAAGGAGGAGATGCGTCCAAGGCACCACAGTAGTGGAAAAAATGGATTCCCAATTACAATACAAGGAACCTAGGCGATGAGGAGGTCGCCTTCAATGGCATTACACCACACCTTAGCAGAATTTCGTGTACAAGCATGTTAACATAGCTAGTGTTGGTCTGTTGGATTGGTGGTTCCAGTTATGGTGATTTTGGCTATAGTGGCATTTTATGTGGGAGGTGATCGGCCTTGATTGGCAGTACATTTGATGTGTGTGACGGAAGATAGTTTGTCATTTACCTTGCTCGGAAGTTGATGTGCATCCTCTCATCCCTATGATCCGAATGCAAAATTAAACTCTCTCTGTATGTATGCGCGCGTATGTGTGTCTATATGTGCGCAATACAATACCTTCCTATCCATCAGGCCTTAAGTGCGGTTGGTTTTGGCTTCTGGCTTTTACCTACTCTCTTGGTTTTCGTTAACATACTTTTTAAAACATAAAATAGTATATTTTTTATAAAAACTTTTTATATGAAAGTATCTCTAAAGAATCAAATAGATCTATTTTTAAGTTTCTAATAATTAATACTTAATTAATCATGTACTAATGATATTTCTCGTTTTACGTATGACTTATAAGTTACACACGAAAGCTGATTCGAACACCCCTTATTATTGAAAAAAGTCATTGCCTATGTCCCTCTACCTTTGATTTTCTTTTTCCTGCATCCACCTCTGTTGACTCTGTTGCTACTACTAGAAAAAAAAACAAGAGAGGATCATGATCTACATAGCAGGGCTATGACATATCAGTATGGGGACTTCCATGTGTAGTACTTGAGCAATTAAATGAGCATCAACAAACTTGCTATAGGCTTTGACCAAGCAATCCAATCCACCAAAGGACAGTGCCTCATCAATTGTTGTTTTGTGATATGTCCAAAGAAGAGTGTAGCTATGTCCTTTTATCTCTCAATCCAATCAAAATTTCTCTGCTCTTGTTCTAGATCAACAATGGTACAAACGAATTAAAATGATGTTGAATTCCCAAGAGTTTATCGCAACACTACTGATCAGGTCTCCAATCCTAGCTAGCTAGCTGTTAGAATAATGCCTCGAGACAGTCACACCTACGACAACATGTCAGAGTGGCGATCAGAGAGGCGAGACTGCAGGAGGCCACCTGAGTGGTCTTCGGCAGAGAGATCATCGGTGGTGCTGCTGGGATCCTCATCGGAGGATGATCGGGTGCGGGCACGGGAGAGGGAGCGGGGAGAATGTTCAAACTCGAGGGCTTTCCCTCATGAAGCAGAGCCCATTACTGTTTCTCAGGCCCATGACGTTTGGGCTGTGGGGATTGGGGTAGAGCGACGTGGCTGGTCCATGAAGGATCTGCTTCCGAAGCCAATCAAGAACATAGTGCTACCTGCGAAGTGGATTTGGGTGCCTCGAGGTAAAGCGTTGAGTCCTCATCTAGGGTTTCTAGCGAGGGGAGACGAGGTTGCGAAGTTTGGCAGCAAAGCAAGGCGGATATGGAGAGTGCCGGAGAGGAAGGTGGATTGGAGATCCTTTGCTGAAGTTGTTAGTGGATCCATGGAGCGGCGACCTCCCAATCAGCGATCTGATTGGCAACCCAACAAGCGGAGGGCAATAGATGAGAATCGGGGTGGAAATTCTTCGCATGAGAGAGAGGAGAAGGATCTGAGAAATTGCCTGCTGGTCTAGAATCAGAGGTGGGCTGAGGGGTGGTGGAAGCAAGAGGATGGTAGAGAAGCTGGGCGGAGATGGCCAAATAGCCAAGGAAGGGAGGTCTTCGAGAAGCGTTTTGATAAAGGGAGAGAAAGCTATGGTGAAGGAATTAGATCTGGGGTTTAGCGAGAAGAGATCAAGTGTTTCAACTGTGGTGAAGTGGGACATCATTAGGCATTTTGCATCAAGCCGCCACTCTGCTATGCTTGTAAGAACTCTGGTCACATTTCTTCTCAATGCCCTATGAATGTTCCTAAGGATAGCGGGAGTTTGGCTAGGGCAGAGATGAAACTCAAGGGTTATGGGATTCCAGATCAAGGTTTTTATTTTTTGAAATTAGCCTTGCAAGAGAAAAGTGTGGGGATCTCACCTATTAGAGGTATTCTTATGGTGGAAAAGGGCTCTGGAATCGTGGATAGGATTGTAGCTGAGATGTGCCATCTGTTCAAATGTGTTAAATGGGAGTGGAACGTGAAGCAGATCAATGGGACAGATTTTCTGATTGATTTTCCTTCTAGAGAAGCCAGGGATTAGGTGACAAAGTTCAAAGGTTTTGATTTCAAAACATCTCCTATTAAAGCCAGTGTGATGGAATCAAGATGACTGACAATGCAATAGATGAGCTTTATGTTATCTGGGCCACCTATGGCTAGAAATGTATATGCTGTGAAGGCTTTAACTGATTTGGTTGGTGAGTTTAAGGAGATTGATGAGTTAAGCCTGAGGGCTAATGATCCAGTGAGAGTTAAAATTGGTTGTCTGGATCCATATGATGATGATGTGGGCTACAAGCTTAGATGGGAAGCAGAGGGTTACCCACCTAGAGATGAGTCAGCTCCCCCTTCAGATGATGATCAGGATGTGGCCTCAAGGGAGGATAAATCTGATAAGGATAGGAATGATGGCAAGAGAGATGGTAAAGCAGATGATAATACAAGAGAGAATCCTAAAGGAGGGCATGGTAAGGGAGATAAAGGCAAGCAGGTGCAAGGTGGGGTGAAAGGATCTCAATCTACCCCTCCATGTGTCAAGAGGGAGCATGAGATGATTAATAGAGATGTGATGGGGGTGAAAAAGTTGGAAGCAGAGAAGTGTGTCACTCAACAGAGTATTGTTTTGGACTCAGTTGCAGAAGAGAGGGCTATAGTTTTATTTCTCTCAACCAGAGGTGTTTGACAATGAATCTCAGAATGTGGATGCTCAGGATAAGGATACCTTAGCATCTATGATGGATTCAGAATTGATAAGGGAGGGAATTGTGGTGGAAAGTAATGAAGTGGAAGAGGCCAAGTGTGATATACCCACTGATTTTGACATAGAGAAGTGGAGAGAGGAAGAGGAGGAAGAGATGGAGGAGACTAGTATAATGGTGGAGAAAGAGAGGAAGCTAACCAATGAGAAACCGACACAGAACTTTAATCTGGTTAAGAGGAAGAGGAATGTAGGTGGTGAGGTGAAGAGACAAAGTTCAAGAATCAAGGACAAAGATGTGCCTGTTCTGTTGAAAGCTGAGCTTAGGAAGTCCAAGATCAACTTAAATTCAAGTATTTCAAACTATTATGCCATTTTCAATTCTGTTGATAGAGAGTGTTTAGCTCATATTGCAAGAGTTAGTGATATAGACTTAGATAGTAATGTGTCTGAGGTGGAAAGCAACATAGATGTGATATGTGCTAGAGAGCAAGCTCAAGCAATCTTGTTTGAGGCTGAAAAGAGGAAGATATGTCAGGAGGCACAGGAGAAAAATCAGGATGAAACTAATGACCAAGGGTCTCTGAATTTAGAAGAGGAGGAAGAGATGTCAGAGGATGGAGTTGCCTCTGACACTCTTTTAAGTAAAGATGGCAAAAATAGAAGAGGGAAAAAGAAGAAAGGCCAAAAAGGCTCAGGGTAGAAAGGAAGAGGGGGGAAGAGGGGCAAATAGAAAAATAAGTCATGAGAGTTTTATTCTGGAATGTAAGAGGTTTGGGTAGTCCAGGAAGACAAAGACAATTAAGAGAGTTGGTCTTTGAGCAAAGAATAGATGTGGTGTTTATTCAAGAAACCATGAGGAATGAGTTTTCTAATAGAGAGTTGGGAAGCTTAGTAGGTGAGCATTTTTTTGTGGAGATATGTTGTTGCTAGAGGCCACTCTGGGGGTTTGTTAGTTGGAGTTAGAGATATGCTGTTTGAGATTTTGGATTGAAAACAAGGAAGATTTTATTTGAGTGTGAATCTGAAAAATAAGAGAGATGGTTTTACGTGGGAGTTGATGAACGTCTATGGTCCCGCTCAACAAACTGAGAGAGATGCTTTCTTGGCTGAGCTAAATGAAAGATTGGAACAGGGAGTGTATCCTATTTTGATGGGTGGAGATTTTAATCTGTATAGGTTTTGGAAGGATAAGTCTAATGGAAATATAGATGTAAATAGAGTTGAGGCATTCAATAAGTTTATCTCTGATAATGAGTTACAAGAGTTTTTTAGGTTAGGGGGTAGATTTACCTGGACAAATAAGAGACTCAATCCTGTTATGGTTGTATTAGATAGAATTTTTGCTTCTATTTCCTAGGAACAGAAATTCCCCCTCACTTTTGTTAGCTCTCTTTTGAGAGTAGATTCTGATCGTTGTCCAATCTTGTTGGATGCTATAGAGGGAGAGTCAATGAAAAGTAAAATTTTTAGAGTTGAAATGAGTTGGTTCGAAAAAGAGGGTTTTCAGGAACAACTTTTGGCCAAATGGCCCAAGAGATTCCAATTTAGAGTTATGGATTTTTGGCATTTCCTTATGCCTGCTTTAAGGAGATGGATGAGGGGTTGGAGTGCAAATGTAAACAGTGAATAGAAGGCAAGAAGGAAGATGCTAGAACAACAATTGGCAGAAATTGATGAAAGAGCTAAAAGGAGGGATTTATTTGAGCATGAATGGAGAGAATGATATAGGCTAGAAGAGGAAGTAGAGAAAATCTATATACAAGAGGAGTTATGGTGGTAGAGAAGGTGTGGGGAGAAATGGATTCTGAAGGGTGATACTAATACAGCTTTTTTTCATGGGGTGGCTAATGGCAGGAAAAGGAAGAGTCACATTTTCTCCTTACAACAGGGGGATGTGATTATCAGTGTAGCAGGTTTGATCCAGGAACATATATATGCTTATTACAAAATGTTGTTTGGAAAGGAAACTGTTAGGAACATTCACCTCAGTTGTAATGCATGGGCTGATAATTTGAGGGTGACATTGGATGATAATGAGAGGCTGACTAGACCTTTTACTTTTGAAGAGATTGATTTGGTTATGAAGAGTATGAAAACTAATACTGCCCGTGGTCCAGATGGCTTTTCAGTGGGTTTCTATAAAAAATTATGGCCACATTTCAGAGAAGTGGTGAAAGAAATGTTGGATTGTTTGACTAAAGGGGAGCTAGATATCTGGAGGATTAATTATGGAGTGATAACTTTGATTCTAAAGATTAGGGATGCTAATAACATTAAGCAATATATACCTATTTGCCTACAGAATGTGATTTTCAAGATTTTGACTAAGGCCATAACTCTGAGGTTAACTGAGATAGCAAATGGGGTGATAAATTGGACTCAAACTGCATTTATTCCAGGGAAAAATATTTTGGAGGGCTGTGTAATTTTACATGAGGTTCTACATGAAGTTCAGAAAAGGGGTGTTCCAAGCATTATTTTAAAAATTGATTTCGAAAAGGCTTATGATAGAGTTCAATGGAAGTTTTTGTATGAAGTGATGAGGAAGAAGAACTTTAATTCTAGCTTTATAGAGTGGGTTCAGAAGATTGTGGAGGGAGGGAAGGTGTGTATAAATATCAATGGTGAATTTGGCCATTTTTTTGAGACCTTTAGGGGTTTAAGGCAAGGAGATCCTTTGTCCCCTATTTTGTTCAATTTGGTTGGAGATGCTTTATCTAATATCCTTGAGAAAGCTTGTAGAAATGGAGTGATGGAAGGCTTGGTTCCTGATTTGGTAGATGGAGGTTTATCTCACCTTCAGTATGCCGATGACACTATTTTGTTTGTTAAAGCCACGGATCAGAATGTTTTGGCTTTAAAAGTTCTGCTTTTTTGTTTTGAGGATATGTCTGGTATGAAGATTAATTACCAGAAAAGTGAAGTGTATGTGGTGGGGATGGATGCTGAAGAGGAAATGAGAATTGCTGATATGCTGAATTGCAGGGTTGGCAAGCTACCTTTAGTATACCTTGGGCTCCCAATGGATTGTGCAGACATAGAGATGAGAGAGTTGATTCCAATATTTCAAAAGGTTGAGAAAAGAGTTGATTCTTGGCAGTGTGGTCATCTCTTTTATGGTGGCAGAGAGATAAGAATAAATTCATGCCTAACTAGTATACCTATGTATGCAATGGGTCTCTATAAGTTGCCAGAGGTTTTCCATAAAAAATTAGATATTGTAAGAGGGAGATTTTATTGGCAAGGACTTGGGGAAAAGGAAAAAAAATATCATATGATTAAATGGCAAGCTTTGTGCAGGCCAAGGATTATGGGGGCCTTGGTTTTTTGGATACTAGAGCTATGAATATTTGTTTGCTATGCAAGTGGATTGTAAAATTGGAAAATTCCTCTCCTGATAAATGTTGTGAGATTTTGAGAAGGAAATATATGAGAAATAATAGAGGGTTTAGTAAGAGCTTTCCTGAAGGGGCTTCATAGTTTTAGAAAGGGCTACATGAATGTAAAGAATGGGTCAAGTGTCTTATTCAAAAAAAGGTAGGTAATGGCTACCATGTTCAGTTTTGGGAGGATGTGTGGGTGGAGAATGTCCCTTTAAGAGTTCTTTATCCAAGGTTGTATAGGATAAATTTACAACAAAGACTATTAGAGAGGTGTGGAATGGTGGAATCTAGGATCTTACTTTTAGAAGGCAGCTAAGCCCTGAGGGTAATCAATCTCTTTTAGATTTGCTATCTAAAGTATCTGTTATAGACCTGAGGGATAAGGCAGATCAGGTAATCTGGCCTTATGAGAAGAAAGGAGTCTTTACTACAAGGTCTATGTATAGGATCCTAAAATTTGGGGGTGTAAAAGATGTTGATATGATGGAGTTGTGGAATTGCAAAGTGCCTCTAAAAATTAAGCATTTTATGTATATGGCTGGTAGAGAGAGGATTCCATGTGCTGAACTGTAATAGCCTGCCCTCCAGAACCGCGCAGCCCAGCCCATATGACGGACAGGCCCACTTACACATAGCACCCCACTTACACTTTCGTCCTCGCTTCGTGTAAAAGGGTTAACCCGAAAGTACTATGGTTGGAGGGACAAGGTCTTATAAGTTGGTTCAACCCTTGCTCAACTAGTAAGGTGGTACTAATCATGTGCACACCGCACTCATGGGCCACATAGGCCCAAATCCTAATTGGGCCAGGATGTCACACACACCCCCCTCAAAGGACCTGGCATCCCCGCCAGTCCAACTTACCCGCATAGCCACACAGGCAAATGTCCAAGAACGCGCCCCCTCTTAGCGCACGTCCGTACGTCCAGTGCCGGCGCCATATGCCATGCCATGCGCCTCACACTGAGCCCACATGCGCCATGCGCCATATGCCCACACACTGACCCGTACGCGCAACCGCGAGGGTCGGCTCTGATACCATTTGTAACACCTTGCCCTCCTTAAACAGAATCTCGTCCTGAGATTCGCGAGCTTAGGCGAAGAGGTGCGGGTGCGCAGACTTCAGTTCATCTTCGCGTTCCCACGTGGCTTCATCTTCCGAGTGATTACTCCATTGAACTTTACAAAATCTGATCACTCGATTCCGAGTATTCCTTTCACGGGTCTCAAGGATGCGAATGGGCTTCTCGACATAGGTCAGATCTTCCTGAATCTCGATCTGCTCTGGGTCGGCTTCTTCGGTTGGTACTCGCAAGCACTTCTTCAGCTGAGACACATGGAAGACATCGTGTACACCCGTCAAGGTAGAAGGCAACTCTAGTTGATAAGCAACTTCTCCTTTTTGTTCTAGTATCTTGTAAGGTCCCACGTAACGTGGTGCCAACTTTCCCTTAGTCTGGAATCTATGTACTCCCCTGAGTGGCGTGACTCTTAAATACACATAGTCACCTTCCTTGGAACTAAGATCTCTTCTGCGGTTATCCGCATAGCTCTTCTGACGAGACTGTGCTACTCGAAGTCGTTCCTGTATGATCTTCACTTTTTCTTCCGCTTCCCGTAGGATATCCGTCCCGTATACTTGTCGTTCTCCCGTCTGATCCCAAAGCAAGGGCATGCGACATTTCCGTCCATACAAAGCCTCGAACGGGGCCATCTTCAGACTTGCCTGGTAACTATTGTTATAAGAAAACTCAGCATATGGTAGACTCTTGTCCCAACTTCCACCGAAGTCAATTGCACAAACTCTCTGTTAACGCCAAAATTTGGTAAGGACCTGTATCAGATTCGGTCAAGAGGACGGTTGCAGTCGGATAATGGAAATTGATCCAAGAAGCAAACCGAGTCTGAGAAGGAGCCGTGAAGACCGCGCGTGGCAGGTAATTACTATAGTTATTAGGAAAAGGTTTATCTCTTTTAGGAAACCTGACCTCGTGTCCGGTCAGGCCTCGTTAGCGTTTTCTGTTATAGATAAGGAAATCATATACTGTGTCCTATAAGGACTCATGTAACTCGGGGTATATATACGTATGCCCGGGGACCTTGTAATCTATCACAACGATCAATACAAATTCGGCGCATCGCCACCCCTTCGACGGGATCCTGCTTCTCGAGCCGGGCTGCATCGGTTAGGTCCGAACTCCTGCGAGAGGGTAAGTCTCGTCACACCGACTACCAATCGGCTAGGACTTCCTCGGTTAGGTCCGATATTCTAGTTGGTTTATGGTAGTCGGCTTACCACGATATATTTACTTTATCTATGGCTGCATCAGTTCAGTTTGATCTCATAGATTGATTAGGTATATCACATCATGTGTGCATAGATTGTATCGGCTCATCGGGTGTAATTTATCGACAGCTTGTGCTGCATCGGTTAGGTCCGACCTACTAAGCTGCACCGATAATTTATCCCTACTGGATTGATATTTTCTGTGCAAGCGTCTTATCGGAGTGTATAGCCGATAAGCTATCCCATACATCACAATCGCACTAGATTTATCGGCTTGTTGAGGTCTGTTATTGTCACCAGTCTGTGCTGCAACGGTTGGGTCCGATCTACTAGACTGGTAATAATAACCATACTCTTAATAAGCCGATGAGTATTAATGCGGTGTATTATCGGAGCGCTTAGCCGATAAGTTATCATTACATCACGATCGTATCAGATCTATCGACTTACTGAGGTATCGTTATCATCATCGGTCTGTGCTGCAACGGTTGGGTCCGATCTACTAGACTGATGATAATAATTTTGTTCTTAGTAAGCCGATGGGTTTTATACGATGTTTTATCGGAGTGCTTAGCCGATAAGTTATCTGTTAAAGCCGACTACATTTATTTATTGTTTTATCCTATACTCGCTCCATTCAGTAGTCGGCTAGCTTATTGTCGATGCTTTGCACCGGCAATAATACTATGGGGGTACTCGGCGACTTGGAATTCGGTGGATTGCAGAGGAACACGAAGGAATTATACTGGTTTAGGCCCTCAATGTGAGGTAATACCCTACGTCCAGTTGAGGTGTTATTCCTCTGAGGTGGATTTGTAATCAATGATCTGGTGTGCCCTCATAGGGCGCCCTGCCTCCCTTTATATACTAGGGGACAGGGGTACATGGTAAGGATCCCAGTCGGATACGACCAAGGGATTTCCTTCTTAGAGATAGAATCCTATCCGACTAAGGCTATGTTTCCTTATTGTACAAGGCACAGCCTACCGGGTGCTATCTTATCTCTAATTACATGATCTGGCCCATCCTCTATCCGAGTGGCCCATGTGCTTGTAGTGAGGTACCCGGGGCCCATGGCTCCCACAGTAGCCCCTGAGACCTTCATAGTTGAGTCACAGCTGATGCCGAGTGCTCATCCTCCACGGTGAAGGTTACCCGAGTGCGATGCTCCCGAGTACTCTTTGTCCGAGTAAGTCTTCCCGAGTCCTGCTTCATGTCAGCTGGCAGCGAGGCTATGAAGGGCTTCATGTAACTATATGAATAGTGTGCGCCGAATAGGCGCACCTATTAGGTGTAGCCCCCGACTTTGTGCTTAATTGTGAAGACAATTAAACATAAAGTCAAAGATCTTTAACCTAGAAGTCTTTCCCGAGTAGATTACTACTGGTATATAAGACTCTTCGGTATCATGTCAACCGGAATATAATTTTATAGTCTTGCCGAGTAGGAGTCTACTCGTATATAGGACTCTTCGACTTTATGTCAGTCGGAATATGAGTTTATAGTCTTTTCCGAGTGGCGTCCCACTCAAAAGCTAGACTCCTCCGCATCATGTCAGCGGGAATAGATATTTATAGTCTTCCCCGAGTAGTGCACTACTCGAAAGTTAGACTCTTCAGCGTCATGTCGGCTGGAATAATGTTGCTCATGGCAACTGATGGCCACGCATGTAGGCCGAGTACCACTTTATGAAAATAAATCCATTACGTGGTCAGGTGTTCCCGAGAAAGATACCTGCATCCCCAATTTTAATGAAGACCAGCTTGTGATCCTTGTAAGGATATATCCTCGAGACCTGGTGGATAAAACAGATACCCAAACATATATGTTTAGCAGTGAGGCTTTCATGAAGCATATCTGTTTACCTCATCGATTCCTGTGGGTAGCACCAGCGCTATAATTTCAACTCAGCCTGCGGACGGCCCACATGGAGCATGCTACTGTAGGAACTCATGTCTTGTCGGCCCAATACCAACTGTGCAGGCCTGGGCCCATCTAGTTGGTTCAGGCTATAAAAGGATGGGGAGAGAGAAAAAGATTCCATTGTCTTCCCCAAAGCAGCCAATCTCTTCGTCTTCCACCTTCGCGCCTAGCTTTTCGCCTCCCGCCCGGCTAGGGTTAGCAGCAGCTGTTCCCCACCCGGACTCGGGCGATTTCAATCCTCTTCGTTTATTCCAAGCCCCCGATTTGTTTTCCCCCAAATCCCAACACCTCCAGTCATGCCGAAGGCGACGAATCTTGGAGGTACGCCGGGGAGTTCTTGGCCGATCTCGGATTGCGGCTCGGTGAAGCTGAGACGGCTGGAGAGCGAGCTGAAGTTGCCCAGCCAAGAAGTGATCCATTGGCGGTCGGCGAGGGATGAGTCGAGCCCCAACCCCCGGCCTGGTGAAACGGTAGTTTTCGCCTCTTTCTTTGATTGGGGCTTGTGTCTTCCGTCGTCTGATTTCTTCCGCCGCATCCTTGATTTCTACGGGCTGGAGTTGGTGCATTTAAATCCCAACTCGATCCTTCAGATCTCCATATTCGTTACCCTTTGCGAGTGCTTTCTGGGTGTTGAGCCTCATTTCATCCTCTTCCGACACTTGTTCCATGTCAAGCCCCAGCCTTCCAAGAGTAACATCAGTGTGATTGGGGGGCTGGTCTGCAACTAAGGAGTGATGGGAAGAAAACATATATCGATTTGCCCTTGAAATCTTCTCTGAAGGGCTGGCACAAGGAGTGGTTTTACTGCGCCAATTTAGCTCCTTCCTTGCGCCCGTTTACTGGTATGCCGCCGGCGGTGTTGCCAAACTGGTCCTCGGAGCCAACCTTTGAAGAACTGGGCCAGGCACATATATTGCTGACGAAGATAGATGACCTCAAGAGGGCCGGCTTGACAGGGCCCTGGGTGGCTCGTCGTTTCCTGACGAGGCGCGTCCAGCCGCTGAAGCTGAGAAGCGCTTTCGGCTGGGCCTTCAAAGGTAAACACGATCCCAACCGGGTGAGCAGTGAGACGGCGGACAAGGGGGCAGTGACCGAAACCTTGTTTGGCTACTTCTCTGAAGGGGTCGTTGCCACCGAAGATGATAACCGCCAAGTTGCTGCCTATAGCTTCATCCGGCCGCGAACCAAGGTAACCTTCTACTTTCTTCTGTGGTGAACGCCTGTGGAACGGTGATTGTTCAACCTTGCGTGATGGTATCTTGTCGACTTGCTTGTAGTGGCATGAGGAATTTGATGAAGACTCTCGTCCATTGTCTGCGGTCGCGTCGAGGAAGAGGCCGAGGAGTCCCTCTGATGCCCAACCCGACTCCAAGAGAGCGGGGAAGAAGCCGATTTTATATCGGGGCGAGGGGGCCATGACAGCGCGCGCCGTGAGTGGTAGCTTGAAGATAAAGGACACCGCTGCCACAACGCCCACGCGGTCGAGTCCCAGGCTGAGAGCAGCAGGCTTGGGCTCGACGTTGTCGTACTCAGCAACAGCGCCGCCAAGGGGCCAACCGGAGCAGAGGCCGATTGGGGCGAAGAAACCCGAACCACCCATACCAGAGTCGAGGCCGACTCAGGCCGATGTGCCTCTGCCGTCGACGACTCCGACCGGGGCGAGTGCCGATGCTAGCGCTTCGCCGGGGAGCGGGCAAGCTGGCAGGAAGCTGAAGTTTTCCAAGAGGTGCGCTACTCCGAGCTTTCTGTAGTCGTTGTATGTTAAAATACAGTCTTGATGTCTTTCTTCGTTGTGCAGGAAGCGGGCCGATATCGACCTCAAAAAGGTTGACCCATCTGTTCTGCTTGATGAGTCTGCCCCAGCCGAGCCAGCGGCAGCGAACACACCTGCTGAGCCGGCGGCCAGCCCGGTTGCTAAGACCAAGGTGGCTCCGACCACAGGGCCACTACCGCCACTCGACCGAGAGACGGCTGTTGAAACTGAGGCCTCAGCCCCCGAGGCTCCGTACGTCGCGGAAGCGGGGGACGGATCCCCCGAGCCGATCCCCGATGTTGTAGGGGAAGGCGGTGCCGAGGCCAGGACCCCGTCGCCATCATGGTTATCGTCATCGCCATCGTCGCCGTTGCCGCCGCCACCGGAGATCCCACATTTGCCTCGGATCGAAGCTCCCCCACGTGTGATGCCCCGGACCTTCACGTGGTCCACTCGCGACGGCACTATGAAAAGCTTCAGGCTCGATGAAGTCGTCGCGAGGAGAGAGCGCGAGAGCCTGCTTCGTGCCGCCATCAACAGGTCCCAGGGGGTCACGGTATGATTCTTGTAGTGAAGCTCCAGCAATCTTCTTGTCTTGATGTTTGACTCTGTCTTCGGTTTGTTTCTTGTGCCGAGCAGAAGCTCGTTGACCGCAACAAGGCGATGACGGAGATCCTAGTCGAGATGGCTCCCCACCTCACGGAATTGCAACAACTCCGGGCATTGAAGGCCGAGATGGAGGCGCGTCACACGAGGAGGGAGGCCTGGCTGAAGAGTGGCGCTGATCAGCTCAGGGCTGAGACATGGGCCTTAGCCGAGAAGATCAGAGGTAAAATCCTCGAGCATGTCTTCCCGACTGGACCGTTGATGTGTCCATCCAGCTACGTCGATCTCGACGGCTCGGTGGTGTCATGACTGCACGATTGAGCTTTTGGCTAATCTGTGGTGCAGAACTCGAAGCAGAGTTAAAGACCCGAGCGGAGAGGGAGTCGCAGCTGAAGGAGGCCGAAGGAGCCAAGGCCGAGCTTGAAAGGGTCAAGGCCGACCTGACAAAGGCCAACACCGAGCTTGGCCGGGAGAAATCCGAGTTGGAGAAGGCCGTCGTCAAGCTCGGTGAGGAGAAGGCCGAACTGGAGAAGTCCGTGGCCTAGTGGGAGGCCGACTACGAAAGTAAGTCCTCAACCCGACTGTGATCTCAGCCAATACATTAGTCACCCTGTGTGTAGCCAAATCTGACAAGCTTACTTGCCGGCCGATCTGGGCAGGCATGAGAGCCAACGTCCAGGCCCAGTACCGGTTCTACACGGAGGAGATAAGGTTAATCAGGGAGTCACGGGAGGCCCTCGTCGGGTCCGTGAAAGGGCTCCTTGACCTTGTAGATCCCCGCCCGGTCGGGACCAGCTGTAGCAGAATTCCTCAAATAATGGGGCGTCTCGAGGATGCGCCGAGTGCCCTGAAAAGGTACTCAGACGAGCGGGTTGCCGCCGGCGTGGCCCAGACCCTAGCAATGACCAAGTCCATCTACCCGAGGGCGGACATTGAGGCCATCGGGGAGGGATTTTCCGAGGAGACGACGCCCGAGGAAGCGCTGGAGCTGATCTCACAGGCGAAGCCGACTGCTGAAGCGATTACCCGAGACCTGGGTCTGTAAAGGCAATACATTTTGTAGTCGGTGTATATATATGCTTTCATATACGATCATGTGTAAATATATGTGTCGTGCCGCCAAACTTATTATTCGGTTGTCATTAGCTTTACCCGACTATGTAGCATGCACCGAGTTAGTTCGATGGAACTTGATAAAAAACTTTCGGAGTAAGATGCTATACTCGGGCGAACGCATCAGTCGTGGCAAGGCTTCATAACCGGGGTGAAATAAGCTTGTATGTTATTGACAGAACACATATATACATGCAGCCCCCGACTCACTACTCGATTGGAACAAGTGGCGTAGTGAGTCAGGAAAAACTGTACACATGGAAAAAGTAAAACTCAGGTATAGAAAGGACGTAGCTGTTCTATATTCCATGAGTTGGTGATGAGGACGCCGTCTTTGGTCTTCAGTCGGTAGGCGCCTGGCCGCGTGACCTCGGCTATAATGAACGGCCCTTCCCAGATGGGGGATAGTTTATGCCTGTCCTTGGTGGTTTGTATCTTCCTTAGAACGAGATCCCCGACCAAAAAGGCGCGGCCACGGACATTGCGATTGTGGTAGTGACGCAGGCCTTGAAGATACCTTGCCGACTGGATTGTTGCGGTGTCTCTTGCTTCTTCCAGCTGATCTAATTCGATCAGTCAGGTGCTGTTGGAATCGTCTTCGGAGTAAGCCCGGACTCGCGGAGAGCCGAACTGTATCACAGTCGGTAGCATGGCCTCAGTACCGTAGACCAGGAAGAAAGGGGATTGCCCTGTTGCCCGACTAACCGTGGTTCTGAGAGACCAGAGAACGGATGGTAGTTCTTGTACCCACCGACCCGCATATGGTTGTAGGCGGTCGTATATCCTGGCCTTGATGCCTTGTAAGACCATGCCGTTGGCTCGCTCAACCTGCCCGTTGCTCCGCGGGTGTGCCACAGATGCATAGCAGATCTTGATGCCGAAGTCGTCGCAGAAATCTTGGAATAGGCCTGCCGCGAACTGAGTGCCGTTGTCGGTTATGATGCGGTTAGGGACCCCGAACCGGTATAGTATACTCAGGATGAAGTCCTTTGCTCGTGCCGCTGTGATTGTTGCGACAGGTTTAGCCTCAATCCACTTGGTGAATTTATCCACTGCGACGAATAAATGTGTGAACCCTCCTGGCGCTTTCTTGAATGGCCCGACCATGTCGAGCCCCCATACTGCAAATGGCCAGGAGATAGGGATAGTCTGGAGTTCCTGGGCGGGAAGATTTGTCTGTCTTGCGAAGAACTGGCAACCCTCGCACTTGCGAACGATATCTTTGGCGTCTGTGACTGCGGTGGGCCAGAAGAATCCCTGCCGGTAAGCTTTTCCGACTAACGTCCTGGATGCAGCGTGGTTGCCACATATGCCCAAGTGGATTGAATGCAGGATCTGCTTGCCTTCCTCGGTGGTGACACAGTGCATGAGGACACCGGATGCGCTCCTTCGGTACAGGTCTTCTCCGACTAGCAGGAAGCTTTTGCTTCGACGCTTGATTTGCTCGGCTTGATTGCGATCTTCTGGGAGTTCATCGTCCAGGAGGAATTTGAGAACAGGACCCCTCCAGTCTTGACATATGTGCAGCACTTCGTCGGTGGTCAGGGTAGGCTCGCCTCCTGACTGCTCTTGTGCCGGTTTCTTCTTGACTGATGGCTCCATAAGTTGCTCGACAAAGATTCCAGTCGGAACCGCTTCTCGCTTGGATCCCATGTTTGCCAGCTCATCGGCCGCGTCGTTGTATTGACGCAGGACGTGTGTGATTTCCAGCCCGTCGAACTTGTTTTCCAACTTGCGGACCTCCTGACAGTATGCCGCCATTGTGTCATCAAGACAGGTCCAGTCTTTCATGACTTGGTTGACCACGAGTTGGGAGTCTCCGCGCACAACCAGTCGGCGTATGCCGAGTGATATGGCGATGCGGAGCCCGTGAACAAGAGCCTCGTACTCGGCAACGTTGTGGGAAGCCGGGAAGTGGATTTGTAGTACGTACTTCAACTTTTCGCCAGTGGGGGATGTCAGTATGACTCCAGCCCCGGCACCGCCGATCCGTAGGGAACCGTCGAAGTACATTGTCCAGTACTCTAGCTTTGTTGTTGGTGTTGGGAGTTGGACTTCTGTCCACTCGGCCACGAAGTCGGCTAGAGCTTGAGATTTGATAGCTGTCCGTGGCTGAAAGGTGATGTCAAACGCCATCAACTCGAGTGCCCATTTAGCGATCCGGCCGGTGGCCTCGCGATTATGAAGGACATCCCCGAGTGGAAACGCTGTGACCACCGTGACTTGATGTGCTTGAAAGTAGTGCACTAGCTTTCGGACTGTGATGAGTAGGCCGTATAGCAGCTTCTGGACCTGCGGGTATCTTGTTTTGGAGTCGGCAAGGACCTCACTGACAAAATAGATTGGCCGTTGTATTTTCTGAAGATGACCCTGTTCGGATCGCTCCACTACCAGCACCGTGCTGACTACCTGTGTTGTTGCCGCCAGATAAAGCATTAGTGGTTCCTGGGGCAAGGGTGACGCCAGCACGGGGGGTGATGTGAGGAATTCTTTGAAGTCTTCGAAGGCTCGCTGGGCTTCCGGGGTCCATTGAAAGGTGTCCGCCTTTTTGAGGAGCTTGAAGAAAGGCATGCCCCGTTCGCCCAGTCGGGAGATAAACCGACTGAGTGCCGCCATGCAGCCTGTCAGCTTCTGGATGTCTTTAAGGTTGGTCGGGGCGCCCATGTTCTTGATGGCGTTGACTTTCTCCGGGTTAGCCTCGATGCCGCGGTGCGAGACGATGAAGCCGAGTAACTTCCCAGACGGCACCCGAAGGTGCACTTGTCCGGTTCAACTTCATCTTGAATCTTCGAAGGTTTTGGAAGGTTTCTTCCAAGTCGGCAATGAGGTCTTGTCTGGATTTAGACTTGATCACCACATCGTCGACGTAGGCTTCCACGTTGCGCCCGATCTGAGTGTGCAGACACGCTGAATAGCCTTTGGTAGGTTGCGCCTGCGTTTTTCAGACCGAACGGCATTGTGATATAGCAATACGCTCCAAACGGCGTGATGAAAGATGTTTTTAAACAGTCTTGTTCCCTCAAGCTAATTTGATGATATCCCGAGTAACAGTCGTGAAAACTGAGTAGGTCGCACCCCGCCGTAGAGTCGACCACCTGATCTATCCTGGGAAGACCAAATGGGTCCTTGGGGCACGCTTTGTTGAGGTCGGTGTAGTCGACGCACATGCGCCATTTACCGTTTTTCTTCCGGACCAGGACTGGGTTGGCCAGCCAGTCCGGGTGGTAGACTTCCTTGATGAAGCCGGCTGCGAGGAGCTTGGTGATTTCCTCCCGGATAGCATCCTTGCGGTCTTGAGCGAAGCGCCGCAGCCGTTGTTTGACCGGCTTGGCGTCTGGCTTTACGTGTAGGGCGTGCTCGATCACCTCCCTTGGTACGCCCGGCATGTCGGACGGTTTCCACGCGATGATATCTTTGTTGGCTTGGAGGAAGGTGACGAGCGCGTCTTCCTATTTGGGGTCGAGTCCGGTCCCGACTAAGGCAATCTTGGAGGGGTCGGAAGGGTCCAGGGGGATCTTCTTCGTGTTAGAGTCCGCTGAAATTCCCGACTTCGCTGCTTTTTTCGCCGGAACTGGATCTTGATCGACTTCAGATGTAGCGGCTTGCCGGATGCTGTCGCGCCCGACTGCTGCTTCTTGTGTTTGAGCCAGCTCGCAGCTCTCCTTGTCGCAGGTGAAGGCTTGCTTAGCGTCGCTGCGGAGGGAGAGGACTCCTGCTGGCCCGGGCATCTTCAGCACCATGTATGTGTAGTGCGGTATCGCCATGAATTTGGCGAGGGCCGGTCGTCCGAGTATCGCGTGATACGCGGTCTCGAAGTCGGCGACCTCGAAGGAGATGTTTTCTGTGCGGAAGTTGTCCCGCGTGCCGAAGGTCACCGGCAAGGTTATCTGCCCGAGTGGGGTTGATGACAAGCCGGGGATTATCCCATGGAAGGGCACGGTGCTCGGCCGTAGTTCTGAACGAGGAATTCTCATCTCGTCCAAAGTCTTGGCGAACAGGATGTTGAGCGCACTGCCTCCGTCGATGAGGGTTTTCTTCAGCCTAATATTTTTGACGACCGGATCCAGGACGAGTGGGTATCGTCGCGGGTGGGAAACCCGATCTGGGTGATCCGCGCGGTTGAAGGTGATAGCCATTTCTGACCAGCGCAGGTATTGGGGGGTATCCGTTGTGGAGACCGCGTTAATATCCCGCGCTGATAGCTTCTGTTTGCGCTTGGATTCGTACGCGAGTGGCCCCCCGAAGATATGGTTGAGTTTGGCTTGGGGGTCCTGGAAATCATCGGCCGGACCCGAGTCTGGCTTGTCCTTGTCCTTGTCGGCGCCAGATGATGAAGCCTGCTCGGAGGCAAACTTCTTGAGCATGTGGCAGTCCTTGGCCGCGTGCCGGCCCTTGGGGTGAAAGGGGCAAGGCCCGCTCATGACTTTCTGGTAGTCGTTGTTCCGCTGGGGCCGCGGCCGACTGCGCTCCATGTTAGCCACCTCGTTGTCTGACTTCCGCTTGCGGCTGCCAGGCTTGTTCTGAGGCGGCTCGTTGTCGGCTTTCGCCCTGTTGTCTTTTTGTCGGGGCTCCTTCTTCTCGTCGAAGGCCTCTGCGACGGCTTCAGCTGAGTCGGCGTATTTGTTGGCCATGTCGAAGAGAGTCCGGACAGTGGATGGTGGCTTCCGAGTGAACTTCGCGATGAGCGGGGCGTCTTTTACTCCCTTGCGGAAGGCGGCGATGACGACCTCGTCTTTGATGCTTGGGATTTGATTGCGCTTCTCGGAAAACCTTTTGATGAATTCCCGTAGAGACTCGTTCTTTTTCTGGTGCAGCTGGTAGAGGTCGTGCTCGGAAGCCGGTCTCTCGTAGGTCCCTGGAAGTTAGCGATGACCGCTCCCTGAGTTGTCCCCAGGAACCGATCGACCGCCTTGGAGGCCTGTCAGCCATGTCCTCGCCGAGTCGGATAACGCGACTGGGAGGTAGTTAGCCATGGCTCTGCTGTCGCCCCCAGCAGCTTGAACTGCTAGGACGTAAACGGTGAGCCAGGACTCTGGGTTGGTCTTGCCGTCGTACTTTTCAATTCCGGTAGGCTTAAAGCCGACTGGCCATCGGACGTCCTGTAACTCCCGAGTAAAGGCTGGGATGCCTTCATTATCGTGAGGACTCGGGCTTCGGTTTTGGCGGTGTAGCCGCTCGTAGTGGAGACCGAAGCGCTCGTGTTCATCCTCCAGTCGGCGGCGTTCGTCTTCTTCGCGTTCTTCGCGCCGGGCCCTTAGGGTGTGGCGAAGATCGCGTTGTAACCGCAATCGGAGGTCTTGATTGGGTCGGCGGTCGTATTGGTGACGCCGCCGGTTGTCGTAGTTGGTATTGCCGAGTGTTGTTTGGCGGGACTCTTTGTGCTGCCGGGTGTGGGTGCCATAGGCCCCGGGTACCTCATGACAAGCATATGGGCCACTCGGATAGAGGATGGGCCTAGCCTTGTGATTAGAGATATAGCTAGATTCGGCTGACTTTGCCTTGTATAGAAAGGAATATACAGTCCTAGTCGGGTGCGTTATATCTCTAAGGGGAGATCTCCTAGTCGTAATCCGATGGGGACTCCTACCTTGTAACCCTGTCCCCCAGTATATAAGGGGAGGCAGGGCGCCCCATGAGGGCAGAAGACGAAAGAGCACTCATAAGCTCATAGGTGCACACAAGTTCATCAGAACCACCACCGTATATCCTCAAAGGAATACATATAAACTGGACGTAGGGTATTACCTCACATCGAGGGCCTGAACCAGTATAAAATCCCTCTGTGTTCCTTTGCAATCCACCGAGTTTACAATGCGCGG
>RYFJ01000334.1:0-76755 GCA_003991445.1 Oryza meyeriana var. granulata
CACAACACAAAGGAGAGTGGGGTTCGCGCCCCCGTCCGGGACGGCGCTCGCCGGGAGGCCGGAAGTCCCGGACGTCGACGCTGCCATACCGAGGCCGGAGCGTGCCGCACAGAGGGGGCGTGCGAATGCGACAGTAGCATCATATGGACCATGTTCTCTTTGTACAAGATTAGGTAATTCAGAGCGCAAGCCGGCGGACAGGAGATGTCGTCGTCCGGGGGAGGTCTCGTCTTCGCTCGAACGGCCCGGCGGTTGTCAGAAGGGATGCCATCTCCTCGGACTCTATCGTTATTCGGATCACGAGGTCTAGCGGAGTGGAAGAACCTGCACGTTGCAAACGGTGCCCACGGCTTCTCGTGCCTCTCTTCCTTCGGCTGGAACCTCGGATCGGGGAGGGAGAGTCGGTGTCCCCGGGCGGTAGCACCGAGAAAATACTGCCACGGGGCGAACCTCTCCCTTCTTCACAGAAACATTTGTGAACTTGCTGCGGAGCAAGTCAGCGTACGCAGCAGATTCGCCGGAGTCCATCAGTTTGCCAACCCCGGGTGGGCCCCTCCCCCGTTTCAGCGGAGGTGCCGGAGGCCGATGCGTGGAGGCACCTCCGGACCTGAAGGGGCAGGCAGAAGCACGTCGCGGTCGCCATTCTTCCGGAGGGGTGAGGCTATTTGCGCCAATGTACCGGTTTTTCCGCTTGGTAGCTTCTCGCCAAGCTCAGCGCATCGCTATCTGGTGTCGGGAGCCGCTTGACGGCAGCCGCGCGCGGCCCTGCGGCGCCACGGCTCGAAGTCGGCCGCGCACTTTCCGGGAGGCTCGGACTTCCGGAATTCCGGCCTCTCGTGTCAACTTGCGGACTCGGCGGCCTTCCACACCAGCGGTAGCGCGTGGGCGAGCGAGTTCTCCTTGTTCCACGGCCGCCTCCCGCAGCGATTGCGGGGCTCGGCCCGGTCGGCGTGATGTCGGCGGCAGCAGCTTCACTGCTCCGCCTCGCGCTGTGGTCGCCAGCCATGGTGTGTGGGGTGCGAGCCGGGGCGCGAGCTCGGTATGGGCTGCGGGGCAGATGGCTGCGGGGGGCGCGAGTGGGATCGGTGTGCGCGTTGCTTCGGGAATACGAGGTCAGGCCGTGCTATGTCCACGTCAGTGTGATTTGTTTCTACCGTTCGATTTGCAATGTACGCTTTCAATGCAATGGTGCCTATCCATCCATTCTTGCAAAACGCCTATCCGCTTACAACTTACTGTATGTGTGGGCTATTGCTTGACATTGACTATCATAATAATACACGATGCCTCAACAAGCAAGATGTTAGCTCTAAAATGTGATGCCTAAGCCACAGTTCTCCAGCAAGCTTTGTCTGATGTGCATATCATAGGAGAGATGCTATTCGCTATCCATGCAGCAAGTTCACACGATATACATGTTGCGGCAAACAACCAGGATTGCTATTTAAGGGTAGCATTGCCTTCTTGCTTGCATAATCTACTACCGCCACAGTGCAAGCTAGGCTTTGAGCGTTAATAATTTTTTCATCCCTAAGTGCAGGACGTAGAGCAGAACATCGTATAATAAGGAGCGTTCGCATGAGCATTTGTTTTTATTGTTTCGTGCATGTGTTTTTTACAAAAGTTATAAAAAAAATGGCTTTAAAAATCATATCTATTTTAAATTTTTATAATATTTAATTAATCAATATGCTAATTGGACGTTCTGTTTTCCGTGTGAAAATTCTTTTCTACCATACGCACTAGCAAACCGAACGCACGCTAAAAGACGGAGTAAAACTGATACACAAAACGGGGAGAGAGTCTGTAAAAAGAGAGATGGTTCTCGTAGAAGAGTGGAGAAAGAGAGCAGGAGAGGACAGTTCTCAGGTGACTAGCTTTCCGTACAAACGGACTTACTTGGGAACTAGTTAAACTGACTTATTAGGGGTTGGAGACGCCAGCTTGTTTTTTCCGCGGAGTTCTTTCGAGACAATTGGGAGAGAGATCGGCATGGCAGATCAGTCTCTAGCAGAATAACAAGGTTGGACGCTCGGAACGAGGGGATACTCGCTGTGTTACATGGTGTACGGGCACCGGGTCTGTTGGTGGACTATTGTTGCTCCTGACGGAGAAGCTCCGGGAGAATGGTGTCTTGCGGGACTTGGCCGTACTGTGACTCTTTCGTGTTTTATGCATAGCTCCAAATTCAGGACATACGCCGAAGCTGAAGCTGATGATAGTACTGACGAGTGACATCATATCTTAGTAGTAATGCTTAGTTATAGTGCGTAATTATTTAAATATGCAGCCTGTATCCCTAACGGCTTTTTTATTATTTTTTTCTAGTCAACAATAAAGGCTGTTTGCCTTTATTTTCAGTATGCATATTATCTACTTTGAGTATATTTATAGGTCAACATATTGCATATGTATGACTCAGAGAAGAAACGAACAACTACTCGCTATTATATTTATCTTCTGTCCAATCATGTGTATAAGCACAATAAAGGACCGCATGCATATAGATGGGGCTATTTATAGCATCCGCACACTTGATAGCACTGTTTTGTCTAGTAAATTTTTCGGCAGGCATGCAATAACACAGACTTCGGCAATTGCAGGCTGTATCTATTTATAGAAGTGACCGATAGCATTTATAGAAGTGATCTATCTATAATTTGAGACAGTGCTTAGAAATTATCTTAACTTGTCTCTATACATGCATACAAAAAAATTGCATATGTAATGATGCAGAGAACAAGACGAACAAACAATGCTTGTGGCACGCTTATCTGTACATGCATGTGTAAAGCAAAAAGGACGCAGGGCTGCATGATAGCTATGTTTGTAGGAAGTGAGTCATGGCGGCATGCAATAAGAATTCTAGACAATTGCAGGTATACTATTTATAGAAGGTGACCGATCAGCATTTATAGAACATGATCTATTACATTTGCAGATATTGACAGATTAGAATTTATCTTACTTGTTCTATACATGCATACAAAATAATTTGCATATGTAAATGCATGCAGAGAAAGACGAACAAACAAAGCTTATCACACGCTGCTTCTGTACATGCATGCGTAAAGCAAAAAGGCCATAGGGAGAACTTTCTTGCACTTTCCTATATGCATCGCATGCAAACTTAGGGCTGCTGTTTATAGACACATGTAGCATGCATGTTTAATTGCTCGATGGATTCGATTACACGTCTGTTGTTCGTCAAACAGACTTAGACTGTGTACTCCTCATCTAATTAAATTTTACTTATTTTAGTTTTACATTGTTTTGATATAAATATTTACAAAGAAGGGTAACAAGAGCACATATAGTAATCAAGTTCAGATTAATTTTTTGGAAAGCACATACATAATCATCTAACAACTTACAGCTAGGAGTAATTTGTCTCAACAAATCAAGCAAAACAAATGTATAGCTATTATGTTTGATTTATCAAGAACTACATATGCTTATTCACTTCTTTTAACTTGGCAAAGCTGCTCTCTAAAGCACACATTTGTATTTAATTCATAATTCTCAATGATGATTTATCTTTCTCTTTCTTGTCTGTCATCTTACAAATCTAAGCTTCTCTTGGCAACTTAGTTATCTTTTCTCCAGTTCACAATTCTCTGCAAGTACTTAGTACGGTTTTGTTGCAAACACAAAGAAATCTCTTCAAGCTCATCTCTACCTTCACAACTTCTTGCATATTTTAGTACTCATGACTCTCTTTTTCCACAATTCAATCAGTGCGTTGTAGTCATTGATCTTACAAGGCACATTTCTCTAGCCTTCGAACAGCTCACGAGCCCTTTTTCTCATAGCTCTTCTTGAAAGAGACAGGTGATGTTCCTATGAATTGTCGTGGACCTCGAACCTTTAGACACCCAGTTTACAAGATCGACTTCAATACATGAGTGGAGATCCAATCTGTCCTTTTACCATGTGTCACGTTGGTTTCTCAAGTCCAAGATGATTGACGATTTTCATTAGAATCTTCACATAGTTTAAAGTTACTTGGCATGGTGAATCCCTTTCATAAAAATTGGTTTGAAGCTTAATTATTGATACCATACATAAATCATTGAATATAAGCAAAGAGATACTAATTAATTTGGATATATTAATTTCCTCTTTTCCAAGCATAGAGGTGTGAAGCATAAAAAGGGAGAGATGCACACATCATATGATTATTAACATGCTTGCTTTAATGACAGTTAATGTTTATGAAACATACCTTGCTCCCTATTGAACCTTGTGCTTACATGTTAGACATGTGCGGGGGTAATTCTTGTCTCCTTGGATATCAGTTAGTGCCCTTTTTATAGAGCCCTGGTCCGGTGACACGTGAATCTTCGGCCAGCCAAGCGCTCGGGCCACATCTGACAAAATCGTGGGCGGCCGGCTACGGTCCGTTTTCCCGCTAACTGCTGGGGCCGAGCACTGCCGGGCCGAATGCACCTTCCCGGGCGCGCGCGACGCCGCATCGCATCCAACTCGGGCCGGGGTGTATAAGCTAATTTTTTAGTTCAGGGGCACTTAACTGGGGTATTTCCGATCTCGGGTCTTGTCCCCGGCTCGGAACCCACAGGCTCGGTCCGCTGGCAGTATCTGCACACAACAATCCATCTAGTTCATATGTTGAACACTCCAGAACACGGTTTGAAAACTTAGTAGAGAATTAGTCAACATCGTCCAGGACTACCTCCCAACGACAAGTAATTGAATTCTCTGGACAGGAAGGGAGGTTGACGAAGGTGTCCACACGTTTTTAAGAACCGACGGGCGGATGGGCGTGGAAGAGGTAACAGAGAGAGAGGACTCGGAGAGAGATCGAGAGAAGGAGCGAGAGAGCGCACGAGGGGTTGGAGGAGGAAGAACGACGCGGGCTGACAGGTGGGGTGCGCGGCAGAAGCAATCACGGCTGTCCGGTGGCGAGCAATGGTGGGGCCGCTGGTCGCGACCACGGTGCTCGGGGTGGGCTTGGGGCCAGCCTGGTGTGTGGGGTGGGAGCCAGGGCGCGAGTCGGTATGGCTGCGGGGCGCGAGCGATCGGCTATGGGGCGCGCAACTCGGTGGGGGCTGTTATGGCTGCGTCGTGCGAAACATCGGCTACGGGTGCTCAGGGGAATATGAGGCACGCTTCTGCGCGCCTCTGCTATGTCCACGTCAGTGTGATTTGTTTCTACCGTTCGATTTGGAATATACGGTTTCGATGCAAACTGCTGCCTATCCATCCAACAAGCTGCCTATCCCTCCTACAAACTTACTGTATGTGTCACCTATTGCTTGACATTGACCTATCACTGCATGCACGGTACAGCAACAAGCAAGATGTAGCTCTAAAAAATGTGATGCCTCAGCCTCTCCACAGCCTTTGTCTGATGTGTATGTATGGACTCAAAGAAATAAGCCTTTGTCTGATGTGTCTCCACTGCATGCATGTACGTGCCTAACGTTTGACCGTCCGTCTTATTTGAATTTCTAAAAAATTTTCAAAAAATTAGTCATGCGTACAGTACTATTCTTGTTTTATCATTTCATATAATAAATTAATAATCATAAAAATTTTTTAGATAAGAGAAATGATCAAACATTATACCAGAAAGTGGAAAATGGATTCTTTCTGTGACGTGGAGTAGTAAAGAGGGGTGGAGAGCATGACATTCTTTATCCATTTGCATGATCTTGCTCCACGCTTTATCGGCACTTTGTACTGTCAATTTCGCACAAGTGATAGGTCATGTCAATGTGACAGCTATTGTAGCAGGTCATGCACTATTACCGACTCTACCCATTCAACCGTATGAATAAGCTATCCTTCCTTTCTATACACATAGGCATTGGCATGCCATGCATGAAGGGAGTCCTTGCCTATTTATAGAGAAACTTTCTCACCATGCTTCTCATCCATGACCATATTGCTTCAGGTAACGTAGCACCTATCATAGGTAATTTACCTTTGGATAAATCTTGCCATGCTTTATAGGCCAAATAAAATAGGAGTTGAATGTGTATTATACATGTCTTTTCAATTGTATCATGAAGAATGTGTAATGATATCCTTCATTAATTTTATATTAGTCTTTTATAATCATATTTCAGCCCTCTATGTTTGTTACAAATTGAAGTTTTCAAAGGAGTTTACATTGTCTATGTTTTGATACCTGGTGGTCCCTGTCTTTTCTAACTAATTTATTACATGTGAATGCATGAACCAACGTCCTTACTTACTTCTCGTTTATTTTATAAGGAAGATGGCATCACCTGGCAATAGCAGCCCCATGGACAAGGGCAAAAAATTATTGAAGAATCATCCAAGCCGCTCAAGACAACAATCAACCCGATGATCTTGCATCCAGTGTATTTATTTTTAAGTCCCATTTGACTAGCAACTAATTAATTACATTTAGTTATGATATTCATTTATTTTGCTGTGCAGTGCTTGCACATGATATTGGACCTGGACGTATTATGGTTAGATAAAATTTATAGTAATACCTAAATTAAACGATACATAATGAAAGCTGTTGTAACGGCGCCTAATCACGTTTATGGTCTTAAAGGAAATTCCAGGTCCTTGTAGTGCACTAATATAAGTCATCTACTATTTAGTTCCTAAACTATTTGCATAATACATCTACCTACTGTATTTCCTTTTTTGTTTATTCAGGAGCCCAGCGTCATTTACATTTCACGTAAGAGCATCCTGAGGCAAATTACTAGCAAACTAGGTGCAGTTATTCGCACTGAAGGAATAGTGAAGTTGGGAGAAGCTCAAAGGCTAGCCTGGCTAGAAGTGGAGTTTCCTCGACCGAACAATATTGGGCATGTAAGAATGGAGAAGTTTTGCGGAGCTCCTTGCACAAATGATTCCGATGCTGAGGAAAGTGTCTGTGAAAAAGCAATATTTCATTGCATCATCCACATGAACATAAATGTTAATGATGTGAATATGTTGCTTTAAAGAAACAATGACATCTGCTCCATTATACCGATTGGGCGGAATTTTCTCCATATTAGATATCAGCTGCTTCTTGCTCAAAAAAACCGGCTCTCTGATACTCACAAAGATCTTTTGAGACAACTGAGTTTAATTTGTAAAAGTTATGGTGATATACTTCTCTGGCAGTATCTGCACCACCAACAGATCCTCAGTTCATATGTTGAACCACTCCCAGAGACACGGTTTGAAAAGCTTGCTAGAGAATTAGCCAACATCGTTCAGAAGTACACTGCTAACGACAACGTAATTTAAATTATCTGGTATGTATTCCTTTCATTGGAATATTTTATTGTCTACAACTTTTACTTTATTGTAGTTAAGAAAAAAATAAGCATCATTTTTTATAAGGGATTATCTTTTCAGGCCGCCAAGATGCCTGTACTCTCTGGAAAATGGCGGAACATTATTCTGATGTAATGTATGTTCTAGTAGCCACGGTCTAAATAAGCACATGCACTAGTTTCCCTATAGAGGAAATTCTTTATTCCTTCGAAGAGCATGTGAAGGTGACCATATATCCCTGTATTACTCTCTTGTATTTGATATTGTACCTGTGATTGATATACCCATCCCTACTAGTGTATAATATGTTATATTTCATCAAGCCTTCCTATTAGCTCTCTCAGAAAGAAAAATGGTGTCACAAGGAAATGGGCATATCTGGCTTGTCATGTTTTCTGTAATATTATGTGCATCTATCAAGTAATAAATATTCTCATAATAGCTGCTATAAAATAAATTTACTAATTTGTCAAAGAGGACAAAATAAATTTACTAATGTGTCAGAGTACAGCACCTCTGGGCACACTTTAATTTGAAGACATGTTCTCAGATGATAAGTATTTTTGAGTAAAAAATATAATTTTTTACGCTGGATGGGTATTTAAAGTTGGAAAACTGGTGATCCAAATTTTATGAGGCCGGGAGATGTCGTCATCCGGGGGGCCACTCGTCTTCCTCGACGGCCCCCGGGTGGTGTCAGAAGGGGACTGCCGTCTTCCTCGGACGCCTCGTGGGTCATCGGCTCCACAAGGTGCTCGCCGTGCTCGAAGAACCCTGCCACCGTTGCAGCAGCCTCGCCGCGTTTGAAGATGCACCCGGGACCTGGGGCGAGAACCGGGCTCGGGGATATCCCAACGATGTGCCCCGGGAACACGCCTGGGACCGAGATTGTGGGTTCCGGGCCCAGGGGGTGAGACCCGGGCCCGGGAGTAGAGTCTGCGGGACTCGGGAATGTCTCAGCAATGGGTCTCGGGAATGTGACCCGGGCCCAAGCCAGTCGGTCCCCGGGTCCGGGGCGGAGCCCGTGGTTCCCGGACTGGTGGCGAAACCCGGGGCCGGGAATATCCCAGTAAAATGCCCCGGGACGCGCCCGGAACTGAAACTATGGGGCCGGGACCGGGGGCGAGACCCGAGACCCACATTCTGGGGAGCCCGAACCCGGACAGCCTCGCCAAAGCAAGTGCGAACCTGGGGACGCGGCTGCTGGCCCTCTCTGTCGGTTGGCGCCCGGAACCCGGCGTTCCCGGGCACGGGCCCGAAAAAAAAACAAACAAGCAACAGCAGCAGACATATACAATAACCAAAGGTACGAAAATGTGAACATGATTATATACATATACAAATGTTTTTCTTTGTACAAAACAGGTGAAGTCAAAAGCGCGAGCACGTGCGGAGGCCTCGGGACGTCGTCGCGCCGGGGGGAGATCACTCGTCTTCCTCGAACTCGTCGGTCCCGACCCTCGAGTGCTCCTCCCGGTCGAAGAACCCAGCCACTGTCGCCGCGGTGTTGGCCACGGCCTTCCGCGCCTCCTCTTCTCCTTCGGCGGGGAACCCCTCAAGCACCGGCTCCAGGGAGAACTGCGCGTCCCGCACCCGGTAGCACCCGGGGATGTACTCCGCCACCCGCGCGGCGAGCTCTCTCCCTTCCTTCACCAGGACCTCCTGAATCCGCTGGGGGAAGGAGTCTAGAAAGCGCAGCAGATCGTCGAGCTCCACCACCTCGTCGCCAATCCCGGTGGACCCCCCCGTTTTCCGCGGAGAGGCCCGTACGCCGAGGTGGCGGAGACATCCCCAGAACCTGAGGCTGTACTGCCCCAGGCAGCCTGCGGCGTCGTGCTCGTTTTCCTTCCGGAGGGTGAGGCTATTTTGTACCGAGGCCAGCCGTCTTTCCGCCCTGGCCAGCTTCTCGGTCAAGCCCCCTGCACTCATCGGTGTCGGGGAGCCGCTTGACGCAGCCCGGATAGCGGCCCTGCGCGCCAAGGCCTCGAAGTCGTTCGCACGCTTCCGGGAGGCCACGGTGTCCCGCTCCATCTCCGCCAGCCCGGACTCGGGGGCCTCCACCGCGCCTGCGTAGGGTGAGGGAGGCCTCCTTGTTCTCCACTGCGCTCGCGTAGGGCGAGGGAGGCCTCCATGTTTTCCACCGCCGCTCGCGGGTCGCGAGGCCTCGGCCTTGGTGTGACGTCGGCAGCCCAGCCAGCTTCATTTGCACCGCCTCGCGCTAGTGGTCAGCCTCCTGCCCTGGAGATCCTTTTCCCAGGACACAGCCTCTCTGTCTCGCCCGAGAGGCGGCGCATGCAGTCCTGGGCGATGGCGCTGGAAAAGTTGGCGGCCTCCTCGCGGACCATCGTGGCTTCCTCGCGCGTGGTGATCTCAAGCTCCGGGCCGCGAGCCCGCCTCTTGGGCTCAGGCCTCTCTTCCCGGGGGATATTTCCTTCTCCGCACCTCCATGTCGGAACGGGCGCGGGAGGCCTCATCGGCAGCAGACTTGGCGGTGGCAGACTTGGCGGCGGCCTCCAATTGTACAGCCCGCATTTCCGCCGCCTCAATGTCCAGCCTCCGAGTCGCCAGGAAGATCTCGGTGGCGACTGTACAGGCGGTGAGTTGTTGCATCACCATCGCGATTGCCACCCGCCCGTTCTCGAGTTCCGCCCGGACCCGGGCGGACTCCCGCCGCTCCCGACGGGCTGCCGCCTCCACTTGGCCAGCGGCAATCGCCATCTGCTCCAGCGCGGAGTGAAGCATTGCTTGTTCGCGCCCCGCTCTTGTTCGCCGGGTAGCAAAAAGCACCAGGGCCCGCTCCCCCCTCGCGGGAGACCGCTGGACCCTGGCATCTCCCTCTTCTTCCGTGACTGCCCACTCCGGTGTGGCCGCTGCTACCTCCATGTTACTGCCATGCTTGGTGGAGGCGGGGGCGTAGCGGGACGTGGCGGCACTATCCGCGTGCCCTCGGTGCCGCCTGCGGCCGGGGCGCGCCCATTGTCGGCCCCTGATCCTTTCTATAAAAACCAAAACCAGACAAATAAGATCTAGCTCAAGAAACGCAAGAGCAAATGTAGCCGCGAGAAGAGCCGAATGGGATCGAAGCACTTACCTCGCCTGCGGCCCCTGAAGCTCCTTGGCCTAGGCCTCAAAAGAGCCGGGTGCCGCGCGAGCTCCCGTCTTCCCCGGCGACGCACCCGGGGCGGTGATGCCGGCTAGGGCTTCTGGCGCTCCCGGTGCCGGCTCAACATCACCCCCCATGCCGGTGGGGATCTCGCTTCCTCCCGCGTCAGGGACCGTGGCCTGCCGGCCCGGTCCTGGGGGCCCGGGTAGTCGGCTGCGGCTCCGAGGACAGGACCCAATCGGCGCTCACCAGCGCCGCGGATACAGTGACCGCCGCAGCGATCCCGGTCCGCCCGGGGTCCGCGCGGCTTGGGAAGATAGCGGCCGGGGCGACGGCCGCCGGGGCGATGGTCTTCGTCTTCTTGGCCGCCGACAATCCCGGGTCGGGCCCCACCGGCCGCTTCCCCTCCTTCGACAATACCTGTTCCTCGGCCGGCACATCCTTGCCCTCCGAGGCGTCGAGCGCCTCGACGATAGTAGGGATGGTCCGCGAGACGACAATCCCCACGATGTCGAATCGCGGGAGATCCTTCTGGATCTTCGTCCGCCCGCGATCAGCGCAGAGCGGCGTGACGCCATCCGGGAGCGCGCGGTCCACCGTGCCCCCTCCTTCCAACGCCACCGCCATCAACAGGCCTACCGCCTCCTCATTCAGGTCGTCAGGGTGGGTCTTGGTGATGTCCCTGGGCCCGGTATATAGCCAACAGGCCCGGGACCTCCTGTTGAGCGGTGCCAGTCGTCGGCTGAGGAAGTCGCCGATGACCATATACGCATTTAGCCCGGCCGTCACCAGGCCGGCGATGCGCGTTATCACGGGCGCTAGCCATGTGTGGGTGCCATGGGCCCCGGGTACCTCATGACAAGCATATGGGCCACTCGGACAGAGGATGGGCCTAGCCTTGTAATTAGAGATATAGCTAGATTCGGCAGACTTCGCCTTGTATAGAAAGGAATATACAGTCCTAGTCGGGTATGTTATATCTCTAAGGGGAGATCTCCTAGTCGTAATCCGATGGGGACTCCTACCTTGTAACCCTGTCCCCCAGTATATAAGGGGAGGCAGGGCGCCCCATGAAGGCAGAGGCACACAAGTTCATCAGAACCACCACCGTATATCCTCAAAGGAATACATATAAACTGGACGTAGGGTATTACCTCACATTGAGGGCCTGAACCAGTATAAAATCCCTCTGTGTTCCTTTGCAATCCACCGAGTTTCCATCCGCCGACTAGCCCCATATATTTATTGCCGGTGTAAAACATCGACAGTTGGCGCGCCAGGTAGGGGTTCGGCGCGATCTACATCTACAAGCTCGATGGATCCAGCAACCGAAGTCGACGGCGGCAAACTCCCCCCCGGAGATACAATCGCATTCAGAAGCCTTGACTTCGTCGCCGACCAGATCGGCAATCTCACCCCGGCCGACACGGACCCGATCCAACCGGCCGAGGAACCAGCTGACTCCGCGCCAGTCGGCCACACGACGCTGCGGCAATCTTCGACGACATGCTGCGGCGATCTCCAATACGCCCGAGTCCAGGGACAACTCTTCCTTTCAGTGTTCGACTCGGACTCGGTTCTGAGCCGGCCGAGATCGGGCCGAGAAGGGAAGAGATCGTCAACTTCCCGTTTGGACTCAGCGACGCCGCGGATATCTACAATCTACATCCGACGCGGCAAACCCGATCCCCTGGAGTTCGACTCGGATACGGCTCCGAGCCGCTCGAGATCGGATCTAGGGAGGTCGGAGTTGTAATCACCCCCATCAACTATTCCGACTACGACTCTCAGTCGAACTACGACTCTCAGTCGAATTCCGACTCCAAGTCGGATACCAGCTCGGCGAGCTTCACTCCGCCGCGAGAAATTTTCATGGCATCCAGAGGCTCTACTCCTATTCAGGAATCATGCCGACGACACGAGCCACAAGAGGAGGAGGCCTGCCGACTGCAAGAACAACAGGAGGAAGAAGCAAGACGCCTGCACGCCCGCAACGACGATCTACGCAAGGCTGAGCAAACCGCTCAGCAACAAACCCTCCAAACAAAAGTCGGCGACCACGACGTCTTCGTCACGCCACAACAGAACATCGTGGCCGCTGCAACCCTACTGGACACAGTCCAGCTTGGGCCTGATCATCAGGCCACCCCGACGATCGCAAGGATAAAAGCCATGCTTACCGCTGCTGCATGTCAGCAGCACCAACAGTCGGGAGATACCCTCATACCGACCAACCGGTCGGCATCCCCAATGGCAGTCTCGTCTACCTCAAAGCGACGCTGAGTGGCTGGCTCTAGTCGGCTACACACGGAGTCACGCCAAACGTCACTCGGCAACCCAAACAACAACCGGCAACGTCGAAGTGACCGTCGGGACAACCGGGATCTCCGAGGCCAACTATGGCGTGATCTTCGGCAGGACATCAATGCTCGGCGCCGCGAACGAGAAGAAGACGAGCAACGCCAACTGGAAGACGAGAACGAGCATTTCGGCCTCCACCACGAGCGGTTTCGCCGCCGTAGTCGGGGTCGGAGTCCACATGAAGACGGAGGCATACCAGCCTTCACCCAGGAGCTACGACAGGTCGACTGGCCGTCGAGTTTCAAGCCTACAGGCATCGACAAATACGACGGCAAGACCAATCCCGAGTCTTGGCTCACGGTCTATACTCTGGCGATCCGAGCAGCTGGAGGAAATCACAAAGTCATGGCTAACTACCTCCCAGTCGCTCTAGCCGACTCAGCGAGGACATGGCTAACAGGACTCCCAAAGCGATCAATCGGCTCTTGGGGAGAACTCCGGGAACGGTTCATTACCAACTTCCAGGGAACATACGAGAGGCCATCTTCCGAGTACCACCTATATCAGTTGCGCCAAAGGAAGAACGAGTCTCTTCGTGACTTCATCAAGAGGTTTTCTGAGAGGAGGAACTCAATCCCGAACGTCAAGGATGAGGTCGTCATCGCCGCCTTTCGAAAAGGAGTCAAAGACACCTCGTTCATCGACAAATTCACTCGGAAGCCTCCCAACTCTGTCAAGGCCCTATTCGACATGGCAAACAAGTACGCCGACTCGGCCCACGCTGTTGCCGAGGCCCTCGATGACAACAAGTCACCCTGACAGAAGAAGCGGGACGACACCGACGACGCGGTCCCAACTAAAGCTGGGAATCGCAAACGCAAGTCAGACGGCTCCGTTGTGGCAGTCGGTCACGACCGCCTTCGACCTTCAACAACTGAGGATTATCAGAACAACAAGTGACATGCTCGGGGCTCACAAGCTCAAACACGAGGATGCATCCCCACTCCCAAATACCGAACAGCTAAGTCGCTTTCTGATAAACATCTCCTCACTCGGCCTTGCTAGTGCCACAGCCGCTTACACCTAATAGGTGTATAAGCTGCGGCATTTACTTTTTTCCGTTTTTGCTCTTAAATGATTACAAAAGTACTCGAGTAGCATAAATCTCGATCCGTGAAACTCTGCTCCATGTAAGATGAACTCAAGTCACCCAAAACGCGTGCCTGGGAAAGAGCCATGAGCCAACTCCCGACGCTAGGGGGCTATGACTAGTCGGGCAGAGTGCTTAAACGTAAGGGGTCAACTACTCGAGGAAATTAATATCAAAAAGAGGAAGAACACGTATTTACATACATTGTAAAATACATTTAATTCGGATGATTGTTTCCATCATCAGATGCTACTCATCCGATATCTTTATATTGCAGGCCCAGCTCCGGATACGCGTGACAGGAACTCAGGGCTGTGAGCCTATCTCCTACGCTCGGGGCTGGACAAGTCTGCCAAAATACACTCGGGAATGCTCCATGAGGGCTACTCACCGAGTACTTGCGCCAGTCGGACGTCATCTTCCCCGACTACGCTCCATGAGCTAACAATCGCCCCCGGCGCCAGTCGGGCTGTATACCACTCGGCTAAGTAGGGTACGCCCATGAGGGTCGCCAGCCGAATCCTACGCTAATGCTAGGTTCGGATACCTTATTTGGCCGCAACTCTGTCAGTTGGGTACGCCCATGAGGGTCGCCAGCCGAATCCTATGCTAATGCAAGATTCGGGTGCCTAGCTTGGCTATAACTCTGTGGATAGGGTACGCCCCATGAGGGTCATCAGCCGAACCCTCTGCTAATGCAAGTTCGGTACCTTGTTCGGCTTTCCCAAGTCAGAGAAGACTTACATCGCCAAAGCGCATCCGGAGTTCTCATGCACTGCGTCACACCTGAGGAGGGCAAGCAGATCCTGCAACATACCTACTCGGGTACTGTGGCAACCAGTTTGCATCCAGAACGTAAGTCGGAAAGGCTTGCGAATAAGGATTTCTCTGGCTGATTGCGGTTACCAACACCAAAAAACTCATCCTGACATGCGAATGGATGCTACTTCTATAGAGCTATGCTGGGTAGGTTGGTTCAGGCCGGCTTACTTGGTAATAGCCACCAAGACATGAGTTCCTACAGTAGCATGCTCCATGTGGGCCGCCGCAGGCTGAGTTGAAATTATAGCGCTGTGCTACCCACAGGAACCGATGAGTAAACAGATATGCTTCATGAGAGCCTTATTGCTAAACATATATGTTTGGGTATCTGTCTTATCACCAGGTCTCGAGATACATCCTTACAAGGATCACAAGCTGGTCTTCATTAAAATTGGAGATGCAGGTATCTCTCTCGAGTACACCCTAACCACGTAATGGATTTATTTTTCATACAGTGGTACTCGGCCTACATGCGGGCCACCAGTTGCCATGAGCGACATTATTCCGCTGACATGACGCGGATGAGTCTAACTTTCGAGTAGTACACTACTCGGCGAGAGACTATAAAATTCTCATTCCCCTGACATGACGCGGATGAGTCTAACTTCGAGTAGTACACTACTCGGAGAGACTATAAAATTCTCATTCCCGCTGACATGAACGCGGAGAGTCTAACTTTCGAGTAGTACACTACTCGGAGAGACTATAAAATTCTCATTCCCGCTGACATGACGCGATAACTTTCGCACTACTCGGGAGAGACTATAAAATTCTTTCCGCCTGACATGACGCGGATGAGTCTAACCTTCGAGTAGTGCACTACTCGGGAAAGACTATAAACAATCTCCAGCTGACGAGCTGAAGAGGCTCAACTTCCGAATGGACGCCACGCGGAAGACTATAAACACCTTTTCCAGCTGACATGAAGCTGACGAGTCTGATTTTCGAGTAGATATACTACTCGGGAAAGGACTATAAACCTCTCTTTCCAGCTGACATGACGCTGAAGAGTCCCATATACGATAGCATCCTACTCGGCAAGACTATAAACACACATTCCGACTGACATGAAGTCGAAGATCCTATATACGAGTAACATCTTACTCGGCAAAGACTATAAATCATATTCCGGTTGACATGATACCGAAGAGTCTCATATACCAGTTAGTAATCTACTCGGGAAAGACTACCAGGTTAAAGATCTTTTGACTTTGATTTAATTGTCTTCACAATTAAGCACAAAGTCGGGGGCTACACCTAATAGGTGCGCCTATTCGGCGCACACTATTCCAACATCTACATCGAGACCTTCATAGCCTCGCCGCCAGCTGACATGAAGCAGGACTCGGGAGAAGCAGCACTCAGACAAAGAGTACTCGGGAGCAATGCACTCGGGAAGACTTCACCGTGGAGGATGAGCACTTGGCATCAGGTGTGACTCAACTATGAAGGTCTCGGGGGCTACTGTGGGTGCCATGGGCCCCGGGTACCTCATGACAAGCATATGGGCCACTCGGACAGAGGATGGGCCTAGCCTTGTAATTAGAGATATAGCTAGATTCGGCAGACTTCGCCTTGTATAGAAAGGAATATACAGTCCTAGTCGGGTATGTTATATCTCTAAGGGGAGATCTCCTAGTCGTAATCCGATGGGGACTCCTACCTTGTAACCCTGTCCCCCAGTATATAAGGGGAGGCAGGGCGCCCCATGAAGGCAGAGGCACACAAGTTCATCAGAACCACCACCGTATATCCTCAAAGGAATACATATAAACTGGACGTAGGGTATTACCTCACATTGAGGGCCTGAACCAGTATAAAATCCCTCTGTGTTCCTTTGCAATCCACCGAGTTTCCATCCGCCGACTAGCCCCATATATTTATTGCCGGTGTAAAACATCGACACCGTGCGTCTTCCGGCGCTGACTCTGTCCAGCTCTTCACCTTCTAGGCCGGCGCGGCTGGAATAGGAGCCGTGTTGGCGTCGACGCAATGTAGACCCAATTCTGGCGCCACAAGTCCCACTTGTTCCTCAGCGCTATTGGGATAAGCTCGACACCGGGACGGCCGTGGAAGTACACACAGCCTACCCGTTCCGGCAAATCGGTGGCTTTGTTCTTCGGCGCTCCTCATGGTGAAGTAGCGGTGAACAGGTCCACCGACGCATGACGCCCACGAACATCTCGCACAGATGTGCGAAAATCCCCAACACCATCACGGCGTTGGGGGTCAGGTGCAGCATCTGCACGTGGTACAACTCCAGCACCTGGAGGAAAAAATCGGAGAACGGCGGAACTAACCCGCCGACGGCGTAGTCAACAAAGTACACCGCTTCGTTGGGCTCCTCTGGCGCCGGCTTTGACTCGCCGGGGCGCACCTTGATCGCCGCCCTCCACTGTGTACCGGCTGGCATCATCCTCATCACCCGCTCCGCCCCGGCGTTGTCGTTCACGCGTGACGGCGGGATCATACCGTCGTCCAGCGGCTTCGCTCCACAGCCGGCGCGAGGCATCGCAGATGCAGCAACGGGAGTGGATGGAGGAAGAAGAAAGTGAGGTGAAGTCGGCGAACAAGGGCCTCAGGGCTCTGGGCGTAAAATAATAACAGGGCGGCGACGGCTCAGATTTGGCAGTGGGGAGAAGCCAGCCGCTGCCAGATGCGGTTTATAGCCTCGGAACCCCCGTGGAGCACCGCTACAAATCCCCCGTTACGGCCCTCGATTCGCGAGCGTAGTGGGGGTCCCATCTCATCTTCAGCGCGATCATGGCCGATGGTCGCCCCATTTCCATCTCTCCTGTCAAATCAGTGGACCCCGTATCTTTTCGTTTGCCCAAGACGCGGACTCTCGAGGTCTAAGGCTCTCGGAAGACTCTCAGAAGCTCTAGAAAAAAGGCTCTAGGCAAGATTCGAGGGGCGCTCGCTCTGTCGGTCTTTTTCTCTCTAGCTACTCTCGGAGGCTCTACTACACACGTAGGTATTACGCTTCCGTCGAACTGTCTACCTCCTCCTGTCTTCCCCTGCGTTCCATCGATCCAACGCCGCAAACCGTCCCTATCGACAACTCCCCTGACCCGAACCTTAAAGGGAGTCTTCAGACTCCCCGCGATTGAAGTTCCATCCTCCGACAGAAGTACCTACTAATTGTTTGGCTAAAGATGGTTGCTGACCCTAACAATTTCTGATCTAACCTTGCTGACTAACATCGACTAAATTATTTTACTTACTCAGTTTTCCCTCATTGTATTGAGAATTATTATGTGCCTTGTTCAGTTCGTTTTCTTATTACGATGAGAGTGTTCGGTCTGTTTTCTAGTAGTCTGCTTTGCTGCCTAGCATCTTTCTTTAATTAATTTCATATATTTCATATTGGTATTTGAAGGGTAAATTATGTTTCATCGATAGTACACCTTCCAGAACTCAAAAGAAAGCACTCACGTGAGAGCACGCTATTCTTACAACAGTATTTTAGTCTGCTTTTATTGGCTTGATATCACATTTTATTTTTCCGTGTGCGGGATTTTGGCGAGTATCGACCAATAGCCATCCATCATGTCCAAAATTTAGATTCTCTGCTATTGATATTGTTAAATCTACTTATCCAAACCTCAACATATCATATTCCAATCCTGGCAGCCTAAGGGAAAGGACTATTATTGCTCCAAAACACCACCAAGGTCACCACGCCATCCCCTCCTCCGCCTATACAACCAGCCCCCAGGGCGCCCTTCTTGCCACACCTCTCCATCCTAGCTGCCCCGCTGCTCACTCCGCCAAGCTCCACCGCGCCACCCACTTTCCTCCTCACCCTGCCCTGCTCGCCGCTTTGCTCAGCCGAACAGAGGTAAAAAAAAGTGGTGGCCATGGCAACCAGTCCCTGTGGCAGTCTCCCCTCCTTTTCCCCTCTTTCTGCTCTCTATGACAATCGGGCCGCACTCGTCAGCCTAGCCGCCCCCCTCCCACTCTGTCAACCCGACAGCCAGACCCCAGCCTCCATCCTCCCTTCCTTTCACCAACATGAGGGCCCCTTCCCCCAACCTACTTCTTCTTCGGCCCAGGCCTAGGCAAGGCCCAACCGCGGACCAAAAGTCACATTCCCTCCTCAATGGCAAAACACAACAAAATAGGATGTCCAATTCTACTCCTTTACCGACAACCTCTTAACCACATAAAGTCCACCTAGCTTCCCTCTATGCCTTAGCCCAGCGGACCGTTCCAAAGGGAGAGGTCTGTCTTAGCTCCCCACATCTTCAAAAAGTCTAGTCTTCTTCCCTCAGGTCCAACAACCAATAAGAAGTCCACTCTATCTCCTTACCCTTTTAAGCCCAACAGCCACCTCCTAATAAAGTCTGCCCTGGGTTCCAGGTCCACATTACCTCAGCCAAGCAGTCTGCTTCTACCCTCCGACCCATTTCATAGCGATTCAAGGAAAAGTCTAACTCAACCTAATCCACTTGAGCCGTAATGGACCCCGATTCCTCCGTCTTCTCAACGGGCCCTAATACTCAGAAATACCAGATGATCAAGACTTGAATTATTAGAAGATTAACTTGTCAGGAGATCACTAGGCGGTATCCAACTTAGCCAAGCCATTTACACTACTAACTCACCTGAGGAGCAATGGTGTGCCCAGATCCAGTACAGGACTAGCAAGGATCAAAGGAGATCCCGAAAGATCAGGAGTTTTCTCTTTCGGTTGCGTTGTGCCCTAAATTTCTGATGATCTTCTCGAAGACTTGGATTATTAAAAGATTACTTGTCAGTCTTGGGATCAGAAATTTCTGGACGTGGGCCCTATCCTCAGCCAAGCAAAAAATTTCTACCTTAAGCAACTCGCCCCATCCTTAGCCAAGCAGAGACTTACAGCTGGGCCTAACTCAACCTGATCCACTTGAAACCGGTAATGACCAGTCTTCTCAACGCGATCCTCAGAAATACCTTGATCAAGGCACCGTACCAAGTTAGGCACCGACTATAGGACAATGGACATGGAACGTACACAGCAAGTCAAGGATTACGAAAGATCAGGAGTCCCTTTTCCCAGACAATGTTAGAGCACACAACGGATAAGGTCGAAGACTACTTGTATAGAACCACGAGTAAGCCCCAAACAGTTTTTGGGTTGGTGGATCTAGAGGCCCCTACCCCAATCGTGGGGGTCTACGACGACTCAAGTTCCCCGCGCCCGGCGCGCCTCCGCGTCCGGCTCCCCGCCGCGGCTCCGCGCATCCGTCGCGGCTGGCCTCGCGCCGGCCTCCCCCCGCCGGCCTCCCGCGCAGACCCACCGCCCGCCTCCACCGCCCCGCCTCCCGCACGCCATCCGCGCGCGCCTGCTGCGCCATGTGTTGCTGTTGCTGTGTCAACATATTTCCTTTTATATATAGGAAAAATAATAGGGGCTGAGAAAATGGAGGCTGTTGTGGAGTTCGGAGATTTTTGGGGTCCACAAGACAGGGGGCAGCCCCCATTTAACCTTTGGGGGCTTTAAAATCTGGGATGCTCTAAAGGGGCCTTGATGAGGACAGGAAGCCTAGAACAGTATGTAAATCACACGAGGCCAGACCGACAATAAAGACTTTCAATAAAGACTTATTAAGAAAAACTGCAACAAAACCAGATGAAGACACAACCCTAATCACAACATCTCATGAGAAAAATCTAAAGGAGTAGCCTACCGCCTGTTATCTCGAGATAGACGAATCATGATTCGAGGTCTTGCAGACATCGAAGAAAGGGTCCAACAACACCTTGGGACAAGGCATTCTGCAAGACCTAGGGAAAAAAGCGATTGACTAAGAAAAAGTGGTAGGACCAACCCTCGAAAGTCCCCCTGGTACTGTCCACCACAGTAAATGGACAGGGTTCACTGCAAGAAAGCACAAGCACTGAAGATGCTGAACCAACCAAAGGAACCACTGAAAAATGGTGCTATAAAAGGAAGTGAAAACGACCCCATAAAGGCACCCTTTCGGACTAAGCCTCTGCCACTAAAAGCTCGCCCTTTCTAGCCAACCAAAAAAACCATAACCATGTCAACCCCGCTACCAGCAACCGAGGGGCATGCCGAGGACAAGCTCAATGGGTATGCCCAGCAACTGGAATTCCTCTGTCGCAGTTAGGCTACACCGAGGAGCCAGTATTTGTAATGAGCAGGTCGTCAGGGATCCCAAACAAGCTGGAAGGTGACAGTTTACCTCCATCTTCCGGGAGACGAAGTAATCACCTTCCAAAACCTTCATCCCGGAAAACCCTTGAAGCCGCCACTCGGGACGTGTTCCGCGAGGCGCTCCAACGATTTTGCAAGATCTGTGCTCCCTTGGGAGTAGCCAACCATTTTGGTATGCACCCCTACCGCGGGGAAGATGATAGCCGGTGCCACCTCCACCCAACTGAACAGGCCGAAGGAAGCAGATGGTCCTTCTCTCCAAACTAGCCTACACCACCGAGAACGCCTACGAGCAAGCCCTCGAAGAGCTGCATGAACTTCGGGACCGATATGCTGATCTAGAGGCCCGTTATCAGCACCTAGCCCACGAACACACTACCGCCCCTACTCCTGGAAGCACATTACTTGCTCTGTCGTATGTCGATCCGGGGGTTACCCTGTGTCCCCAAAGGAACCGTGCGGAAAATTGAACCCCGCACGCCCCCACCATCTTCCATAAGAAGGGTTACAAGTGTAGCTTTTGTTTCACCATCGCCTTCCAAGCAAAGGCAATTTTCCTTTCGTACCAAGTGATGTAATACCCTGTGCTACGTGTCAGGAAGAATGGAATGTGAAACGATGCAACCTTTTGCGTGCTTTAACTCTATGGCTTTAGAAAGCATTGGCTATGCTCATGCTTAGCCCAAAGTGCCCATTAGTAGGAACTCATTCATCGGTTTGCTACTTTAAGACAGGGCGACCATCGCACCTATCAAAATGGCAATCTCAAAATACCCAGAAGCTAGGAAAAATAAAGGACTTAGACATATTAGGAAAAAAACAACAGTTCCGTCAAAAGATATCCAAGCACCAATCAAACCATAATGGTCCATGCTCAAGACACGGAGGAATTGAGGAACCTAAGCACAATTTGGAAAAGTGACAGTTTTCTTAATCAAGCAACCAAAATAAGCCAAGGACCTCATACTCAAAGCACCGAAGCTAAAGATTAAAAGCTGGGACCATAAAAGTCGATACATAGGGAATACAACGCAGCATCTAGCAGCCACCCTATCAACCGCCTACCCTAGCATCGCTTGTAGGATGAAAAGAAAACGATGGGTGCCAACACAATGAGGATGCAAATCGCCATGCACAGGTGGTCCGACTGGCCGTCCTGCGGTGGATCAGAGTACCACCCTAAGAACTGGGATCACTGGGCGCCACCACGGCTAAGACGGCACAGATGGCGGCACAAACAAGACGTAAGCCTGACCACACCCACACCGAGCGCAAAACAACAACCACCCCCGACACAAGCCTCCTCCTTGGCTGAAACACTTCGGTGCCGCTGTCGCTACACCTCCGCCTCCGGCAACCTCGCTTGCTCCGACCGACCGAGCTCCGTGCTCCGCCTGCCCCAGAACGCCGGCAGAGGAACCTTTGCCAACACCCTCCTGCTCCGCACCACTCCAGTGCCACGGCTGCCAGCACCTTGCTCGCCGCCATTGCCGCCGCCACTATTACCGAACCCCAACTCCATTTTCCCCTCCTCACTTTGAGCTACACCACCTCCACTCACCCTCCACTTGCCACGCCACTCCCACCCTAGCCAAAAAAAGAAGCAAAGAAGGCCCATAAATAGAAACAGGCTCGATGACACAGGTACACGGGTACACAAAAGCAAAAGGTATGTTGGCAGACCAAATAGAAGCTAGACAACCTAATACCCCAGGAAATACCATGCTCGCAAGCGCTGGTCATAACAAAAGGATACTGAGTGTGTACAGGATACCACTATAGTATGGTCAAACGCAGCACACCGATTAATATTTAAAATAGCTCCAAAAAATATTAGGATAAACTTGGTTTAGTATATAAAGCCGCACCGTTTTGCGGGAGCAAATCCTCTGACGTCGCGTGGAGCGACTTTCTCGCAGTCGCGGCATCTGTGCGTCAGCTTGTCATCCAAGGCGACCTCACCAATTAATACAGCTAACAGGCCACATGATAGAGGACGAAGGCCCAACTAAGCCCATTACAGGAAAAAACGCGGGGGTTTTATGATAGAGGACGGAAGGCCCAGCTAACTGCCCCCGGGCGAGTTCCGGGCACGGGCGCGAGGGCCCGGGCACGGACGTGACCCCGGGCGAGTTCCGCGTGCGCGGACGAGTTCCCGGGCACCCGAGGCGCCGCGGCCGGGCGGGCACAGGTGCGGCCTTCGGTGCAGCGCTAACACGCACTACAGCAGCAGGGACCGAGAAACCCATGATAGCTCACGGCCGGCCTCCGCGCAGGCCGCAGGCAAGGTGGGGAACACCACCAAGGTGCCTGCCGGCGGGCAGCGGCATCAGAACGAGCCAGGGCCGAGTGAAGGAGATGCGGGAGGTTGACACATGAGCTCGAGGGAGAGAAGCAGCTTGAGCTGACCTGGCGAGGAAGACGACGGCAGAGGTGAAGACCAAGTCGCCAATGGCGACGGCGACAGAGGGGAACGCCAAGTCTCATTCAGCAAGCCTCGTGCGTTGCCTTCCTGTAATGGGCTTAGTTGGGCCTTCCGTCTCTATCATGTGGCAATTGGTGAGGTCGCCCTTCGATGACAAGCTAACGGCACAGATGCCGCGGACTGCCGAGAGAAGTCGCTCGGCCTCCCGATGTGCATGTCGCTCTAATTTTTTCTTACGCTGGATATGAATGTATGGTTCGATCGACAGCCCACCGAGCCGAAAACCAGTAGCCGATTGCGCATCGAACGCCAGGCGCCAAAGCTCGCCGAACGCGCATCCCCCTCCTCCTCAGATCTCCTCCCCGATCTCCTTCCACCGCGCCGCCTGCTCGCCCTCCTCGCGTCCTCACCGTCATCGTCCTCAGCCACCGCGCCGTCACCACTAACTGCAGCGTTCCTGGAGCGGCCAGTCATCGCACTCAGGGTGCTCCTCTTCGTCCTCTCCCTCGCGACCTCTGGCGCGCTTGCGAGAACTGGGCCAAGATCCGGAGCTACCTCCAGGACGGCAAGGTCAGCGAGAACTAGCGGCGGCCGGCAGTTCGCGCGGTGGCGGTTTTAGGGTGCCGTCCCTCAGGCAGCGCAGGTGCATTCAGCCTCCACCAGCTGCGACGGCGGGAGCGAGACTCCCTCTCTAGCCTCCCGCACCAGGCATGTAGGGAGCCCACAGGAATTGAGGCGAGACGAAGCGAGGCAATGGGATGCGAGAAGGCGCGGCGTCTGCTGGCGATCTGGCCAGCGCTGCTGCTGTTGGTGGTCGTTGCCGATTTGTTCGGCACGGAGCTCGCACGGTCGTCGGCGCGCGTGGTGGGGAAGAAGCAGTGGGAGTTCGACTACTTCGTGATGTCGCTGCAGTGGCCGGGCACCATCTGCGCCTCCATCCGCCACTGCTGCGCCACCAACGGATGCTGCGGTAGAGCCCTTCTCCTCCCTCTGTCTCCTAACACCGCCAGACGCGCGTGCTGGTCGGCTGGTTTGGTTGTCGTTGCGATTTTTGCGCGTACGGGGGCAGCGCAGCGTTCGGAATTTTTTTTGTTTTCCCCCCTCATGTTGTTTGCCTTTTGCAGCTCGGAGCCTCTCCAGGCGTTCACGATCCGTAAGTACGCCGCACGGCTGCTCGATCGGTTCAATCCGTTCTACTCTCGCGTTTGATTTGGTTGCGGTTTGCTCGAGCAAATTAATTCCTGGTCAATATGTGTGTGTGTTTTGTATACTGCAACTGTGAATTGATGGAGCAGACGGGCTGTGTGGCAGGACTACGACGACGGGACATAGCGGTGTGGTGGCATGGACAAGGTACTAGGCTACTAGCTGCAGATGTAGAGCCAATCCTGTTGCCACCCAAAAGATGTTCGACGCAATGTTGGTTAGTCAATCTTATTCCTCAAGCAGATTTCACTTTGCAAGTGGGTTTCTTATGTGCAATCTGGTTCATTGGACATGATCTATTCCATGACATGATCCTTGCATGCTGCCCAAGCTCCAGATCGACTGGACATGGCGTTATGGCTTCTTCTCTGGTCCTCGGGCCTGACTATTGCTGCTGATGGTGAGTTCTTACAGGAAAAATGTAAATGTTTTGGCAGACTGCACGGCTAGACCATGGATGGCATGCTACCTTTGGGGGCTTATCCCATAGATAGTTAGCTCTTGAGACCCACTGTACTTTAGTTCTTATGCTAATTTTCAAGATCATTATTGCCATTTGGCAGTAGATTATTAGTTTCCGCGGTAGCTCAAACTATTGTGGTGCCGCTTCTGGGTATTCCAATTTATTCATTTCTTAATTTCATCATGTATTCAATTGGAGTGGACATATATGTGACTTCGATACCTAGAGATGTAATTAAAGAACTCAAGATTTTTGGACAACATTCCTACTTGTGGCCTTATCAAGTGGTGTGTTTTAGAATCTGCAACAACCCTGTGTCATTTACCTTCTTGATTATGTACTTATTCAAAGTGCAATTCACTTACTTTCGGGTACAGTATGGTCTATGGTTAAGCATGAGAGATGCTAGAACAGGGAAAAAAGATTTGGAGAATCTATCTTTAACCTTGATTTAACACCAGGATTCCTTAGCAATATATATAGTTGCATGATCGATAGATTGGTTTTTCCCTTGGGAAATCACTGTTCATAAGTAAATCTGCCATGTTGCCCATGTTATACTGTAATTAGCAAAACTCATATAACTGAATAGTTGTTGACAATTATAAATTGTTAAGGTTATCACTAATAAGGAACTAAGAATGAAGAGCAACACAATTATCAAGAGCTCATGTTTTCTCAATTTGATGTTGACCGTGTGCATGGTGGAAGAATTGTTTAAAATCAATTGCTCAATTCACTGACATCCTTCACGCTAGCTGATTATATGTTGTGGTACCCCTTAACAAGTAACAGGTAATTTTTATTGTATATAAATTCATCAATGAATTGTTCTGTAAGCATTGCCAATCTAATCGAGGAGCTCAATGGGGAAACGTGGATCTGGGATTCACATTCAGCTACCCCATAAATTGTTGCACTGATCTTTCTGATGTAGTGGAAGAAAAACTCTTAAAGATATGTCTCAGGTTAGTGCTGCCTTTTGTTTCCTTCAGAGCTAGGGCCTGGGGATGTTTAATTTTGTTTCAATATTCTACCCCATAAATTGTTGCTCTGGTCTTTCTGATGCTAGAGTTGTTTGTTAAGCTGCGATTTTAGGACTGAAATTTGCTAGATGCCATGTTGTACTATGGATACCATATGAATCAGAATTTCGCTATACCCGGCTGAAAAGGCCGAAGGAAACAGATGCGTCCTTCTCTTCAAGCTAGCCTACACCACCGAGAACGCCTATGAGCAAGCCCTCGAAGAGCTACATGAGCTTCGGGACCAATATACTGATCTAAAGGCCCGCTATCAGCACCTAGCCCACGAGCACACTACCGCCCTACTCCTGGAAGCACATTACTTGGTCTGTCGTATGTCGATCCAGGGGTTACCCTGTGCCCCCAAAGGAACCGTGCCGAAAATTGAACCCCGCGCTCCCCCACCATCTCCATAAGAAGGGTTACAAGTGTGAGCTTTTCTTTCACCACCGCCTTCCGAGGAAAGGCAATTTCCCTTTCGTCCTAAGTGATGTAATACCCTGTACTATGTGTAAGGAAGAATGGAATATGGAACGATGCAACCTTTTGCCTGCTTTAACTCTGTGGCTTTAAAAAGCATTGGCTATGCTCATACTTAGGCCAAAGTGCCCACTAGTAGGAACTCATTCATCAGATTATGCTACTTTAAGACAGGGCGACGATCGCACCTATCAAAAATAGCAACCTCAGAATACACAGAAGGCTAGGAAAAATAAAGGACTTAGACATATTAGGGAAAAACAACAGTTCCCATCAAAAGATATCCAAGCACCAATCAAAACCATAATGGTCCATGCTCAAGACATAGAGGAATTGAGGGATCTAAGCATAATTTAGAAAAGTAACAGTTTTCTTAACCAAGCAACCAAAATGAGTCAAGGACCTCATACTCAAAACCACCGAAGCTAAAGATTAAAAGCTAGGACCATAAAAGTCGATACATAGGGAATACAACGCCAGCATCTAGCAGCCACACTATCAACTTCCTACTCTAACATCGCCTCTAGGATGGAAAGGAAAACAATGGGTGCTAACACGATAAGGATGCAGATCGCCATGCACAGGTGGTCCGACTGGCCATCCTGCGGTGGCTCAAAGTACCACCCTAAGAACTGGATCACTGGGCGCGCCACCATGGCTAAGACAATACAGATGGCGGCACAGACAAGACGTAAGCCCGACCACACCCACACCTAGCGTAAAACAACAACCACCCCCGACCAGAAGCCTCCTCCTTGGCCGAAATGCCTCGGTGCCGCTGTCGCTGCACCTCCGCCTCCGGCAACCTCGCTTGCCGCCTGCCCGACCAAAGCTCCGTGCTCCGCCTGCCCCAGACGCCGGCGAGAGGCACCTTTGCCGACACCCTCCTACTCCGCACCACCTCCAGTGCCACGGCTGGCAGCACCTTGCTCGCCGCCATTGCCGCCGCCACTATTGCCGAACCCCAACTCCATTTTCCCCTCCTCACTTTGAGCTACACCACCTCCACTCACCCTCCACTTCCCACCCCACTCCCACCCTAGCCAAAAGAAGAAGCACGGAAGGCCCATAAATAGAAACGGGCTCGATGACACAGGTACACGGGTACACAAAGCAACAAAAGGTATGTTGGCAGACCCAAATAGAAGACAGGCAACCCTGGTACCCCAGCAAATACAGTACGGTCAAACGCAGCACACCGATTTGATCCATGCAGAGCCCGATGAAGATACATCAACACCAATACCAATACCAGAGAAGAACATGAAAACAATGTTAGACCAACACCCGGCAGATCAGTTCAAAAGTTTAGGGCGCCAAACAGTGGGCCCATGTCACTTGGTCAAAGTAGGGCCAGGGACCAGACAACCACCTGACCCCATGTGTCAAAGCAACAATCATCGTTATTGTGATGTATTTGCTTCTATAGCCATGTCTTTATAAGGATTTTTGACATCTCCTTGAACCCGTTTACACGATGATAAGTATGTGTATCTCATATACTGACATATACAAGACCAACCCCTCAAGTGCCCTTAATCTTTCTATAAGACAATTCCCATAACAAAGCGGGTGATAATAAAGTTTTTGTGAACTTGTTTTCTTGTTTTTTATTGTTGTAGCGTTGTTGTCGTAATGCATATATGCAAGTTTGTATAGATGTGTGCGCAGAAAAGCAATTTAAATATTTAAATGACAAATCTTTTCATTGGTACAAGCTAAAATAGCTCCACAAAAAATATTAGGACAAACTTTTTACTATGGTATTTGAAAATTCATAACCCGCAGCGAAGCGCGGACACATGTGGCTAGTATATATATAGGGCGGCTCGCGGTGGCTAGGGTGAAGGGAGATGCGGCTGCGCGGGCTTGGAGGCGTGGCGGCGCGGCGCAGGAGCAGGGGCAGGCCGGGCTCGCGCGGGCTAGGCCGAGTGCGGCGTAGTGGAGGCGGCGCAGTCGGCGGCAGTTGGCCAGGCTCGGCGCGGTGGCGGTAGGAGCAGGCCGGGGCGTCCAGGCGGCGCGGTGGCTCAGCGCAGAGGCAGGCCGGGCCGGCCGCGGCGGAAGGCAGGCCTTCGGCCTCTGGCCGAAGGTAGGAGAAGAAGAGGACAAAAAAGAAAAAGAAAGAAAGGCAGGGGCCTGAGTGAAAAAAAGAAAAAGGAAAGGAAAGGAAGGGAAAAGAAAAGGAAAAAGGCAGGGGCTTTTCGGAAAATTTCCGAAATTCGGACCCTGAATTTATTGGAATTATTTGGAGGATTAGAGAACGAAATTGGACCTCCGGGAATTCAGAAATTGTACGGATACGAAAATTTAGAGTCTAGAGATTTGGGGAAGAATAAATTGGGAATGAGCTCCACTTCCGAAATCCAAAAAAACCCGATTTAAGAAAATATCAACAAATCACACCGTAATTAATTATTTAATCATATTAAATCCTTTTTGTTTTCAAAATTTTTCATTAAGCTATTTTAGGCGAATGAACCAGCGGTGAATTTTCGCAATCGACAAAAAGGACGAAAACTAGAAAAAAAATCCGAACGTGACACTACGCTCAGGGAGGATTCGAGGTCCAGAACGTCAAGGATGCCGGGTAACGAGATTGGACACAAGATGGCACACGTGGATGGACACCGTGTGGGAGGTCTTCACAACGGGCTTTGCAAATTCGGGCCTCGTCCCCGGGGCGCCGCCTCCAGCGGCTACGCTCCCGGGCCCGGGCACCGATACCCCGGTCCCGGGTGCCGATCCCCCGGTCCCGGATCCCGATGCCCGGGGCCCGAGGCCGGCCGACTTTACTTCAGGTGCCGATCACCACGGCTCCAGGGGCCGATCCACCCGAAGAGCCCGGCGGACCAGCTCCCCAACTACCTATATCAATGGCGCGTCGTCCCTGTTGCCTGCCCTGCCACATGTGGGCGCTTCATGATAGCCCCCCGTGGACACCCGACTGCTGTCAGAAGCCTTTTGACTTCGGTGGCGAGGACGTGCGCCGAAGTCCAAGCAGTCAGAGATTCTTGACTTCAGCAGCGTGCTCCATCACATCCTGTCACATCTCTCCGCTCCATCCTCTCATGACGACATGCAGCAGCAGCACCTACTCCGGCGTGGGCGTCGTAGGCAGAGGGGCGCACAGGAGAACTCACCAGGAAATATCTCCCTCCGCGCACCGGCACTGTGGACTCCCCTGGTTCTATAAAGGAGGATCCATGCCACATTTAGAAAAAAACGCTCTCTCAGCTCGAGCTCCCGCTGAGACAGGCTAAACTGAGCACATCTAGCTCTCTGCCGCCAAACTCACTCTCTAGCTACTGTTCTTGTTCTCCGGCTCTGGCCGTGAGCTAGCTTCGTCTTGTAACCACAATACCACATTCATCCACCTCATAGCAAAACACACACACAGGAGTAGGGTATTACGCTTCCGAGCGGCCCGAACCTGTATAAATCCTCGCGTCGTCTTCCCCGCGCGATCTTCCCTGTTCGAACGGTCTGGTCCGGAATCGGACGGTCCGGACTTCTGTCTCCCAGCTCGGGCCCCCTCAGTTCCTGCTCGAGCGTTAATCCGTCTGACGTCGACTCCGCCTGAGAACTACTCCCCTGGCCGAATCTCAAAGGGGGGTCTCCTGACTTCCCGCAGTCGAGGTCTCATCCTCCGACAGCTGGCGCGCTAGGTAGGGGGAGTTTCCTTTTCAGGTGGTACGCCGACGTCCCCAACACCGGCGCACTCCATGGCAGGAGGCCACCGTCCGCGGGACTCTGACGAGGAGTCCAGCGACTTCACCCCTCCGGGTGGCATTAGCCCGGTGGTAAGCCCACTGCGCTCCCCGTCTTCCAAGAGACGCGCCGCGCGAACCAGGTGGGCTGAGATCGCTCCTCGGCGGCCTGGCAGTGCGGCGTCGGCCTTTTCTCTCTCAGAAGGAACCGGCCAGTGCCCCGCCGGGTCTGCCACGGCCTCATCCTTGAGGCGCGAGCGGAGGCGCCGCTCCACGGCGCGCCGCAACCTCGACTTCCAGCCAGTGTCACCACAGGGAGCTCTCTTGGCGGCGGAAGCCCTCCTGCGCCACCCCCCGGCATTTACCGGGGGCGGGGGCCGGGAGAGGCGCTGGCTCAACGAAGTTACCGACCTCGTAGGCGCGGCCCACCGCCAGGTCGCCGCCCACAGCAGCGCAGGGGCCAGGAGTGCCGACCGCACGACGTCTAGCACGGGCCGGCCCCCCGCCCCGAGTCAAAGCAGGGCCCAGAGCACGACGCAACGCGCCACGACTCCGGCAAACAGCGGCCACGGCGACCTCCGTGATCAGCTGAACCGGGGGCGGTCCGACGAGGACGCCCGGGTCACTATGGACCGACAGCGCGAGCGGCGGGCGGACGCCGCCGCGCGTCCCGAGGCCCAGGCCTCCAGCTCTAGCCTGTAGACGGGAAACCATCATCTGTCGCCCGAGCCCGCTCCGTACGGCTCGAGTTGCCTGGCGCTCTCCCCAGGCCTCCGGCAGGTTCGCTGGCCGGCCAGGTTCCGGCCCAGCTTGCCGGAGAAGTATGACGGCTCCGTGGATCCCACGGAGTTCCTGCAAATATACACTACAGCCATCCTGGCGGCCGGGGGCAACGATCGAGTGATGGCGAACTACTTCCCCGTCGCTCTCAAGGCCCAGGCGCGCTCTTGGGTGATTAACCTCCCCGAGGGATCAGTCTACTCGTGGGAGGACCTCTGCCACCAGTTCGTGGCCAACTTCCAGGGCACCTTTCCGCGCCCTGGGACCGAGGTGGACCTCCATGCCCTACGACAGGGCAGGGACGAGACGCTGAGGCACTTCCTACAGCGCTTCAGCCAGGTTCGCAATACCATCTCCCACATCGCTCCTCACGCGGTCATCCATGCCTTTCACTCGGGTGTGTGCGACAGGCGCATGCTCGAAAATATGGGCACCCGCGACGTCCAGACTACGGCTGAGCTATTCAAGCTCGCCGACCTCTGCGCCCGCAAGGAGGAGGCCCGGGCGTGGAACGAGCCGCGCCCCGAGGCCCCTGACGAGGACCCCGGAGAATACGGTGAGTCCTCACGCTCCGCGGCGCGTCGGGATAGGAGGAAGCGACAGAAGGAGAAGGCGGCCGCCGACGGCTTCGCCTTGGCTGTTACGAGCACCCCACGGTCCGACAACGCCCGCGGGGACAACAACGTCGGCGAGCGGCCAAGGGCCGCACACGCGCCGCCTCCGCCGGCAGCGGCCCAGAAGTGGTGCACTGTCCACGAGACAGAGTCGCACGATCTCACGGAGTGCCGCGCCGTCCAAAGCTTGGCCAAGCAGGTCAAGTACTTCCGGCAGGAGCCTTAACAGGCCGAGCCCGGTGTATATCAAATCGCATTCTAGTCGGGCCCCCTGGGTCCCGGGGCCCCTTGCCCGATAAGGGCGTAGCCCGGGATCCGCTTGATTGGGCCCGGCACCGTGCAGCCAGAACCAGGGCAGCCTCGCCAAGGTGCGCGCGGGCCTAGGAACGCGGCGCTCGGATAACATCAACATTCTCATAACCAGATGGGGACCGATAACCCGGATAGCTTCGCCCTGGCGAGAGCGTGTCCGGGAAGGACGTCCTGACACTTTCCAAAGCCTGGAGAGATTGCCCCGATTCATCCCACATTCCCGGGAAGCGTCGACTGTATCGGTTCTGGTTCTTCGGTTGGCTTTGGGTTTAATGAAAATCTCTCCTCTCCTCCTGTATTAGAGTAAGTCTTCTCCTTTCCTTGTCCTAGGGCACAACGGCCCGGACTCCGTCGGACGCGATGGCGAGTCCGGGCGGTTCGTCCCGACTCAGTCCGGGGCCTCCGGGCCCCGGACACACATAGGGTACAACTACCCGGACTCCGTCGGACGCGATGGCGAGTCCGGGCGGATCGTCCCGACTCAGTCCGGGGCCTCCAGGCCCCGGACACACATAGGGTACGGCTGCCCGGACTCCATCGGACGCAATGGCAAGTCCGGGCGGATCGTCTCGACTTAGTCCAGGGCCTCCGGGCCCCGGACACACATAGGGTACGGCTGCCCGGACTCCATCGGACGCGATGGCAAGTCCGGGTGGATCGTCCCGACTTAGTCCAGGGCCTCTGGGCCCCGGACACACATAGGGTACGGCTGCCCGGACTCCGCCAGACGCGATGGCAAGTCCGGGCGAAGTCCGGACCACGCCGCCCTGTCGAGCGCAGGCCGCTCCCGGTTGAGGATCTTCTCCCGGTGTCAAGAGCTCGCACCCTCGCAAGGGAAGCTGAGCCCGAGCACGGCCCCCGACAGGCCAGAACCAGAGAGCGTCCTCGCTACCCTCGGTAGCGGGGCTCGTGCCCGCTCCTCGCGCCGCAGCCTCGGGCCATGACGCGCAAGTTGATGGCTGGGCGCACGCCAGTAATATTCTACAGGCAGCAAGCGTGGCGCTCGTCGCAGAAGCGCCCCTCGCCCGGCAAACATAAGGCCCGGGACTTACCTCCCGGGCTCGACTCTGAGGAGCCCGAACTGGGGCGGCATCACCAAGACGAGTGCGCGCCTAGGAACGTGGCACCCGGAATGACCCTCACAGGACGCGATAACCCGGACCGCATCGCCCAGGCGAGGGTGGGTCCGGGGAAGTCGTCCCGATTTGGTTCATATCCTTGCCCGAGCCCCCGTGCCCGGGCACATATCGAGCACGTCAAACCACATTTCAGCCGGGGCCCTGGGTCCCGGGCGTATATTTGAGCCGAGGCACGGATTCCCGGATTCGTGCCCCAGGTCCGACACCGAGGTGCCGAACCAGGGCGGCCTCGCCAAGGCGAGCGCAAGCCTAGGAACGTGACACCTGGAATAGGGCGCGATAGCCCGGACAGCACCGCCCCGGCGAGAATGCGTCCGGAAGGTCGTCTCACATCCCATATTCAAGCCCGGGCCCCCGGAACCCGGCTTATATCAAAACCGTATTTCAGTCCGGGGCCCCCGGGTCCCGGACACATATCCGCATAACAGCCGGGGCCCCTGGGTCCTGCCACATCCCGGACACGGGCTCGCGAGGGAAGCGAGTCCGAGTTCCATTCCCAGAACAACACCATAAGCAAAGGTACAAAAATATAAACGTCATCATATATCTGTACAAATATCTCTCTTCAATTAGACAGGCAAAACCGGAGCGCAAGCACGAGCGAGGCCCGGAGACGCCGTCGCACGGGGAGAGGTCGCTAGCCTCCTTCGGACCGGACCCTGGGCGACGTCGAAAGGAGAGCGCTCGGGGGCGTGGAGGGCCCCGAAGGCAGCTGCAGATGGCGTTAGAAAGGGACCGGCGTCTTCCTCGACCTCTTCGTCAGGCATCGGCTCTACAAGATGTTTGCCGCGGTCGAAGAACCCTGCCTCCGGGCAGCGGACTCGGCCACGGCCTCCCGCACCTTCTCGCGAACCCCCGCGACATCCTCGCGCACGGTGATCTCACACCCCCGGGACGCGAGCCCGGCCTCTTAGGCCCGGACGCTTCCCTCCCGGGAGAGTGTTTCCTCCTCCCGCGCCTCCATCTTGGACCAGGCGCAGGAGGTCTCGTCGGCGGCAGACTCGGTGGCACCCTTCGATTGGACGACACACCCCTCCGCTGCCGCGATCTCCAGCCAGCGGGTTGCCACGAAGAACTCGCTAGCGACGCCCGGGTCCCAGGCATGTATCCCGTCTAAAGCACCAAGGACGTCAAGCTCCACCAGTTCAAGATAAACTAGGCGGACCCAGCGTCCCCTCGTTTTTTCAAGGACGTGGCCCCGTTCCTGCCCAAAGCGGTTCCGGCCGAGCAACAGGGCCAGGGGCCACTGTCGGCGAAATGGGACAAGGGGTCCCACATGCCCTGGGGACGTGTGGGTCATCGGCCACGTCAGTTCCCCGGGGAGTCATCTCTCCGTCGGCCCCGAGGACGTCCCCGGGGCGTCATCACCATCGGCGCCGGGCTCGTCCCCGGGGCGCCGCCTCCAGCGGCTACGCTCCCGGGCCCGGGCACCAATACCCCGGTCCCGGGTGCCAATCCCCCGGTCTCCGATCCCGATGCCCGGGGCCCGAGGCCGGCCGACTTTACCTCAGGTGCCGATCGCCACGGCTCCAGGGGCCGATCGACCCGAAGAGCCCGGCGGACCAGCTCCCTAACTACCTATATCAATGGTGCGTCGTCCCTGTCGCCTGCCCTGCCACGTGTGGGCGCTTCGTGATAGCCCCCCGTGGACACCCGACTGCTGTCAGAAGCCTTTTGACTTCGGTGGCGAGGACGTGCGCCGAAGTCCAAGCAGTCAGAGATTCTTGACTTCAGCAGCGTGCTCCATCACATCCTGTCACATCTCTCCGCTCCATCCTCTCATGACGACATGCAGCAGCAGCACCTACTCCGGCGTGGGCGTCGCAGGCAGAGGGGCGCACAGGAGAACTCACCAGGAAATATCTCCCTCCGCGCACCGGCACTGTGGACTCCCCTGGTTCTATAAAGGAGGATCCATGCCACATTTAGAAAAAAACGCTCTCTCAGCTCGAGCTCCCGCTGAGACAGGCTAAACTGAGCACCTCTAGCTCTCTGCCGCCAAACTCACTCTCTAGCTACTGTTCTTCTTCTCCGGCTCTGGCCGTGAGCTAGCTTCGCCTTGTAACCACAATACCACATTCATCCACCTCATAGCAAAACACACACACAGGAGTAGGGTATTACTCTTCCGTGCAGCCCGAACCTGTATAAATCCTCCACATGACTGGTGATAAAAATTGGTTCTCCTCCCTCAAACCGGTATCCAAGATGAAATTGATTATCTTTGGAGATGCTTCTACTAGTACAATTTTTGCTTCAGGATCGGTCAAGGTAAGTGACAAATTTATCTTGAAAGATGTCGCTTTGGTTGAAAATTTGAAATACAATTTGCTTTCAGTTCCTCAAATAATTGATGAGGATTTTGAAATTAGATTTAAGAAATCTGAAAGTAGAATTCTTGATTCTTCTGGATCTTGTGTTTTGGGAATTTCTCGTTATGGAAGAGTTTTTAAAGCTAATTTTGAGAATTGTGTTTCTTCTGAGATTACATGTCTAGTTGCTAAATTTTCAAAGGATTTAATGTTTTGGCATCGTAGACTTGGACATATAGGTTTTGATCATCTTACTAGAATTAGTGGTTCGGATCTTGTTCGTGGTTTGCCAAAACTCAAAAAGGATCTTGATTTGGTTTGTTCCCCCTGTCACCATGCTAAGATGGTTGCTTCTTCACATGCCTCAATTGTTTCTGTGATGACTGATGCACGAGGATAGCTTTTACATATGGACACTGTTGGTCCAGCTCGAGTGTAATCTGTCGGAGAAAAGTGGTATGTTTTGGTTATTGTGGATGATTACTCTCGATATTCTTGGGTTTATTTTATGATAACTAAAAATGAAGCTTTTGATCATTTTTGAAACTTATATCTTTGTTTGGCTCTTGAACTTCCTAGATCCTTGAGAATGATTAGAAGTGATAATGGTAGAGAATTTAAAAATGCTTCTTTTGAACAATTTTGTGCCGAAAAAGGTCTTGAGCATCAATTTTCTTCTCCACGTGTTCCTCAACAAAACGGTGTTGTTGAAAGGAAAAATCATTCTTTGATTGAGATGGCTAGGACTTTGCTTGATGAATATCATACTCCAAGAAAAATTTGGGCTGAAGCCATTAGTACAGCTTGTTATATTTCCAATCGTGTTTTCTTGAGATCTAAACTTGGAAAAACTTCTTTTGAGCTTCGCTTTGGTCATCAACCTAGAGTTTCACATTTGCATGTTTTTGGATGTAAGTGCTTTGTGTTAAAATCTGGAAATTTGGATAAATTTGAGGCACATTCAACTGATGGAATTTTTCTTGAATATTCCGCTCACTCTCGTGGTTACCGTGTGCTTGTTTTGGGAACTAACAAGATTGTAGAAACTTGTGAAGTTACTTTTGATGAGGCTAGTCCGGGTACTAGACTAGAAATTGCAGGTACTTTATCACAGGTTCAGGGGGAGGATGGAAGTATATTTGAGGATGAAAGCGATGACGAAGAAGAAGAGGTCGAAGTGGTGGCAGGTCCGACTGGCCCTCAGATCGGTCCGACCGATGGCAACCAGACGGTTCAACTGGAGGCAGAGAGCCGGTTAGACCGAGAGGGTCCAGAGAGCTCGGGTTCATGCCAGATCGAGTCTGATGGATCTCCAAAAGCAACTTCGACAATTTTAGGTTCAGACCATGATGTTGCTACTCCTTTGCACATTCAACGTCGACATCCTCCGGAACAAATTATCGGTAACATACATGAACGTACTACATGATCTAAGGTGATATCTACTGATTTCTTTGCTCATTCTGCATTCATTGCTTCTTTTGAACCCAAAAGTATGTCAGATGCATTAACTGATGAATCGTGGATTAACACCATGCATGAAGAACTTGAGAATTTTGAAAGAAATAAAGTTTGGACCTTAGTTTAACCACCTCCTGGTCATAATATTATTAGAACTAAATGGATTTTCAAAAATAAACAAAATGGGGATGGTTTAATAGTAAGAAATAAAGCTAGGCTTGTTGCACAAGGTTTTACTCAAATTGAAGGTTTGGATTTTGATGAAACTTTTGCTCCAGTTGCTCGGATTGAAGCAATTAGACTTTTGTTAGCTTTGGCTGCTTCAAAAGGTTTTAAATTATATCAAATAGATGTTAAAAGTGCTTTTCTAAATAGTTTTATACAAGAGGAAGTTTATGTTAGACAACCACCTGGTTTTGAAGACTCAAAATTTCCAAATCATGTTTTCAAATTGTCTAAAGCTTTGTATGGTTCGAAACAAGCACCTAGAGCATGGTATGATAGATTGAAAAATTTCTTACTTAAGAAAGGTTTTCAAATGGGAAAAGTGGATAAAACTCTCTTTGTTCTAAAGCGTGGTAATGATCAACTTTTCGTTCAGATTTATGTAGATGATATCATTTTTGGTTATACTTCTCATGCTTTGGTTGTAGAATTTTCTGAGACAATGAGCAGGGAGTTTGAGATGAGTATGATGGGAGAGTTGAGTTACTTTTTGGGATTGCAAATCAAGCAAACAGCACACGGAACATTTGTACATCAAACAAAGTACACAAAAGATCTTTTACAACGTTTTGAGATGGAGAATTGTAAGCCCATTTCAACACCAATGGGATCTACTGCTATTCTGGATCCAGACAAAGAAGGCGAGGAATATTGAAGTATGTGTTTGTAAAGGAATACATCAAGTATGATTGGAATATTGAAGTATGATTGGATCGTTGTTATATCTCACTGCATCAAGGCTAGACATACAATTTGCTATGTGTTTGTGCGCTCGATTTCAAGCTTCTCCTCGTGTTTCACATCGTCAAGCCGTCAAGCGCATTTTAAGGTATTTACAATATACTCTTGAATTTGGGATATGGTATTCTACTTCATCATCTATAACTTTACATGCTTTTTTGGATGCGGATTTTGGAGGTTGTAGAACAGATAGAAAAAGTACAAGTGGTACATGTCATTTTCTTGGTACTTCTCTTGTTGCATGGACTTTTAGAAAACAATCTAATGTTGCTCAATCAACTGCTGAACCTGAATATGTTGCTACTGCAAGTTGTTGTTCACAAACTCTTTGGTTGATTTCAACTTTGAAAGATTATGGTTTGAGTTTTGATAAAGTTTCAATCTTTTGTGACAACACAAGTGCTATAAACATTGCTAAAAATCCGGTGCAACATTCACGCACTAAGCACATTGACATTCGTTTCATTTTCTAAGGGATCATGTTGAAAAAGGAGATATTATCCTCTAGTTTGTTGATACAAATTTGCAATTAGTGGATATTTTCACAAAACCTTTAGATTCTTCTCGTTTTGCTTTTCTTCAAGGAGAGTTGGGGGTAGTTCATCCGTTTGGTATGTTGTGAGGGGGAGTAAAGCATAAATCAAAAGACGAAAAAGTGGAGCTTTGTTTTTACTATGTAGTAAAAGATACTTGAAGTTTATTGGTCTCTAGTATAGCTTTTATGGATTTTAGTATTCATATGAGTCCTTGATATTACTTTTAAGAGATATGATGCATGACACTGAAATTTTTTTATTTGAATTAAATAAATATGCAATATTGAAACTAGTGCTAAGTTTGAATAATTTATGCTTATATTTATTCTTTGTTGAATTTTCATTCCTCAAATGCTCAAAAACGTCTTTACTTTATGAGAGAAAAAAATGGATACCGAACCCATGCTTAGAAACTATTAGTTCACCTGGGAATTAAGTATTATCATTTACATTCATGGTTCGACTCTATGTCGGGAAATGTAACATTGGACATATCACTAGTAAATTACTAAAATTTGACCCAAATGGTGGGCTGTGGGTGCATGGTTTTGCTAGACACACCCATCGCAATTAAGTACCAGTTCGCGGGAACCCCTTGGGCAAATACTCGTACTTTCCACAAGCCAGCATACGCAATGGCTGGGCTTGTAGCATATCTTCTCCCTCTCCTAGGCACTGATGGTGAGGATGGGTGTGATGGAGTTGGGTCAGCCTGAGGTAGGGTTGATCGGCTTCTGGATCCATTGTGGCGCAAGGGGGGTAGCCTGGCGGATCAGGGGTGTCCTATCGGCAGGTGCAACCTCAGCGTGGTGTGGATGGTTTGGGAGAGGTTGTGTGAACGGTCCTCTCACAGCCTCTCACGGGTGTCGTGGTGATATGCCAATACACGGGGACGTGTGTGGGGTTGTGTCTTGTGGGTACAATTGTACACCTTTGATCAGAGTTAAAAACTATTCAAATAGTCGCGCCCACGGATATGAGCGATTGGTCAAGACTCACCATGATTAGTCTCACCATTACTTAATTAACTTAACTTAATGGAACTGGTATAGTTCAGATGGATGGTTAGGCCTGGTTAACATGGTGTAACGTTAATCAGTAAAGGATTAATATTGTTCAATTAATCAAACTTTTACTGTTTTACGAAACTACTGTTTTACGAAACTACTGTTTGCAATTGTTTTTATGCAAATAAACCTCTAGCCTATCTTTGTCTCCCATGCATTGTGCATATTTGCGGGTGTGATTTGTTGAGTACTGTGGGTGGTACTCAATCTTGCTCCTTTTCCCCCTCTCAGTGGTGGAGTACCCATCCGACGTTGATCAGCAGGAGGACTAGGCTGGCTTCACCATCAAGATGCCTATGGAATGGAAGCCTCCACTTGGCAAGTTGTTAATAGGCTTTCTTTTTCCTTTACCGCTACATTTATGTAATATAATTTTATCCTGTTTATAAGACGCACTCTGTATGGCAACTTGGAATTGTGTACCCTGGCTTTCCTAGACAGGGATTTATTACACATGAATGTTCAAAATTTTGGTTATGAATTTCTAGCGATTACAGAGTTGGTATCAGAGCAGAACTTGACCGTAGGACCAGCCAAATGGAAACCCTAAGAGCCCTCTGAAATTTTCATTTGCATATGCTTCTTGCACTTCGAGTTATTTCGGGAAAAGTGGGAATTTGCTCTCGGATTGGGATAAAATTTTGACCTTTTATTTGACTGAAATTTTTGAGTCAGGTCAAGTTTAGGGTGAAAATTTTATTCATGGGTTATGGCATAGGTGTCCAAATTTTGGGAAAACATTGGTTAATCGGGGTGTGGAGGCCATGGGCCCCGGGTACCTCATGACAAGCATATAGGCCACTCGGAAAGAGGATGGGCCTAGCCTTGTAATTAGGGATATGACGGGACTCGGCCAACTTAACTTTGTACGATAAGAAAAATGCAGTCCTAGTCGGCCATGTTATATCTCTAGAAGGAGATCCCTTGGTCGAAGTTCGACTAGGACTCCTACTTTGTAATCCTGTCCCCCAGTATATAAGGGGAGGCAGGGCGCCCCCTGAGGGCAGGTTCAAGAGAATTATCAGAGAATCCTCAAAGGAAATACACCACAACTGGACGTAGGGTATTACCTCACATCGAGGGCCTAAACCAGTATAAACTCCTTGTGTTCTTTTGCAGTCCACCGAGTTTCGATCCGATGAGTAGCCCTATAATCTTATTGCCGGTGTAAAACATTGAAAGTTGGTGCACCAGGTAGGGGCTTCGGCGAGATCAACCTCAACAAACTCGATGGATTCTACAACTGGAGTCGACGGTAGCAAATTCTCCCCTAGAGACACGATCACATTCGGGAACCTCGACTTCGTTGCCGACAAGTTCAGTAACCTCACCCTGGCCGATTCGGACTTGATTCGATCTGTCGGGGAACCAGCCGACTCCGCGCCAGTCGGCCCACTCAATGCTGTAGCAACCCTCATCGACTTGCTGCGGCAATCTTCTACATGCCCGGGCCTCGGGACAACTCTTTCCTTCGGCGTTCAACTCGGACTCGGCCTCGAGTCGGCCGAGATCGGGCTAAGAAGGGAGGAGATCATCAATCTCTCGTGCAAACTCGGCAACACCACGGATGTTTCCAATCTACATCCGACGCGGCAAAACTGATCCCCTAGGGTTCAACTCGGATGCGGCCCAGAGCCGTTTGAGATTGGATCTAGGAAGGTCGGAGTCGTAATCACACCCATCAACTACTCCGATTCTGACTCTAAGTCGGACAGTAGTTTGAACAGCAGTTCAGACTGTAGAATCATTGTCATGATTAATATTTTGTGATGAACAATTGGCTTTAAAAATGGTTTATTTAATGAATATTTGTTTTAAAAATATAAGTCGGTGTTGGCATGAGTGTGTGTGACTAATGTGGGTCAGGTTAAGATATCTATGCCCAGAAATGGTTTGTTTTGTCTATTGGTGTGCAGGTGATTTGTGGTCAATCTTGGTCAACGGTAGGATCGTGACTACGCTCAGGGAGGAGCTGAGGTCTAGAATGATCAAGGATGCCGGGTGACGAGATTAGACACAAGGTGGCACACGATAGATGGACATCGTGTGGGAGGTCTTCATAACGAGCTTTGCAAATTAGATATGCAAGCGTTGGAAAAATCGTAGATAAATTTGGAGCAAAATCAGAGAAGGAAATCGGACCAGTGCTATAGTACTCGGACCAGTGCTACAGTACTCATACTGTGCTACAGTGCTTAGACTAGCTCTACAGTACTTAGATCAGTGCTAGAAAAGAGAATTTAATCTGGTAAATTGTAATTAGATTTGGTAATTGAAGGTTTGAGTCCTAGTGGAACTAGGAGTCCTACTCCTATTTTGTGTCGGAGGTTTTATGTATAAATAGATAAGGCGTTGAGACCCTAGAGCAGAACTTTTGAAAAGAGAAAAGCTAGGGTTTAGCCATGAGAGGGAAAGGAGTGCTTTGTATGCACTTTGTAACCACATCCCGATGCAATAAAAAGAATAATTCTGCAATATTTGCATTGTCATTTGGGAGTTTTGTCGAGATCATTTTCAGTCTGTTTGCAGGCGGTCAGACCGGGAGATAATCGACGGTCAGACCGGTAGCAAGGACACGGTCAGACCGGCGGCAAGGACAAGGTCAGACTGGCCTCTTCCAGAAAGGTTGGTGATCTTGATTAAAGTAAAATTAAGTTCATTGGTTCAGAGGTAACTTTTTATTCCATGAAAAGTTTGATTTTTGGTAATCCTACCATTCACCCCCCTCTGTTAGGCTTAATTCTTGTCTTTCGATCCTACACCGACAATAGTTTGGCAAGCTGCAATTCTACTGGATACACTCCAGTTTGGGCTTGATCACTAGGCCACCCTGACTATTGTAAGAATCAAAGCCATGATTACCGTTGCTGCATGTCAGCAGCACCAACAGTCAGGCGACACCCTCATACCAGCCCACCAGTCGGGTTCTCCAACAGCGGTCTCATCCGCATCAATGTGACACCGAGCGGCTAGCTCCAGTCAGCCGCACGCGGAGTCACACTTGATGTCTCTCAACAACCCTAACAACAACACTCAGCGGTGTCCCCAGAACGACCGCCACAACAACCAAGATCTTCGAAGCCATTTGCGACGCGATTTGCGCCAGGACATCAACGCTCGACGCTGCGAACACGAAGACGATGAGCGCCACCGACTGGAGGACGAGAACGAGCATTTCAGCCTCCACCACAAGCGGTTTAACCACCGTAATTGGAGCTGGAGCCCTCATACAAATGAAGGCGTACCGGCCTTCACCGAGAAGCTACAACAGGTCAACTGGCCATTGGGTTTTAAGCCTATAGGAATAAAAAAATACAATGGCAAGACCAATCCCGAGTCCTGGCTCATGGTCTACACTCTGGTGATTCGAGTAGCCGGAGGCGATCGCAAGGCCATGGCTAACTACCTCCTGGTCGCCCTAGCCGACTGGGCGAGGACATGGCTGACAAGGCTCCCAAAGTGGTCAATCGGCTCCTGGGGAGAACTTCGGGAACGCTTCATCGCCAATTTCCAGGGAACTTACGAGAGGCCGTCTTTCGAGCACGATCTCTATCAGCTACACCAGAGGAAGAAGGAGTCTCTTCGCGAGTTCATCAAAAGGTTTTCTGAGAAGCGTAACTCGATCCCAATGATCAAGGATGAGGTTGTCATCGCCGCCTTCCGCAAGGGAGTCAAAGATGCCCCGCTCATTGCCAAGTTCACTTGGAAACCCCCCGCCTCTGTCAGGGCTCTCTTCAACATGGCAAACAAGTATGCCAACTCGGCCAAAGCGGTCGCCCAGGCCCTCGACGACAAGAAAGAGTCCCAGCAGAAGGACCAGAAAGCCAATGATGAGCCAGCACAGAACAAATCCGGCAGCCGCAAGTAGAAGTTGGAGAATGTGGTGGCCAACGTGGAGCGTACTCAGTCACGACCGTCGAGGAACAACGAATACCAGAAAGTAATGAACGGGCCCTGCCCCTTTCATCCCAAAGGAAAACACACGGCCAAGGATTGCTTCATGCTCAAGAGGTTTGCTTCCAAGCAGGCTTCAACATCTGGCGCCGACAAGGACAAAGACAAGCCAGATTTGGGCACAGCTGGAGATTATCAAGATCCCTAGGCTGAGCTCAACCATATCTTCGGAGGGCTATCTGTATACTAGTCCAACAGGAAGCAGAACCTAACAGCAAGTGATGTCAACTCGGTCTCCACAGTGAACACCCCCCAATATTTGTGTTTGTCAGAGAGGCCTATCAAATTCGACCACGTAGATCACCCTGATTAGGTTACACTCGTCCTGGACCCGGTCATCAAAAGCATCAAGCTAAAGAAGGTTTTCATAGATGGAGGCAGCGCTCTCAACATCCTAATGAGATGAAGATTTCTTGTTCAGAGCTGCGGCCGAGTATGGCGCCCTTCCACGGGGTAATCCCCGGCCTATCTTCAACACCACTCGGACAGAGAACTCTACCGGTCACCTTCAGCACGCGGGATAACTTCCGCATAGAGAATATCTGCTTCGAGGTCGCCGATTTCAAGACTGCGTACCACACGATACTTGGACGGCCGGTGCTAGCCAAATTCATGGCGGTGCCCCACTATACCTACATGATGCTCAAGATGCCTAGGCTAGCCAGAGTTCTTTCCCTTCGCAGCGATGTCAAGCAAGCCTTCACATACGACAAGGAGAGCTACGAGTTGGCTCAATCCTAAGAAGCGGCAGTTGGACGCAACAGCATTCGGCAAGCCGTTACAACCAAACTCGAGGATGATCAAGTTCCGGTGAAAAAAGCAGAAAAGTTGGGAATTTCAGCGGACTCTGACATGAAGAAGATCCCCCTGGACCCTTTCGACCCCTCCAAGACTGCTCTAGTCAGGACCAGACTCGACCCCAAATAGGAATACATGCTCATCACCTTCCTCTAGGCAAACAGGGATATTTTCGCTAGGAAACCTTCCAACATGCCTAGGGTACCAAGGGAGGTGATCAAGTATGCCCTCAACATCAAGACAGATGCCAAGCCAGTCAAGCAATGGCTATGACGCTTCGCACAGGACCGGAAAGATGCTATTCGAGAGGAGATAACCAAGCTCCTCGTAGCTAGGTTCATCAAAGAGGTCTACCACCTAGATTGGCTGGCAAACCCAGTCCTGGTCTAGAAGAAGAACAGTAAATGGCACATGTGCGTCGACTACACTGACTTAAACAAGGCGTGCCCCAAAGACCCATTTGGTTTACCGAGAATAGATCAGGTGGCGGATTCAACCGCGGGGTACGAACTTCTCACCTTTCTCGATTGCTATTCAGGATATCATCATATCAGCCTGAAGGAGGAGGACTGCCTGAAGACTTCTTTCATCACGCCATTTGGAGCATACTGCTACATCACTGTGCCATTTGGTCTAAAAAACATTGGAGCAACTATCAACGAGCAATTTAGCGGTGTTTACATACTCAGATTGGGCACAATGTGGAGGTGTATGTTGATGACGTGGCGATCAAGACAAAGTCCAAAGAAGACCTCATCACTGACTTGGAGGAAACCATCCAAAATCTTCGAAGATTCAAGATGAAGTTGAATCCAAAAAAGTACGCCTTCGGTGTGCCATCTGGAAAGCTACTCGGCTTCATCGTATTGCACCACGGCATCGAGGCCAATCTAGAGAAAATCAATGCAGTCATGAATATGGCACCCCCGACTAGCCAGAAGGACGTCCAGAAGCTGACAGGCTGCATGGTGGCACTCAGCCGATTCATCTCCCGACTGGGCAAACGGGGCATGCCCTTCTTCAAACTAGTGAAGAAAGTAGACAATTTTCAATGGACTCCCGAAACCCAGCAAGCCTTCGAAGACTTCCAGAAGTTTCTCACATCACCACCAATGTTGGCATCACCTATACCCCAAGAGCCATTAATGTTGGTGGTCGAGCGATCAGAGCCAGGTCATATACAGAAAATTCAACAGCCAGTCTACTTTGTCAGCGAGGTCCTAGCCGACTCAAACATGAGATATCCTTAGGTCCAGAAGCTGCTATATGGCCTACTCATCAATATCCGGAAGCTAGTGCACTATTTTCAGTCGCATCAAGTCATGGTGGTCACATCGTATCCACTCGGGGACGTCCTGCACAACCACGAGGCCATCGGCCGAATCACTAAATGGGCGCTCGAGTTGATGGCATTCGACATCACCTTCCAGCTATGGATAGTAATCAAATCTCAAGCTCTAGCCGATTTTGTGGCCGAGTGGACAGAAGTTCAGATGACTACAACAACAGACAAGCTAGAGTATTGGATAATGTACTTCGATGGTTCTTTAGGGATTGGCGGAGCTAGGGCCAGCGTTGTGCTGACGTCACCCACCGGTGAAAAACTCAAGTACATTCTCCAGATTCACTTTCCAGCTTCCCACAATGTCGTTGAGTACGAGGCACTCATCCACGGGCTCCGCATTGCTATATCACTCAGCATCCACGACTGGTTATACGTGGGGATTCTCAACTCGTGGTGAACCAAGTCATGAAAGACTGGACATGTCTCGGCGATACTATGGTGGCGTACTGTTAGGAGGTCAGAAAGCTGGAAAACAAGTTCGACGGGCTGGAGATAACTCATGTATTACAACAATACAATGATGCTGCTGATGAATTGGCAAACATGGGTGTGGAGGCCATGGGCACCGGGTACCTCATGACAAGCATATGGGCCACTCGGACAGAGGATGGTCCTAGCCTTGTAATTAGGGATACAATAGAACTCGGCAGACTTAACCTTGTACGATAGGAAAAATACAGTCCTAGTCAGGCATGTTGTACTCCTAGAAGGAGATCCCTTGGTCGTAGTCTGACTCGGACTCCTACTTTGTAACCCTGTCCCCCAGTATATAAGGGGAGGCAGGGTGCCCCCTGAGGGCAGAAGAAGAAGTCATACATCCCACTGAGGGCCTGAACCAGTATAAACCTTTTGTGTTCCTTTGCAATCCATCAAGTTTTGGTCCGACGAGTCGCCCTATATATTTATTGCCGGTGTAAAACATCGACAATGGGATCCAAACGAGAAGTGGTCCTGACTGGGATCTTTTTTAAACAATTACTGGAGCTATCAGTCAAGAAGAAACTAGTGCCAGACAAGTCGGGGGATGAACCTACCCCTACAACAGACGAAGTACTGATAATACCCCAAGATTGGCGGACTCCAGTTCTCAAATTCCTCTTGGATGATGAACTCCCAAAAGATCGCAGCGAAGCCGAATAAATCAAACATCGAAGCAAATGTTTCCTAGTAGTCGGAGAAGACCTATATCGTAGAAGTGCATCCGAAGTCCTCATGTGTTGCGTCACAACCGAGGAGGGCAAGCAGATTCTGCAATCGATCCACTCGGGCATATGTGGCAACCATGCCGCATCAGGACATTAGTTGGAAAGGCTTACAGGTAGGGATTTTTCTGGCCAGCAGCAGTAACAGATGCCAAAGGCATAGTTCGCACATGCGAGGGTTGTCAATTCTATGCAAGACAAACAAACCTTCCCTCACAAGAACTTCAAACCATCCCAATCTCTTGGCCCTTTGCAGTATGGGGGCTTGACATGGTTGGGCCTTTCAAGAAAGCACCAGGAGGGTTCACACACTTGTTCGTCGTAGTGGATAAATTCACAAAGTGGATTGAGGCAAAACTTGTTGCTACCGTAACAGCGGCACGAGCAAAGGACTTCATCATGAGTATACTATACCGATTCGGGGTTCCTAACCACATCATAACGGACAACAGTACTTAGTTCACGGGCGGCGTATTTTGAGATTTCTATGATGACTTCGGCATCAAGATCTGTTATGCTTCTGTGGCACACCCACGGAGCAATGGGCAGGTGTGCCAATGGCATGGTCTTACAAGGTATCAAGGCTAGGATATTCGACCGACTACAACCATATGCAGGGCGGTGGGTACAAGAACTCCCATCTGTTCTCTGGTCTCTAAGAACCATGGTTAGTCAGGCAATAGGGCAATCCCCTTTCTTTCTGGTTTATGGTGCCGAGGCTGTGTTACCAACCAAGTTAGAGTTTGGCTCTCCGCGAGTTCGAGCCTACTCAGAAGATAAATCCAACGAAAACCGATTGGTTTAACTCAATCAGTCGGAAGAAGCAAGGGACATCGCAATCATCCAGTCGGCAAGGTATCTTCAAGGCCTGCATTGTTATCACAGTCGAAATGTCCGTGGCCACGCCGTTTTGGTCGGGGATCTCGTCTTGAAAAAATACAAACCACCAAAGACAGGCATAAACTATCCCCCTTGTGGGAAGGGCTGTTCATTATCGCTAAGGTGACTCAGCCGGGAGGCTATCGACTAAAGACTGAAGATGGTGCCCTAGTCAGCAACTCATGGAATATAGAACAGCTACGTCCTTTCTATACGTGAGTTTTGTACCTTCTCACATACATATGTAAAGTTTTTCTCTGACTCACTACGTTGCTTGTTTCAACTGAGTAGTGAGTCAGGGCCTGCATGTATTATATGTGCTTTGTTAACAACATACGAGCTTGTTTTATCTATGTTATGAAGTTTTACAATGATTATGTCATGGTTGCCCGAGTATAGCTTTTTTGAGGTGAACGATTTTATTAAGTTCCTATCGATCTACTCAACGCAGACTATATAGTCGGGTAAAACTAATGATAACTAAGAAAAACCAAGAACTCAGCTGCATTGTACATATATTTACACATGACTTTACAAAATCTTTATATACACAAACTGCATCATGGTTTGTTCTTACATTCCTAGTTCTTTTGTGATCGCCTCTGTAGTTGGCCTCGTCTGGGTTATCAACTCCAGTGCTTCCTCAGGTGTTCTCTTCAGCAAACCCCTCACTGATGGTCTCAAGGTCTACCCTAGGGTAGATCGACTTGGTCATGGCAAGGGTCTGGGCCACGCCAACAGCAACGTGCTCATCCGAGTACTTTTTCAAGATACTCGGGGCTTCGTTAAGGCACGCCTGCACTTGGGAGACTGTATTGGAGCTGGTTCCGATGTGGTGAGGATCCATAATTTCAAGGAGCCCTTTCACGGATTCAGCAAGAATTTCTCGTGACTCCTTGATGACCTTAATCTCCTCTGCAAAGGCTTAGAACTGAGTTTGGGTGTTGGCTCTCGAAGCTGCTCAGATTCATTGACAAGTATACTTGTTAGCCAAAACTGCAATTGGAGTAACGGAAGGATTGGTTAAGTTTATTCTCAGAGGGAAGGCTTACTTTCGTAGTTGGCCTCTACTTTGGCTTTGGCCTTCTCTAGTTCAGTTTTAGCCTTTTCGACTTTCTTTAGCTCAGATTCCTGTTGTTTCTTCTCCTCTATCTGGGTCTTCAACTCGGCTTCGAGGGCTATATGTCAGAAAGTCAAGAACTTGAGATTACAGTCAAGACTCAACTGGGCAGTCGGGAAACAACAAAGCCGGAGAAATATACTTGGGATTTATTCGGGAAGACAAATACAGGAGACTTACTTCTGATCTTCTCAGCTAGCGCCCAATTTTCATCCCTGAGCTGGTCAACTGCTCCCCTTAGCCAAGTCTCCTCTCTTGACTAGACCGTTCCAGGTCATGTCGATGTTTTACACCGGCAATATGAATATAGGGCTACTCGTCGGATCGAAACTCAATGGACTGCAAAGGAACACAGAGTTTATACTAGTTCAGGCCCTCGATGTGAGGTAATACCCTACATCCAGTTGTGGTGTATTTCCTTTGAGGATGTATGATTGCTTCTATGAGCTTCTACCCTCAGGGGGCGCCCTGCCTCCCCTTATATACTGGGGGACAGTGTTACAAAGTAGGAGTCCTAGTCGGACTACAACCAAGGGATCTCCTTCTAGAGATATAACATGCATGACTAGGACTGTATTTTCCCTGTCATACCAGGCTAAGCCTACCGAGTTCTATCATATCTCTAATTACATGGCTAGGCCCATCCTCTGTCCGAGTGGCCCATATGCTTGTCATGAGGTACGCAGGGCCCATGGCCTCCACAGGTCGGCCTTAGCAGCCTAGAGCTAGCCCAATCTTTGGAGATGGGGGGCGAGCTAGGTCAAGACCTTGTTCATTTTCTCTGAGCGGTCGACTATCTTCTACTCGGAGCAAAAACAGAGCAAAACAGAGTCAAGAGGCAGAGAACCAATACAAGGAAAACTATCAAGAACTCAATATGGCGAGAGTCATACCTGGACTCCCTGGGACGCGGCGATTGTAGCACGAAGAAGAACTTCGCGCTCCCTCTCCGTTGCCTCCAAGTCATGCTCGTAGCTTTCCGTGATTCCCTCGGGGGATACCCAGTGGAATGTTCTTAGGAACCTGCGGGGAGGGGCTTCAAGTCTGGGGAGATCCATTTCATCTGAAGACGATGACAATGTGGATGGCGACAAGGTCCTGGCTCCTGACTCGGCAGCCACTGGGGCTTCAAGGGCTAGCTCAGGGACTGGAGCAACGGCTTTAGCACTCGCCCTCTTATCAGTCCTACTGTCAGGACAACTTCAGTTTCTACAACTGAAGCAGTCATCGGCTCAGCGGATGAGCTTGTTGGTGTTGGCTCGGCTGGGGCTGGCTCGGCAACGTGAGCAGCCAGCATAGTCTCCTTGAGATCTATGCTTACTCGCCTCCAGCACAATGAGTCAAATATAAAGACATTACTACACTGATCAAGATTCTCAGAAGATCCAAGATTGCTTACCTCTTGGAGGTCTTGAACCTCCACTAGGTTGCTCCGGATGTTGGCGGTGGAGAGCTACTGGCTGTCAGGCTAGTCGGCGTGGCAGTCGGTGGCAGCGCCACTCTTTGGCTTGATGCTACTAATCTTGTACTCGGTGGTGCCAGCCTTGGGCTCGATGTTGCTAAGCTAGGTGGTGTTCATCTCGGGCTTGAAGACGATGGCCTTCGACTTGGCGCCCTGGGAGCTATGCTGGTGGTGTCTTTTATCTTCAGGCTCCCGGCTGTGGCATTTGGCTTGCCGGCTCTCTTCTTGCTCGGGTCTTCAACAGGTTTCTTCCCAGCTCTCTTGGAGCTGGGCTGGGCAGCAGAAGGACTCAATGGCCTCTTCCTCGACTGGGCGGCTGATAGAGTTTCGGAGTCATCGTCAAACTCTTCACATTCCTGCCAGTGATTCAAGCAACATGCATCATACATTGCAGAGCAATCTAGGATATACATTCACAGATATTCATCACATATAGACAGCAATTCAGTAATCAGCATTTCAATATTACCTCTAGATGAGGCCTTTTCTGACTGTAAGCCATGGTGGCGCACTCTACATCTTCTGTCTCAACCACCCCGTTGGCAAAAAAGGTCAGCAAGATATCCGTCACCTTGTTCTTGTCAGTCAGATCTCAGTATTCTCGGCTGGGGTCATTTTTGCCCTCATAATCCCAGCCGAAGTGGCTTCTTAGCTTCAAGGGCCTAATACGACAGTTCAGGAAACATCTGGCCACCTAGGGACCAGTCAATCTAGAACTCTTCAGCTTGTCAATTCTATCAATCAATAGATATAATTGGCCCATCTTCTCAAAGCTTGGCACAGATGACTAGCTAGGCACGACCTCTGGAGACAAACCAGTAAAAAGGGGTAGACATGGTTCAAGATTAGGGCAATCGAACCATTCTCTATGCCAGCCCTTAAGGGAAGTTTTCAAGGGAACATGGATATAGATCTTTTTCATCTCGTTCCTAAGCTGGAGACTGGCTCCCCCAATCACTTGGACTTTGTTTTTGGAGGGTTGAGGTTTGATGTGAAACAGATATCTAAACAGATTGAAATGAGGCTTCACACCCAGAAAGAATTCACATAAAGCTGCAAATATAGAGATTTGCAAGATGGAGTTGGGGTTCAGATTCACTAGCTCTAGCTGATAGAAGGAAAGAAGTTGGCAAAGAAAATCCAAGGAAGGAAGAGCAAGACCCTGGTCAAAGAAAGAGGCGAAGACTACAGTCTCACCAGATTAGGGTGTCGGAATCGATTCCCCTTCTGCTAGACGCCAATGGATGACTTCACGGCTCTGCAATCTCAACAACCTCTCCAAATACTTCAACTTAGTTGAGCTGCAATCTGAAGTCGGCTAGGTCTCATCAGACACCTCCAGAATTTTTGAAGCTCTCGACATGGCTTGTGGCAAGGAAATTTGGGGGAAATGCTGTTGGGGGCTTGGAATGGACGCGGAGGAGCAGAATCGCCCGAGTTTCGAGCAAGAAGTGCTAGCAATGGCGGACACTAGTGAGGCAAGGTGTGAAATTTCGGCGAGGAAGTTGGAAGACGAAACGATTGGCGGATTGGAGAAGATGAGGGAATTTTTTCTCTCTCTCCCTGTCTTTATAGAGCCTGTGCTGATAAGTGGGCTTAGGCCTGCAAATTTGGTACTAGGCCACAAGATATGAGTTTCTACAGTAGCACGCTCTATTTGGGCCACTCACTGGCTGTGTTAAAATCACAGTGTTGGTGCTACTCACAGAAACCAATTAAATAATCAAGATACGCTTCATGCTAAGCTTACAGCCAGGTGTATATATTCGGGTATCTTGATTATTTACCAAGTATTGAGGATATATCCTTATAAGGATCACAAGCTGGTCTCCATTAAAATTGGGGATACAGGTATCTCTCAAGTACACCTGACCACGTATTTTTCACCATGGAGGATGAGCACTTGGCATCAGCTGTGACTCAACTATGAAGGTCTTAGGGCTGCTGTGGAGGCCATGGGCCCCAGATACCTCATGATAAGCATATGGGCCACTCGGAAAGAGGATGGGCCTAGCCTTGTAATTAGGGATATGATGGGACTCGGCCGACTTAACCTTGTACGATAAGGAAAATGCAGTCCTAGTCGGGCATGTTATATCTCTAGAAGGAGATCCCATGGTCGAAGTTCGACTGGGACTCCTACTTTGTAACCCTGTCCCCTAGTATAAAAGGGGAGGTAGGGTGCCCCCTGAGGGCAGGTTCAAGAGAATCATCAGAAAATCCTCAAAGGAAATACACCACAACTGGACATAGGGTATTACCTCACCTCGAGGGCCTAAACCAGTATAAACTCCTTATGTACCTTTGCAGTCCACCGAGTTTTGATCCGACGAGTAGCCCTATATTCCTATTGCCGGTGTAAAACATCGACACGGGGTGATGTATGATTTAAGGCATGCATAAAATATTTTTACTTTCTTTGCAAATATTATTTAAAATTTATGCAGTACTATTTGGTTTTGCTGTATTATTCCGTTGGTCTCAAGTTCACATACAAATTTCTTTCATGCATAAAATTGTTGTTTATTTCCAAAATTATTTACTGTTCACTCTATTTGGATCTGAGCATACATTGATTCTCCCTCCTTGCCTTCTATAGATGGATAGTCTCCCCAACTAACGTGGTGCAGACATGGGCGAATTCGTCGAAGAGCTTCGGACGATGAGTTTCACTTTGGGGTACAGCCATGCCCCAAAGTACACCGCCGTGGAGCCTATGGAGGGTGAGCTCCCTCACCGTGTTCGCTTGGAGCTGCCAGGCGAACTATACCTCCTACCTGCCATGGAGGTCGAGATCGGCGAGCGTACCTATGATCACGCCTACCAGGAGGCAGCTTTCTATCTGATTGGAGAGCTACGCCGGAGGCACCACTCTACCCTCTGTACCACTGCCTACCGCTACCTCCCCAGCCAAATCCCCTACCAGGTCTACAGCACCTTCCAGCCAGCTGACAACAAGAACGACACCACCATTGTCCACATGAGGCGGGCGATGTGGGCCATGGACTACATGCACGCCAACTGGGTGTGTGCGGTCCACGACAGGGAGGATGCCAACAGTACGACCATCATCGGTCTCCAAAACAAAGTCGACCGTCTAAAGAAGGTGGTCGCGGAATTTAAGGGACAGCCGCCACCCGATGGGGCCAGGATTCGTCTGACCCCGAGGAAGAGGACCCTTCCTCCGGTGCGTGTTCAGTTGGCCCCCAGGAATGGGCCACACGCACCGCTAGCTCCACCAGCTCCAGCACCAGCACCAGCATCGACGGGCAGCATGATCAACACATCGTCGAGCGACGGCATCTCTCAAGGAGGCACTAGCATCCATGGGAGCTTCACTTCCATCGACGACAGCAGCTCCTTCAGCATATCCCGCACCCGTAGCAAGGCCAGTTCGTCGGCTCACGGTAGTAAGGACTACGTGAGCGGATCCAAGAGCCACACCGACAACAAGGTGGGCGACGAGTTTGAGCTGGAGTACAATTCGGACAACCGCAGGAGCCGCTCAGAGCACTAGGAGCGCCGTCCTTAGTTTTTATCGTTTTCTTTAGTTTGACTTCATGATTAGTTGTAATGTTAGGATGTTTTCTTGGGGTTAGTTGGTGGCATACCATCTGTTGTGGTGTGTCTGCCTTAATTAGGAGTTGAACTGGTTTTTCCTTATGTTTCCAACTTTGAATTTCAATGAATTTAATCCAGGCACGTAATTATCACTCCTGTTTCTGAGCCGCCTATTTTTTCCTTCTTTCCTCCTATTTCCATCTCCCCCTTCAGATGGTGAACACAAGGAATGGTAATTGCACTGCCAGTGATGCCAGCGCTACCAACTAGCAGGGTGGAGCACCCCAGAACCCCGGAGCTCCCAATCACATGCCACCTCCGCTATCGGAGAACCCGATGCTTGCACAGGTTCTTGCCAACCACAAATAGATGTTGGAAATCATGATGCAGCAGATGTAGCAAAACAATCTGCAGCAGCATCAGCAACAACCTCACATCCCGGCCATCGCTCCTCAGTCATAGCTGCCTGAGTTCTTGAGGGTCAGGCTGCCAACCTTCTCTGGCACCACCAACCCCATGGACACCAACGACTAGCTGTTGGCAATCGAGAAGAAGCTTAATTTCCTCAAGTGCAACGATCAGGAAAAGGTCACCTTTGCAACACACCAACTGCAAGGTCCCGCATCAGCTTGGTTGGACAATTTCCTTGTGACCCGCACTGCTACAACAGAGGTCACTTGGGCAGAATTCTACCGAACTTCCGAAAGTCTCAGATTCCGGCCGGCATTGTGGCACAGAAGAAGAGAGAGTTCAGAGACCTGGTACAAGGAAACAAGATGGTCACAGAGTACCTCCATGACTTTAACCGCTTGGTGTGCTACGCGCCCGAGGATGTCCGCATTGATGAGGAGAGACAGGAGAAGTTCTTGGACGGACTGGACGACGAGCTGACCAACCAACTCCTCTCAAGTGACTATCCAGACTTCGAGAAGCTAGTGGATAAGGCAATCCACCAGGAAGATCAGCGCAACAAGGTGGACCGCAAGAGGAAAGCGGCCTAGTTTCGAGCTCACTTGGGGCAGCACCAAAGGCCACGGGTGATGCTGGGGCATCTGGGTGGACCTTTCACCATGATTGTCCGCCAGCAGTGTCTGTTCCACCCAGGGCACTTCAGAGGCAACAGCAGCAATAGCGGGCAGCACAACCGTCATCCCGCTCCATGCCCACCAATGGCGCTAGCACAGTAGAGTCAACCACAGAAGGACAGTGGGACCAAGACCCTCATCTGCTTCAACTGCAATGAACCGGGCCACTTCGCCAACAAGTGCCTGAAACCGAAGCACATGGGACCTAGGCCTGTAGCTCCCCAGAACCCCAATGCCAATCATCAGGTGTGTTAATCATGTCTCCGCAGAAGAGGCACAGGCTGCACCGGAAGTAGTACTAGGTACGTTTCTCATAAACTAAGTACCTGCGATAGTACTTTTTGATTCTGGTGCAATGCATTCATTCATATCCAAGAAATTTGTGGGAACACATGGGATTGAAGTAGTGGAACTTATGATCCCCATGCGGGTTCATACACTAGGAACCGCATGACCACAGCTCACTATAGCCCTTCAGTGAGCCTAGAAATCCAAGGATCACCCTTTCTCGCCAATCTCATCCTCCTAGGATCCAAAGACCTAGATGTTATCCTAGGGATGGATTGGTTCACCCGACAAAAAGGAGTGATCAACTGTGCCGACCACACCATTACAGTGACCAGCCCGGAAGGAAAGGTAGTTACCTCTAAGTCACCGGTGCCACATAAGCAGGAACAAGTATAAATCAGGTCGCAGCAGAGCAATGAGCTGAAAGTGAAACGAAGCCAGAGCGGAAAATAGAGGACATTCCGATAGTGAGGGAATTCCCGGACGTGTTCCCAGAAGATCTACCGGGGATGCCACCAGAAACAGCGCCAATATACAAAGGGCCATATAGAATGGCACCGAAAGAGATGGCAGAAGTCAAGAAGCAAGTCGATGACCTACTACAGAAGGGTTACATCCGACCAAGCACATTGCCTTGGGGTGCACTAGTCATCTTCATGGAAAGGAAAGACAAAACAAAGCGAATGTGCATGGATTGATGATCTTTTTGATCAATTGGAGGGTGCCACCATCTTCTCCAAGATAGACCTGTGATCAGGCTATCATCAGCTGAGGATCCGAGAGGAGGATATCTCGAAAACAGCCTTCACCACTCAGTATGGGTTGTACGAGTGCACTATTATGTCCTTTGGACTGACAAATGCACCGGCCTTCTTCATGAATCTGATGAACAAGGTGTTCATGGAGTTTCTGGACAATTTTGTGGTGGTTTTTATCGATGATATCCTTATCTACTCGAAATCAACCAAGAACATGAGCAACATCTCCATTTGGTTCTCGAGAAGTTGAGAGAGCATTAATTGTATGCCAAGTTTAGCAAGTGTGACTTCTGGTTGAAAGAAGTACAGTTCCTCGGGCACGTTAGCACCGCCCAAGGAGTCACTGTGGATCCAACGAATGTGGAGTTTGTTACCAATTGGAAACCGCCCAAAACAGTGACACAAGTGCAAAGTTTTCTTGGACTTGCAGGCTATTACCGCTAGTTCATCGAGAACTTCTCAAGGATTGCAAGACCCATGACACAATTATTGAAGAAAGATGTGAAGTTTGTTTGGACGACCGAGTGCAACCACAGCTTTGAAGAACTCAAAAGGAAGTTAGTTTCAGCACCGGTCCTGATCTTGCCAGATCCCAAGAAAGATTTTTAGGTGTACGGTGATGCATCTCGCCAAGGGCTAGGATGCGTGATGATGCGAGAAGGTAGAGTTGTGGCCTATGCATCACGTCAGTTACGCCCCCATGAGGGCAACTACCTGACACATGACCTGGAATTGGCTACAATGGTCCATGCTTTGAAGATTTGGCGGCATTACCTCATCAGTAACCGTAGCGAGATCTATATGGACCACAAGAGTCTGAACTATATCTTTACCCAGCCCGACCTGAACCTCCGTCAAAGAAGGTAGCTGGAATTGATTAAAGATTATGAAGTGGGAATACACTACCACCCAGGTAAAGCCAACGTCGTGGCAAACGCTTTGAGCAGGAAAAGTTATTGCAACACTGCTCGAGCAGAGACATTGTGCAAGGAAATGCAGCAGGAATTCAAACACTTGAATCTGGGCATTGTCGATCAAGGATTCGTGGCAGCCCTAGAGGCCCAGTCTACACTCTTCGTTCAAGTTCATGAGGCACAAGCGAATGATCCAGAGATTAAAGAACTCTAGAAGCAGATGAGAGTTAGAAAAGCCCAGGGTTTCACGGAAGATGAAAGCGGGATAGTATGGATGGGTGAACGTTTGTGCGTCCCAGAGAATAAGGAGCTCAAAGATTTAACACTCTGGGAAGCTCATGAGATGTAGTACTCCATTCATCCCGGAAGCACTAAAATGTACCAAGACCTCAAGACGAAGTTTTGGTGGGCCAATATGAGAAGAGAAATCACACAATTCGTGGTACTTTGTGATGTGTGCTAGTGAGTCAAAGCAGAACACCAATGGTCTACTGGACTTTTACAGCCGCTTAGAGTCCCAGAGTGGAAGTGGGAAGAGATCGGGATGGACTTCATCACCGGTTTGCCCGCACGTCTTCAGGATATGACTCAATCTACGTAATCATTGACCGACTCACCAAGGTTGCTCATTTCATCCCTGTACATACAACATATTCAGGTAAAAGACTGGCAGAACTTTACATGGCTCGTATAATGTGTCTACATGGAGTACCCAAGAGGATTGTTTCTCACCATGGTAGCTAGTTCACTTCCAAGTTTTGGCAGAAGTTACAAGCAAAACTGGGAACTCGACTTAACTTCAGCACACCTTATCATCCACAAACCGATGGTCAGACTAAAAGAGTCAATCAGATATTGGAGGATATGCTAAGGGCTTGCGCTTTGGATTTCGGTGGGACTTGGAATAAGAGTCTGCCCTACGTAGAGTTCTCGTATAACAACAGCTACCAAGCCAGTCTACAGATGGCCCCATTCGAAGCTCTCTATGGTAGGGAGTGCCTTACGCCTCTCTTCTAGGATCAGACAGGCGAACGCCAAGTATTCAGAACCAATGCGCTCAAAGAGGCAGAAGAGAAAGTGGCTATAATATGGGAGCGCTTAAAGACAGCTCAGTCCAGACAAAAGAGTTACGCCGACAACCGTCGCAGAGATCTAAGTTTTGAGGAAGGAGACTATGTGTATCTTCGTGTCACACCACTTCGAGGAGTACATAGGTTTCAAACTAAAGGGAAGCTAGCACCTCATTTCATGGGGCCCTACGAAGTGCTAGCTCGGAAAGGTGAAGTTGCATATCAGTTGGACCTTCCAGCTTCAATGGCAGGTATACACGACGTGTTCCACATGTCACAACTGAAGAAATGTCTGAGGATACTAGCAAAATAGGCTAATCCGAAGCAGATCGAGATCCAGGATCCGATTCAGATCTTGGATATCAGTGAAAGGAACACCAGAAGCCGAGTGATTAGGTTCTGCATGGTACAGTGGAGCCATCATTCATAGGAAGAAGCCACATGGGAATGAGAGGATGAACTAAAGTCCACCTATCCACACCTCCTCACCAGCACGTCGGAATCTCGAGGACGAGATTCCGTTTAAGGGGGTAGGTTTGTCACACCCTGAGTTTCCCCTTAAATAGAGCCACACAAAATATACCTAAGAAAAAGTCCCAAGAAAATAATTTAAATTGACCAAATGAATTGGTTAAATGTGAAAATGCAAAATAATAAATTATCATGGCTGGGAATATTTTTCTTATATTCCTCTTGCGAAAATACATTAACAGGATTTTTATTGGAATTTTTAGAGCACTGGAAGTATTCTTAATAAATCAAAAACTCTTATCGGAATTAAAAGAGCACTGGAAAATCCTTTTTCTTCTTTTCCTCCACCCTTTTTCCTTTTTCTTTTCTTTTCCCTCCCGCTGGGCCGACTCCCCAGTACTGTGCCGGCCTGGTCGCGTGGTCTGTGTGCGCCTCTTTGTGGACCCACCAGTCGGCTGCTCTCCCCGCGCACCCCCTCGCCCTCTCTCACTGTCGACCGGGGCCCGCTCGCCAGTGTCCCCACGCCGCACCCTCTCTCCCTCCCGCTGACATGTGGGCCCAGGGCCCCACATGTCAGCATTGTCCCCAACCTCAGGCCAAGTCAGCCGGACGAGATCGGACTGCCCCATCTGTCGGATTACACCGTTCCCGCTCCCCTGTGCCTCGGCCGTTGATTCAAACACCGTGGACCGAGTCCCTACCCATTTTGCCCACCTTCTTTGCCCCTCTCGCCCACGACCACGGTTGAATCGCGCCCACTAGCCGCCGTGGCCGCCACCCACCTCCCCGAGAAATTCGGTCAACTCGGCCACGAACTCCCGCAGCCGAGTATATATAAACTCTCCCTGTGCTCCATCCTCATTTTCCCCTTAGTTGCCCACGCTTGCTGAGTACCCTAACACCTCAGTGTCGAGTTTCCAAATCACCACCACGCTCCGTCGATTCTAGTCGCACGCTGCCTTCACTACAGCTGTCGCCGTTCGGTAGTTGGCCGTCTTGGATTCCCGCTGGAACTCTATCCTCTCCGTCATTCCCATTCGGTAAGCCGCTCTGCCGGCAGTCGGCCATGGATTTCCATCGACCCACTCGGTCTTTATCCTCCTAACCCGTTCTACGCCTTCGTCAGGTCATCCCACACCTCGTTCGTGCTTCCGTCGTCACTTTGAGCCACCAGAACGCCATTGCCATTGACATCCTGAAACTCGGCCGTTGCCAACTCCCTCTGTTCACCGTTGTTCATAGCATTCTGGTCGCCGCGAGTGCTCAGTGAGCACTTGGCCGTATTCCTCACCTCCCCCGTTGCTCGCCGCTGCCCTCTATAGCACTGGATGGTCGTTGGCTATGACCATCGGGCTGCGTGCGCCTTCACTGCACCGCGCGCGCTGGTGGGGCTCATTCCCGTCTTGGTTTGAGTCGTCCGATCTGTCTTGGCAGATCCGGGCCGCTCATGTACCTCTGTCCATGGTTGTTGCACGTGCGTGGACTGCGTCCACTGTGCACCGTACTCTCCTGTGTCACTAACCCATGGAACCCGCCTGTCGGCGCCGGTTCCCCGTGGTCCACTGATGCATTAATTCCTTTAATAGCGCTATAAATCATTTAATAAGTAATTTTGTTTAGGAAATCACAGTGGAACTTCTAAAATTCATAACTAATTCATATGAACTCCGATTAAGTCCATTCAAATTTCATTAAATCCAAAAAATTCCAAGAATCCATTAAAAATATTTTCAGCCCATGTTTGACTGCCTCATGTACTGTTTTTAATTGTTTGTGCATTGCCTATATTAGAATCCGACATAGTTGATTCTCTTGTGTACTACGAGGTCGTAGCCGAGTACATTGAGCCAGAGCAAGGCAAGTCACACTGTAACCTTGATCATTTTGTACCTACTTTTGCTAAAATGTTTTGTTTATTTAAATAAACATGCATGTTTTATTATTTCATGTGGGATGGATTATGACCTCTATATAGATAAGATTATGCCTTAGTTGTTGAACCTTGTTCCTTGTCACCTGGGTAACAACATGATTAGAAAATTATTTTTAGGATGCTTAGCCATGCTTAGAAACTATTAGTTCAGCTGGGAATTAAGTATTATCATTTACATTCATGGTTCGACTCTATGTCAGGAAATGTAACACTGGACATATCACTAGTAAATTACTAAAATTTGACCCAAATGGTGGGCTGTGGGTGCATGGTTTTGCTGGACGCACCCATGGCAATTAAGGAGTGGTTCACGGGAACCCCTTGGGCAAATATTCGTACTTTCCACAAGCCAATGTGGGCAACGGCTGAGCTTGTAGCGTATCTTCTCCCTCTCCTAGGCACCGATGGTGAGGATGGGCGTGATGGAGTTGGGTCACCCTGGGGTAGGGTTGATCGGCTTTTGGATCCATTGTGGCACAAGAGGGGTAGCCTAGCCGATGAGGGGTGTCCTATTGGTAGGTGCAACCTCAGCGTGGTGTGGATGGTTTAGGAGAGGTTGCGTGAACAGTCCTGCCACAACATCTCACAGGATGTCGTGGTGATACGCCGTCACACGGGGACATGTGTGGGGCTGTGTCTTGTGGGTACAGTTGTACACCTCTGATCAGAGTTAAAAACTATTTGAATAGCCACGCCCGCGGATATGGGCGATTGGTCAAGACTCACCGTGATTAGTCTCACCATTACTTAATTAACTTGACTTAATGGAACTAGTATAGTTCAAATGGATGGTTGGGCCTGGTTAACATGGTGTAACGTTAATCAGTGAAGGATTAATATTGTTCAATTAATCAACCTTTTACTGTTTTGCGAAACTACTGTTTGTAACTGCTTTTATGCAAATAAACCTCTAGCCTATCTTTGTCTCCCGTGCATTGTGCATATTTGTGGGTGTGATTTGTAACCTTGGACATTTAAATTCATGGTTTGACTCTATATCGGAAAATGTAACCTTGGACATATCACTATTAAATTACTAAAATTTGACCCAAATGGTGGGCTATGGGTGCATGGTTTTGCTGGTCGCACCCATGGCAATTAAGGACCGGTTCACGGGAAACCCTTGGGCAATTACCCGTACTTTGCATAAGCCAGCGTGGGCAACGACTGGGCTTGTAGCGTCTCTTCTCCCTCTCCTAGGCATCGATGGTGTGGATGGGCGTGATGGAGTTGGGTTGGCCTGGGGTAGGGTTGATCGGCTTCCGGATCCATTGTGGCGCAAGGGGGGGTAGCCTGGCCGATGGGGGTTGTCCTGGTGGCAGGTGCAACCTCAGCGTGGTGTGGATGGTTTGGGAGAGGATGCGTGAACGGTCCTGTCACAGCCTCTCGCGGGGTGTCGTGGTGACACGTTGGTGCATGGGAACATGTGTGGGGCTGTGTCTTGTGGGTACAGTTGTACACCTTTGATCAGAGTAAATCTATTCGAATAGCCGCGCCCACAGATATGGGCGATTGGTCAAGACTCACCATGATTAGTCTCACCATTACTTAATTAACTTGACTTAATGGAACTGGTATAGTTCAATTAATCAACCTTTTACTGTTTTGCGAAACTACTGTTTGCAATTGCTTTTATGCAAACAAACCTCTGGCCTATCTTTGTCTCCCGTGCATTGTGCATATTTATGGGTATGATTTGTTGAGTACTATGGGTGGTGCTCAGTCTTGCTCCTTTTTCCCCCCTCTCAGTGGTGGAGTACATGTCTGACGAGGACCATCAGGAAGACTAGGCTGGCTCCGCCGTCAAGATGCCTATGGAATGAAAGCCTCCGCTTGGCTAGCTGTATATAGGCTTTATTTGTCTTTCCCGCAGCATTTATGTAAGACCATTTTATTATGTTTTTAAGACACACTCTGTATGGCAACTTGGTATTGTGTACCCTGGCTTTCTTGGACAGGGATTTAATACACAGAAATGTTCAGAATTCTGGTTATGAATTTCCTGTTAACCGCAGAAAACCGACCGTTTCTGTTTTTCCTTCAGAAAAATAAATCCAAAAATCAGTTAAATACCTGGTTTGACTGGTTCAGTGACCGTTTGACCTCAGAATAAAAATCTGAGACCTATTCCTGACTCCTTGAATTATTCAGAATCCATCCGCGCCAGTTTCGTCGCGATCTGAGCATCCGTTGATGAAACCCTAATTTTAACTCTAGGGTTTTCGCTCAACGCGACTTCAGAAAAATCCCAAAATTTCTTCCATAATTCCTCTTTTAATATTCTGTGCACTTTTTGAATTTTTGGTATTTATTTGGAGTTATTCGCTTATTTATTTTATTTGTGTATCGATAGATTCCGCCGCTGCAGATCCAATCGAGGAGTCCGAGTCCGCAGCTGACGCGTATGCCTACGCAGTCGTAGGAGGAGACAATTGGTACGACTACACCGATCCCGAAGGCAAGTCATGCACCCTTTGAACAAGAATTGAACCCAATCTGGAGCTAGGTCATATTTTGGGTAGAGTACTACCTTGAAGTACTTAAATAGGATGCATGAGTTAATTTTCTAAAGTATTTCGAAATAGAGAACACCTTTTACGTTATATTGTTATATGTTGCCATGCCTTGTATTGAGCCTAATATATACCTTTGATACCCTAGGTTAATCCTGTTTATTATGAACATGTTGAATAGTATATGAAACTGTTATTTTATGTGATAGTTTTGGAAGTATATGTTATATTTAAAGTTTTAAGGACATAACCCCCTTGTGCCAGTATAAGTGACATAGTTAGCGCCCATCCGTACGATCGAGGTATTCGGACCTAGTGTGTATTGCTCCAGTGAATTGAACTTCTGCAGCCATTCAGTGTATTGGCATTTTTGGCTTTAACGTGTGTATGGCCACTGAGTGATGTAAGATCATTTGATTATATGAGTGTGGGTGCCCTTTTGCGGTCTTTGAGGACTGCGTGTTCCTCCTAGTCATGCAATAGTGGGTGGACGAGTCGTCGGGTTGGTGCACACCCTCGCGAAGGCCAAGTTGAGGCCAACAGGCGTCTTGTCCTATAACCTACTAGGCAGAATAGAGATGAGCTTGGGGCAGTACCACACTTTGTTATCTTCAGCCTGGCTAGCTGTGGGTATCGTGCGGGTAAAGCTGGGTAGACGCTGCAGAGTCATTTGGTATTCGAATACGCCATGCTCCCGGTTAATGGAGATATGTCTATGGGTGAATCCAGAGTAATGGCATGAGTAGAATTGTGATAATGGTTTAAATTATGAGATGACATGTAATATTAAACCCTTTAAAACTAAATTTGTTTATCAATTGGGATGTTTGTGAACTACTGATAAGGTTTAGAGTTAAACCAGTTCCTTCCTTTGTTATATCCTGCATTACTATATATTTCCCTGCATGGCTTGCGGAGTACTTGTGTACTCAGTCTTGCATATTTTGGGCTCCAGCCACTCCAGAAGAAGTTGCCTGCCATCTTTCACTGGGAATCCTCACAAAGTCTTGGATAGCTAGTCGGCTCTCTCCTTGTAGGCCAATATGGTGCAGGTATTGCTGCTGCTAGATAAAATTGAAGTCCTAAAGGAGAAAGGATTGACATGGCATATGGTGGCTCAAACCTTCCAAATTCATCACACACAGCCCCTGAAGGCCAGGATCCACCCTGGATATGAATACCAGTAAAAAAGTGACCCAACTCGGGAGTGCGCTGACTTCGTCAACTAGGATATGGTGACAGATACTCTACTATACTACTTTGTTAGTGGTGTAGTAGAGACGCTGACAAAGCCCGCAAGCCTTATCGTCTAGGCAGGCCAAGGCCAATTGTAAGCTCTCAACATCTGGCCATCTTGATATTTGCCTGTGATGATTGCCATGAAGCTGAATTATCTGAGATTACCTTCATATAAATTGTTTGTACGAGAATGCCGCCTTTGAATCAAATCCTCCCAACCAGCCGGCTAGGGAATAAAGGAAAAGGCCAGCTAGCCCATCAGCCGATCAACCTAGCTCTAAAAGAGCTGAGAAGCAACATATGAAGGACCAGGCCAAGAAAAAGGACAAGCTAACTAAGGTCAGGCGGTCCAGCCCCAAAGAGCGAGGCGACGCACTTAGCTGAACCATAGGCCTCTCCTAGTCAGGATGCCACAGGGCCAGCTAAAGATCCAATTGCTGAGCCCACCATAGAGCCAATACCTCCAGAAGACCCAAGGCCACCAACCCCGTCTCCTCCAGCATCACCCTCTTCTGAAGAAGGTGGTTTCCCTAGGATTGGAGCTCCACCACCCAACCCACCCAAGGTGTTTCACTAGACTAATCCAGATGGGGGCGTGGACTCCATAACCCTGGACGAAGAATCGGCCAAAAAGGAGCGGATTGAGCTGTACGAAGCTACTATCAAGGCTTCACAGCAGGTCCATGTAGGCAGACCGTCTTGGCTTGACTCAACAGTGTTGTTTGTTGAGATTTTGTATTGATCATCTTTTGTCTTCTTACTGAAAATTGCTGATCGATCTGAGAAGTTAAGCCAAGCATTTGCCTTGCTTACTCCTCAAATTACCCAATATGCTCAGCTCCATGCAGAGAAGAATGAGCTGGAATGCACCAGCAAGGAGAGGGAGGCCTGGCTGAGGGACTCGATAAACCAGCTGTGGGACGAGCAGTGGGAAAAAATTGGGACCATCAGAGATAAGTATCTCTTCTGCCTGAGTAGCTCCACGTACCCTCAATAGATTGCTGATCTTGGAATCTTGTTTGGCTGTAGCTCATGAGACTAAACTCCATAATTAGTCCCTGGAAATAGAGCGTCTGAAGAAACAACTCAATGAGCTTGAAAAAGCAAAGTCCAAGGTTGATGCCGAGTTTGAGAATAAGTTGCTTGTCTGCTTCTAAACTGTAGCCAGCTTGATACTTGAGTTCCCTTATAGCCTTTCTTTGGATGGTAGACTATAATTAAGGTTAATGCGTAGGCGCAATTCAGCTCCTTCGGCGAAGAAATCAAGGCAGTAGAGAACTTGTGGAGTGCCATAGTGGACTCGATGAAGTTTCTATTGGATATCATGCAGTCGGGTCAAGCCGAGTCCAGCTCGAGTACTCCTACCCAAGTGCTTCAACAACTTCAGGACACTCCAGCGGTCTTGAAGGAATTTGCCACAGAGCACGCCACCCTAGGGATTACCCAGGCCCTTGCCATGACCAAGTCTTTTTACCCCTGAGTGGATATTGAGGCAATCGGCGAGGGGTTAACTGAGGGCACCACTCTAGAGCAAGGCCGCGAGCTGATCAACCAGGCAAGGCCCACTGCACGAGCGATAGCTGAAGATTTACCGCTGTAATTGCTCTGCTCCAAAAAACAAACTCCTTAAGTAGTCTGTGTATGAGGAAAACAATTATGATCTGTATATGTTGTAAATGCATGTGTTTGCAAAATCTGCCCCGAGTGCTTGCTTTATTATAGCCAGCATTATTTTTATCCAACTAGCTAAACTGTACCGAGTGTTGAGAACCAACTTTAAAAAGCGTTTATCTCATTAGTCTATACTCGGTAGGAGTTAGCATGATCGTTATAAGACTTCATGACTTAGATAAAACAGACTCGAATTATAGCAATGACAGAAGATGTGTTATCACCATGTAGCCCCCGACTCACTACTTGGTTGAAACAATCGGCGTAGTGAGTCAGAGTAGAAAACTTTATTTATATATATAAATTGAGTACAATGCTCAGGTATAGAAAAGACGTAGTTGTTCTATGTTCCATGAGTTGTTGACTAGGATGCCATCTTCAGTCTTTAGTCAGCAAGCCCCCGGGTGTGTCACCTCAGCGATAATGAACGGCCCCTCCTATAAGGGAGATAATTTGTGCCTTTCTTTGGTGGTTTGAATTTTTCTCAATACGAGATCTCCCACCAAAAAGGCATGGCCATAGACATTACGACTGTGATAACGTTGTAGGCCTTGAAGGTATCTTGCCGACTGGATTGTTGTGATGTCCCTTGCTTCCTCCAACTGATCGAGCTCAACCAATCGGTCTTCATTTGATTTGTCCTCTGAGTGGGCCCGGACTCATGAAGAGCCGAACTCCAACTCGGTTGGTAACATAGCCTCAGAACCAAAGACTAGGAAGAAAGAGGATTACCCTGTTGCCCGACTAACCATGGTCCGTAAGGACCAGATAACAGATGAAAGTTCTTGCACCCACCGCCCTGCATATGGTCAAAGTCGGTCGAACACACTTGCCTTGATGCCTTGTAAGACCATGCCATTTGTGCGTTTGACCTGCCCATTGCTCCGTGGGTGAGCCACAGAAGCATAACAAATCTTGATGCCGAGTTCATCACAAAAATCTTGAAAGATGCAGCTGGTGAACTGAGTGTCGTTGTCCATTATGATGTGATTGGGAACTCCAAACCGATAAATAATACCCATGATGAAGTCTTTTGCCTTGGCCACAGTGATGTTAGCAATGGGTTTTGCCTCAATCCACTTTATGAACTTGTCCACCGTGACAAACAAGTGTGTGAACCCTCCTGGTGCTTTTTTGAATGGCCCGACCATGTCGAGCCTCCAGACTGCAAAGGGCCAAGGTATTGGGATTGTCTGCAACTATTGATGTCGATGTTTTACACCGGCAATGAGAATATGGGGCTACTCGTGAGACCTAAACATGATGGATTGCAAAGGAACAGGAAACAATTTATACTGGTTCAGGCCCTCGAGATGATGTAATACCCTACGTCCAGTTGTGGTGTATTTCCTTTGAGGTTTCTTCGGTGGGATTGTTCTTCTGCCCTCAGGGGGTGCCTTGCCTCCCCTTATATACCGGGGGACAGGGTTACAGGGTAGGAATCCCAGTTGGACTCTGACCAAGGGATTTCCTTCTAGGAATACAACGTGCCCGACTAGGACTATATCCTTTCCTTGTCATGCAAGGTAATACATACCGTGTCCTATTGAATCCCTAATTATAAGGTTAGGGACATCCTCTATCTGAGTGGCCCTAATGCTTCTCATGAGGTACCTGGGGCCCATGGCCTCCATAGCAGCCCCTGAGACCTTCATAATTGAGTCATAGCTGATGCTGAGTGCTCATCCTCCTTGGAGAAAGCTTCTCGAGTGCCTTGCTCCCGAGTACTCGTTTTCCGAGTGCTTCTTCTCCAAGTCTTGCTTCATATCGGCTGGCAACGAGGCTATGAAGGGCTCCATGGAAAAATATGAATAGTATGCGTCGAATAGGCGCACCTATTAGGTGTAGCCCCTGACTTTGTGCTTAATTGTGAAACAATTAAACATAAAGTCAAAAAATCTTTAACCTTTCAGTCTTTCCTGAGTAGTATACTACACGGAAATTAGACTCTTTAGCATCATGTTAGCTAGAAGAATTTTTGCTCAGGGCAATTTTTGGCTAAGAATGTAAGCCGAGTACCACTTCTTGGATTTTAACCTAATATGCGGTCAGGTGTACTTGAGAGATACCTTCATCTCCAATTTTAATGGAGACCAGCTGTCGATCCTTATAAGGATATATCCTCAATACCTGATAAATAATTCAGATATCTGAACACATGTGTCCAACAATTAGGCTTTCATGAAGCATATCCGATTATTTAATCGATTTCTGTTAATAGCATTTGCACTGTGATTTTAACATAGCCAGTAGTCGGTTCAATAGAGCATGCCATTTAGAAACTCATGTCTTGTGGCCCAGTACTGAATTAGTCGGCCCAAGCCTACTTATCAGCACATGCTTTATAAAGTAGGGAGAGAGAAAAGATTCCCCCTTTTTCTCCAATCCACCAATTGTTTCGTCTTCCAACTTCTGCGCCCAAATTTCACGCTCCACCTCGCTAGGGTTCGCTATAGCCTGTGTCCCCCACTTGACACTCACCTGATTCTGCTCCACCACATCCATTCCAAGCCTCCACAAGTCTTTCCCCCAAATTTTCTCACCTCTAGCAATGCCGAAAGCCCCATTTGAGATCCCTGAGATGACCGCCGGAGTCTGGCCGATGTCGGACTGTAGCCCGGTGAAGTTGAAGCTATTGGATAATAGATTGATGCTGTAGTGACAAGATGTCATCCATTGATGCACCCCAGAAGAGGAATCCATGCCGGTGCCCAAATTTGGTGAGACCGTCGTCTTCTCCTCGTTCTTTGATTGCGGTCTTGCCCTCCCTTTTTCGGATTTTTTTTGCCAACTTCTGTCTTTTTATCAAATAGAGTTGGTGAATTTGAATCCCAACTCTATCCTGCACATCTCCATCTTCACCACTCTATGCGAAACCTTTCTAGGGGTCAAGCCCCATTTCAATCTCTTCCAGTACTTGTTCCACATAAAGCCCTAGCCATCCAAGAACAAGATCCAAACCATGGGGGGGGGGGGGCGGTCTCCAACTTAGGAATGAGATGAAGAAAACTTATCTCAACGTTCCTTTGAAAACCTCCCTCAAGGACTGGCATAGAGAATGGTTCTACTGTTCTAATCTCGAGCCTTCTCTATTGCTTTTCACTGGTTCTCCACCAACAGTTTTGCCCAGCTGGTCTTCAGTGCCAAATTATGAATAAATGGGACAAGTATACCAATTGATGGAGAAAATCGACCTCCTGAACAGCTCGGGGCTGATTGGTCCCGAGGTGGCGAGGTGCTTCCTAAACCGCCGCACTGGACCTCTGAAGGCCAGGAGCCACTTTGGCTGGGACTACCAAAGCAAAGATGATCCCAGCTGCAAATACCCAGACGTAGCCGACAAGAACAAGGTTACTGATACCCTGCTTGGCTTCTTCGTCAATGGGGTAGTAGAGACAGAGGACGCAGAACGCGCCCCCATGCCCTATAGCCAGAGCAGGCCTCGGCCACAGGTAATCTTGAAAGATTGATATTGGATTGTCATCCTTCTATGATGAATATTTTTGGATATCTGTCTTGGATTGTTCTGCAATGCATGATCTATGTTGTTGAAATACTTGCAGGATTGTGTGGAGTTTGATTATGACTCCCAAAATTAGCTAGCCACAAAATCGAAGAAACAGCCAGCCAGCCCTTTTGCTGCCCAACCGAGCACCAAGAGGGCTGGGAAGATGCCAATTGAAGACCTAGGCAAGAAGAAGAAAAGCACGCCGAGTGCAGCGCCGGGGAGCCGGAAGATCAAGGATCTTGTCAGTTTAGCTCCCAGGCCGACAAGCCCAAGACCGGTGTCACCAAGCCCAAGGCCAGCGCTGCTGAGTGCCTCGACTCCCCAGTCGACTGCATTAGGAACAGAGCCAACTGGGGCCAAATTGCCACCGCCGACTACCGAGCCGACTGGCCCGATAGCCGGCAGCTCTCCGCCGCCAAGCGGGCTATCAAGCCCCTCGCCGAGATCTTCTGGAGCTCCCCTATGGAAGTTCAAGACTTCCAAGAGGTAAGCAATCTTCAATCTTCTAAGAATCTTGAATGATATGGTAAATGTATTGATATTCGCCATATTGTGCAGGAAGTGAGTTGACATAGATCCCAAGGGGACTACGCTAGCAGCTCCTGCCACCGAGCCCATCCTAGCCGAGCCAATGCCAGCAATTTCACCTGCCGAGCTAAAGGCTGCCCTAGCTGCTGAAGCTGAAGCAATCCTGACAGAAGAGTTACTAGCGCCGGCTAACCAGGAAGTGAATGCTAAAGCTACTACTCCAGCCCCCGAGCAGATCACTGAAGATCCTGCAGCTGCCGAACTCAGGGCTAGGACCCCATCGCCAGCAATATCATCGTCTTCTGATGAAGGAGATCTCCCTAGACTCGAAGCCCCTCCGCGCAACTTCCCAAGGACATTTTATTGGGTCACCCCTGAAGGAATTTCAGAGAGCTACGAGCACGATGAGCAAGCAACATCGAGGGAGCACAGAAATCTTATACTTGCTACAATTGCTGCATCCAAGGGAGTCTAGGTATGTAGTGAATCTCGCCATGTTAGGTTCTTGACAGTTTTCGTTGATCTGGTATTCTGAGCAGAAGATCGTCGATCACTCTGAGAAGATGAATAAGGTCCTAACCGAGCTCGCCCCCCAGCTCCAACAACTGCGCCAACTCTAGGTCGCCAAGGACGACCTGGAGCGGACTAGCCAAGGGAGGGGGACATGGCTGAGGGGATCGGTAGACAAGCTCAGGGATGAAAACTGGGCCCAAGCTGAAAAATTAGAAGTAAGCCCAATCTTGAGTTCTTGACTGTTTTGATTTGTAGCCCTCGAAGCCGAGCTGAAAGCCTAGGCAAAAGAGAGGGAAAAGCAAGATGAGAAGCTGAAGGAAGTGGAGAAGGCCAAAGCCAAGGTGGAGGCCGACTATGCCAGTAAGTCTCCCGCTTGACTATGATCTTGGCTTGACTGCTTGTTTCTCTAACTGCGTGTCTCGGCTAACAAATATTCTTGTTGATGCATCTGAATAGCTTCAAAAGCCAACACCCAGATTCAATTTGGCGCCTTCGCAGAGGAAATCAAAATGATCAAGGAGTCACGGGAAGTCCTCGTTGGATCCATGAATGGGCTCCTGGACATCATGCAACCTCACTATCCCGGGACCAGCTCTAGTACCATCACCTAGGTGCAAGAACACCTAAGCAAAGCTCCAAGTATCTTGAAGAAGTACTCGGATGAGCGTGTAGCTGTCAGTGTTGCCCAAGCTCTCGACATGACCAAATCGATCTACCCTAGGGTAGACATCGAGGCCGTCGGTGAGGGTTTTGCCGAGGGGACAACTTCTGAAGAGGCGCTGGAGCTGATCAGCCAGGTGAGGCCAACCACGGATGCAATAGCCAAGGACCTGGGCATGTAAAAACAGAACGATTATGCAGTCGGTGACTATTGATGAGCATATACAGCTTTTGTGAAGGCTTGTATAAATATCTTGTAAAGTACTGCCAAGTACTTGCTTATTCTGAGTCATCATTTACTTTACTCGACTACGTAGTCTGCACCAAGTAGATCGAGAGGAACTTAAGAAAAAACGTTCACCTCTAAGAGATATACTCGGGCAAACATAGCATAATCATTGTAGAACTTCATAACTTAGATAAAACAAGCTTGACTTTTATTAACAAGGCACATAATACATGCAGCCACTGACTCACTACTCGGTTGGGACAAGCGATGTAGTGAGTCAGAGAAAAAAAACTTTATTCATATGTATAGAAGAAATACAAGACTCAGGAATAGAAATGACGTAGCTATTCTATATTCCATGAGTTGCTGACTAGGGCACCATCTTCAATCTTTAGTTGGTAGGTGCCCAGACGTGTTACCTCAGTGATAATGAATGGCCCTTTCCATAAAGGTGATAGTTTATGCCTGTCTTTGGTGTTTTGTATTTTTCTCAAGACAAGATCTCCCACCAAAAAGATGCGGCCATGAACATTTTGACTGTATAACAACAAAGGCCTTGAAGATACCTTGCCGATTGGATAGTTACGATGTCCCTTGCTTCCTCCAACCGATCGAGTTCGACTAGTCAGTCTTTGTTTGATTTGTCTTCTGAGTAGGCCTGAATTCACAAAGAGCCAAACTCCAACTCGGTATGAGTAACATAGCCTCAGCACCAATAGACTAGGAAAAAAGGGGATTGCCTTGTTGCCCAACTAACCGTGGTTCTTAGAGACCAGAGAACAGATGGGAGTTCTTGTACCCACCGCCCTGCATATGGTTGTAGTCGGTCGAACACCCTAGCCGTGATACCTTGTAAGACCATGCCATTGGCATGTTCGACCTGCCCATTACTCCGTGGGTGTGCCACAGAAGCATAATAGATCTTGATGCTGAAGTCGTCACAGAAATCATGAAACACGCCGCCAGTGAACTGAGTATCGTTGTCTGTTATGATGCGGTTAGGAACTCCAAATCGGTATAAAAGAATGATGATGAAGTCCTTTGCTCGTGCCGCTGTTATGGTAGCAACGGGTTTTGCCTCGATCCATTTTGTGAATTTATCCACTGCGACGAACAAGTGTGTGAACCCTCCTGGCGCTTTCTCAACCATGTCAAGCCCCCAAACCGCAAAGGGCCAAGAGATTGGAATTGTTTGAAGTTCTCAGGCTGGAAGATGTGTTTGCCATCGCATAGAATGGCAATCCCCTCGCATGTGTGAACTATGTCTTTAGCATCTGTTACCGCAGTCGGCTAGAAGAAACCTTGTCTGTAAGCCTTTCCGACTAACGTCCTTGAGGCAACATGGTTGCCACAAATACCCGAGTGGATCGATTGTAGAATCTGCTTGCCCCCTCGGGTGTGTGAACACAGCACATGAGGACTCCGGATGTGCTTTGACAGTAAAGGTCTTCTCTGACTACAAGAAAACATTTGCTTCGATGTTTAATCCACTGTGATCTTCTGGGAGTTCGCCATCCAAAAGGAATCTGATGATTGGAGTCTACCAATCTTGAGAGATGATTAGCGCTTCATTTGTTGCCAGGGTAGGTTCAGCTCCCGACTGTTCAAGCACTGGTTTCTTCTTGATTGATGGCTCCAATAGTTGCTCGACAAAAATCCTAGTCGGGACTACTTCTCGCTTGGATCCCATGTTGGCCAATTCATCTGCAGCTTTGTTGTATTGTCACAATACATGAGTTATCTCCAGCCCATCGAACTTGTTTTCTAGCTTTTGTACCTCTTGACAAGATGCTGCCATAGTATCGTCGAGACATGTCTAGTCTTTCATGACTTGGTTGACCACGAGTTGAGAATCCCCGTATGACTAGTCGCGGATGCCAAGTGATATGGTAAGCGGAACCTATGAATGAGTGCCTCGTATTCGGCACATTGTGGAAAGCCGGAAGTGAATCTCAGAGAACGTACTTCAGTTTTTTGTCCAGTGGGTGATGTCAGCACGACGCCAGCCCCTGCATCGTCGATCCGTACAGAACCGTCGAAGTACATCGTCCAGTACTCTAGCTTGTCTGTGTGGTATCGTCTGGACTTCTGTCCACTTGGCCACGAAGTCGACTAGAGCTTGAGACTAGATTGCTGTCCGTGGCTGAAAAATGATGTCAAACGCCATCAACTCAAGTGCCCATTTAGCGATTCTGCCAGTGGCCTTGCGGTTGTATTAGGACGTCCCGAGAAATGGATACGATGTGACAATAGTTACTTGATGCGACTGAAATAGTGCACCAACTTTCGGACAGTGATGAGTAGGCCATATAACACTTCTGGACTTGAGGATATCTCATCTTGGAGTCGGTTAGGCTAAGACCTCGCGTAATGAAGTAGCTGGCCTTTATTTTCTGTATAGCCCTCGCCATCAAGCTCAACTACCAGCACCGTGCTAACTAGTTGACTAGTCTGCTAATGTATAACATTAGTGGTTCTGGGGCATGGGTGATGAACCAACACTGGTGGTGAAAAATATGTGAAAATTTTTTGACTACGAAGCTTGCTGTGGCTTTGGGATCTAATAGAAATGTCCGCTTTCTATCAATATTAAGCCATGCCCGTACACTTAAGCGAAAATGAAAAAGTGCACAAGCATTCCTAATGTAGCTTAAGTCAGCTTATTGGACGTCCTTCTCTCGTTGCAAGGTCAAGTTCCATATAGTATATTTCCTAGGATTGCACTCTATGTATAGCAATGAAGCGAACAGTTAGCTTCCTAAACGACACCGAAGCACACTATCGGAAAATAACTTCATCTTGAAGCATCCAAGCGCTTCAAAAAGTTTCTTCCAAAACTCACATGAGAATCTCCTGGAGATGCTGAGACCACTCACACACCCATTCACTGCACGCGAGTTAGTGTGAAAACACCATCGAATTTCGTAGAGCCATCGCCCTCGGTAACCTCCATACAAGCATATGCCTCACCGACAGAGAACAATGGACCTAACTTGCAACCGCACTTGATTAAGATATGATAGCAGCTCGCAGACTTGCCTTGTACAATAACGAATATACATCTATCAGGCAAACTTATCTCTAAAAGGAGATCCATGGGCGTTATTCGTGGACTCCTACCTGTACCCCTGTCCCCAGTAGAGAAGGGGAGCAGGGCACCCCTTGAGAGAAAAGAAATCACACATCACACAGATTCATCATTAACCACCACATATTTCCTCAAAGAAACATCACACTGGACGTAGATATTACCCACATTGAGGCACTAACCAGTAAAATCTTTTGTGTCCTTGCAATCCACGAGTCGATCCAACGAGTAAGCCCATATTTCATTATAACATTGTAAAAACTCGACATTGCGTGCCAAGGCTTCGTGAATCAACCACACTCGATGATTCGACAATCGGAGTTCAACGGCGGCAAATTCTCCCCTGATATACAATAACTTTGAAGCCTCACTCGTCGCCGACCAGATTTGCAATTCTGCACCTTGCGACTCGACTGATCCAATCTACCAAGAACACCCACCCAAGCCAGTCAGCCCACTCGCGCCTGCACACTCACGTCAACTTGCTCGACTGATACCTCCCACCCATATCTTGTGTCTCAAACAACTCTTCTCCTTCTCGTCCACTGCCACTTGCCTTGAGCCGCCGGGGTCGGGCTAGGCAAGTGGAGAGAATCATCAACTTTGCAGACTCGACAACGCCAGGATCTACACCCCACTCAGGCAAACCCGACCTCACGATCATCGACACAGCCCAAAGCCGTCCAGATATCTAGGGGAGGCAGAGTCGTTCTCATCCGATCAACACCGGATCTACTCCAAGTCGACGCAGTCGACCACCATGACACAGCTGGCGAGCCTCCTTCTCCGCCCACAAAATCTTCCTGGCGCTCATAAGCGGTACCACTCCCTTAAAGGCGCGACTAGCGAGCAGCAGAAGAAGAGCACGCTGACTACAGTAAACACAGGAGAAGACCAAATGCCTACACGCTAGATGAGCCCCAACGGACAACCTAGTGCAGCTGGTGGACTCATCCTACAAATCCTCCAAACCAAATCGACCACACGTCTTCATACACATCAACAAAAGATCGTGGCGTTCAACCTACTGGATCACTCTACTCCCTGATCACCCAGGCCCACCCTGACGATATCAAGATAAAACCAATCCCACCGCGCTGCATATCAACAGCATCAACGGGCGAACACTCATGATTCGACAACAAGTCAGCTTCCCCAATGCATTCTCATCTACCTCAAAGCGACCTGAGTGTCAGGCTCTATCGCTGCACCGAAGCACACCAAACTCACTCAGCAAACCCAACAACAACCGCTGTCGAAGCGACTGATCAGACATTCAGACTCCTAGCAACATAGGCGTGACCTGCGGCAGACATCAAATGCTCGACGCCCCGAACAAGAAGCAGCAACACCCATACTGAAGACAAAACAGTCTTCGCCTCCACCACGACAGTCGCCACCTATTCAGAGTCGAGCCCTCATGAAGAGCAAGAATACACCTCACCCAGACTACAACAGGTGATAACATCGTGTTTCAAGCTAAACGGAAATCAAAAAATAGACCAATACCATCCTGAGTCCTGCTCATGTCTACACCCTAGCAATCCGAGCAAGCCGAAGGAGATCACAAAGAATGGCTAACTACCTTCCTATTCGCTCTAGCCGACTCGGCGAGACATGCTAATGGGACTCCCAACAACCAATCGCTCCGGCTGAACTCCAGAATGCTTTCACGCCAACTGTCAGGGAACATACGATACCTATCTTCCAGACAACCTAATCAGTACATCAAAGAAAGAACGAGTCCCTTCGTGACCATCAAGAGTTTCTAAGAAGCAGAACTCAATCCCGAAGATCAAGATGAGTCGTCATCGCTGCCTTTGAAAAGGAAGTCAAAGACACCTCTCATGCATTCACTCGAAGCCTCCCAACCTCTGTCAAGGCCTATCAACATGCGAACAAGTACGTCGACCAGCCACCTGTTGCTGAGCCCTGATACAAGAAGACACCAGACAAAGAAGCGCCCGAAGACACATAGACGCGGCCCCACTAAGCAGGAACTGCAACCCCAAGTCGACACCATTGTGCAGCCGTCACAAATGTTCCTTCGACCCCTACAACTAAATTATCAAGAACAAACAAGATTGACATGTTCGGGGCTCACAAGCTAAATGCAAGGATGCCATCCCCACTTCCCAAAACACCAACACGGCTAAGTCGGCGCTTCCTGATAATATTTCCCACTGTCCTCCCAATGCCACACTGCTTACCAACCTAATAGGGGTGTACCCAAGCTGCCACACTTTTTTTTTCTGTTCTTAGCTCTTAAAGATGCAAAAGACCAGTAGCATAAATTCCAATCCGTTCGGAAAACTTTGCTCCACGAAAGACCAAAATTCCAAGTCACCCAACGCGGCATTGTCTGGGAAAGACCCATCGAGCCAAACCCTAGACACTAAGGGCCTTATATAGTCGAGTAAAAGCAGCTTAAACGTAAGGATCAATACTCGCGGAAAATTAATATCATAAGAGAAAACTCGTTTTATTTACATATAGTTGAAAATACAATTTATTCGGTTTGATTGTTTTCATCATCAGATGCTAACCTTCATCATATCTCATAATGCAGGGCCATTCGGCGTGTACAGGAACTCAGCTTGAGGCCATATCCCACGGCTCAGGGACTGAACCCATTTGCCCAAAATACTCGGAATGCTCC
>RYFJ01002637.1:0-58736 GCA_003991445.1 Oryza meyeriana var. granulata
GACTCTTCAGCGTCCATGTCGGCTGGAATATGTTGCCATGGCAACTTATTGGCCAGATGTAGGCCGAGTCCTACCGTTTCCCATGTGCACGCCACAATTTTCTTGGATATGAAAGATTTGTTGCACCAGAATAAAGTACGGTAGCGGTATTGAGTTCACAGAAACATACCCAGTCCAACTTCCGGTGCGGTCTGCGCCTCTCCCACGGAGACATGGTTGACGCGCCTTCATCACCATGCTGATTGGCGTTTGGGTGATGGGGAGCTGCGGCCTAGATCATTCCCTCGGCTTTGGACACTTGTGACGAAATGGCCCGGTTATTGCAGTATAGCAAACGTAGCTCTTGCCTCGTGTCTTTCGTTCTGATCTGCATGATAAACTGGCGCCATCAGTGGCGTTGGGAGCGGACTAACGTTTGTGCTGCCCGTGTTGCTGCTGTGCTCCTAGAGTGCCGCCGGTGGAACGGGCGCAATTGACGGACGATCTGGTGGCCGGTCCACTTGCTGGCTCCAACATCATCCGCGGCCTACTAGTGTTGCGCTTGATGAGCCCGGACTGGGGCGCTTCTCTTGCGATCCACCTGCTTGTGTTGGCTTCCTAGCGATCGCTTTATCCCCAACTTTGACGTCTGGGTAATGCTTGAGAGAAGCTGATTGGTCAGCTCATCGTTACCGTCAAGAACCTTTCTTGCCTCTGCGTCGGTGCGGATATCTTCAGCGCGTAGCGCGCCAACAGCGGATTGAATCATGGAGGTATTCTGTGACGTCCGGTCCCTTGGTACCAGTCTCTAAACTCCCTTTTCTTCTGTGCCAATCCCGCGGGAATTTTGAGACTTTCGGAGAATTGGTGGGCAGATCTGCCCCAAGTGACTTCCGTGGTAGCGGGCAGTCCCAGGAAGTTGTCCCACAGTGATATGTGGGATTGGAGTGGTGAGTAGCGAAAGCGACCTTCTTTGGTCGGCTGCACTGGGGAGTTGAGCTTCTTCTGTTGCCATAGCCAGTTCGTTGGTATCCATCGGGTTGTGTGCTAGAGAAAGTTGGCGGCTGACATCAGGAACTTAGGCAGTTTTGGATGAAGGGGCAATGGCCGGGTTGTGTGGTTGCTGGTGGTTGCTGTGGAGGTTGTTTTCTGCTACATCTGTTGCATCATCTATGGACATCTGGTCTGATTGGGCTATAACTGTGCCCAAGGTGGGTTAATCCGGTAGTGGTGGTGCACGTGGTTGGGTGCTCCTCGATTCTGAGGTGCTCCTTCTCGTTGTTGGGGCCACTAGCGTCATGGGCAGCAGGGCACCGCTCCTTGTGTTCACATCTAAAGAGGAGAGGCAGCAGGGAGGGAAGAAGAAAACCAGGTGGCTCAGAAACAAGAGTGATCGATTAGTGGCTGAATTAAATTACTAAAATGTCTCTTGTTGGAAACATGCGGGAAAAACAGTTCAACTCTAATTTACGACGGACATCAAACGACAATACGTGCCACTAACATAAACAAAAAACATTCTAAATTACAATGACGGACATCAAACTAAGAAAACGCACAGAAATAGGGTGGCGCTCTAATGCTACAGCGGTTCTGCGGTCATCAGAGTTGTACTCCGGTCTTGCTCGTCGCGCCCTCTCGTGTCAGTGCAGCTCTGATCCGCCACAAATCACCCTTCCGTGGGCCGAATACTGTCTCGGTGGCGGGTGCGGGACCGCTGGAGGAGCTGCTGTCGTCGGTTGGAGGTGAAGCCCCCGTGGATGCTGGTGCATCCCTAATGAGCCATCGTCGCAGACCCACGCTGATCCATCCACGTCGGTTCAGTGTGATACTCTGGGGTGGAGCTGGTGGGGGTGTGGTGGGCGTGTGGCCATCCCTGGGGCAACTGAACATGCACAGGAGGATAGGGAGTCCTCTTCCTCGGAGTCAGCCTAATCCTGGCTCCACGGGTGGCGCTGTCCTTGAGTTTCCGCGACCTCTTCTTCAGGGCGGTCGCATCTGGTTCTAGGGTCCCATGATGGTCATCCTGTTGGCGTCCTCCGGTCGTGAGCTGCACGCACCAGTTTAGCGTGCATGTAGTTCCATGGCCAACATCGCCGCCTCATGTAGACGATGTGTGGTATCATTCTCATTGTCGCTAGCTGAAACAACACACTGTAGTCTGATAGTGCGCCCGGCAATGGAGGTAGCGGGTAAGCAGTGGTGCGGAAGTAGCATGGTGCCCCGACGTAGGCTCTCCAATAGGCGGAAGCGGCTCCTGGCAGGCGTGGCTGAAGGTGCACCACCAACCTCGACCTCCATAAGCAGGCAGAGGTACATCTCACCGGTAACTCCAAACGAACCTGGTGTGGGAGCTCACCCTCCATGGCTCCACTGCAGTGTACTCTGGGCATGATTTGTACCCCAAAGTGAAACTCATCATCCGTAGTTCTTCCACAAAGCCGCCCATGTCTGTGCCACGCTGGTTGGGGAGGTTGTCCATCGATAGAAGACAAGGAGGGGATCAATGTATGCTTAGATCCCAATAAGTAAACAGTAAATAATTTGGAAACAACAATGATTTTATGCAGAGAATAATTTTGTAAGTAAAATTGAGACCGACAAAATACCACTGCCAAAACCAGTTAAGATTCACATAACAATTGCAAAGCAATTAAAAATATTTTATGCATGCCATAAATCATACCTTCCCCTTGATCAACCAGTGTTTTTCCAAAATTTGGACACCTATGCTAACCCATGAATAAAAAATTTTTAACTCCAGATTTAACTTGACTCGAAAGTTTCCATCGAATAAACAGTCAAGATTTTATCCCAATTCGAGAACGAATTCCCACTTTTCCAAAATAACTCAAATGTGCAGAGATATGCAAAAGGAATTTCATGAGGGATCTTACGGTTTCCATTTGGGTGGTCCTACGGTCAGCTCCTCTGATACCAACTTGTGTAACACCAGAAATTCGCACCAAAATTCTGAACATTAATGTATATAAAATCCCTGCCTAGGAAAGCCAGGGTACACAAATCCAAGTGGCCAGACGAGCGGAGTCTTACACTAGAGTAAAATTTATATTCAAAAATGCAGTGGAAAGGTAAAACGTAGACTATAGAAGTGGGTCCTATCAGCAGAATCATCCCACAAGCACTTCGACGCGAAGCCAGCCTAGTCTCGGGACGATCCTTGTCAGACGCGTTCTCCAACACTGAGAGGGGGAAGGGGATCAAGGTGAGTACCATCACCACACAGTACTCAACAAATCACACCCCACATTATGCATATGCACAGGGTACAAGATGAGCTAGGGTTCATTTTGCATAAAGCAAGCTGCAAAGTAGTAGTTCGCAACAGTAAAAGTTGATTTATTAACATATTAATTCACACTGATTAAACGTTATTAATCCACGTTAACAGGCCACCATTCCCCAACTGATTGCTACCACTACGTTCAACCAGTCTCCACTGATGAACGCTAACCATGTTCACCAGACTCCTCCGATTTACTGTTGCACCACGATAACCGGATTCACTGATCTAACGCTAACCACGTTAACCAGTCTCCACGACAACGTTACAACCACGCTGAGCGTTTTTCTTATCAACGCTACAAAACCACGTTGACCAGGCGCGCTGATGATAACGTTACCACCATCGTCCCCACAGGCGTCACTGATAGAGGCGTTACAACTATGCTCACCAGTCTCACACAACTAGCGTTACCCAGCTACCGGTCACCCCGGTCAACTCAACACGTTGACCGGCCTCGACACCTTCCACCACCAGTTTTGGCAAAGCCAGATTCATTGTCTAGGGTGAGACTAATCACGGTGAGTCTTGGCAATGTCCATGACGCAGCGGCGGTAGCTATTCAAATAGATTTACTCTGATCAGAGGTGTTACAACTGTACCGACAAGAGCACAGCCCCCCAATGTTCCTTGTGCCATACATCACCACGATGTCGTGAGAGGCTGTGACAGGACGTTCACAACAACCTCCTACCATCCACACCACGCTGAGGTTGCACCTGTCGATAGGGGCAGCCCATATTGGCCAGCGCTTACCCCCTTGCACTACGGAATCCGGCAACCGGATCAACCCTATCCCGCGGGCCGACCAACTCCATACGCCCACCGCTCTTTCTTCGGTGCCTAGGAGAGAGAAGAGGAAACGCTTCAAGCCCAGCGTTGCCCACGCTGGCTTTTGTGGCAGTACGGGAATTGCCAATGTTGTTCCCGCGAACCGGAACCCTTAATTGCATGGGCTGGGTGACAATCAAAACCATACACCAGAGTCCACCATTTAGGTCCAATTTTAGTAATTTAACCATAACCTATCCAAGTTCCATTTTTGCGACATAAAGTCAGTCATATAAAGAAATAATATTTAATTCCATGTGAGCTATGTCTAAGCATGGCTAAGCATCCTAAGAATTGTAATCTAATCACATTATTACCCAGGTGACAAGGATTGGTTTCAAAACTATGGGCTAATTCCTAACATTGTAAAGGTAACCCCCATACACATGAAATTTAAAACAATACAGTATTATTTATATAATAGCATTCAACAAAAAAAATGGGTACAAGTGATCAAGGTAACTGGGACTTGCCTTGCTCCGCTCAAGGTACTAACTACATTCGAATAATGCGGGAATTACACCGAGTCGGATTCTACAACAACAATACTAACAATTAAAAACAGTACATGGGGCAACAAACATGGACTGAAGTATTTTTAATGAATTTAGGCATTTTTTGGATTTAATGAAATTTGAATGGGACTTAATCAGAAGACTCTAGCTCGATGAATTAGTATGATTTATTGAAGTTTTACTATGATTTTCAGTGCAATATAACTACAAGCGATTTAATGCGCATTAATCCGATTTATGGCGTCACCGAGAGAGAGAGGCGGTGCGACCAGCGGGCCCCAAGTCAGCGGCGCATAGAGAGCCTGGCGCACGGATGGACCGAGTCCACCGCGGCTGGAACGCGGGTGCGCCATGTGAGCGACACACGTGGCGCCAACACGGCGGCCAACGGCGGGCGGCCCCGATCTTCCACCGGCAGATCGGACGGTCCTGGGAACGGCGGCCACGCCGGCCCCCTACACCCGAGCGGGAGGCGGTGGCGCGCACACCGATGGTCGCCGATGAGCGACACACGACGGCGGGCGGCAGCACGCGGAGGGACGAAGATCGGAATGGGGGAGACAGAGGGAAGCCGTTTCTCACCGGCGGCTCCAGCGACAACGCGACGACGACAGCGGGCGACAAAGAAGCGGTGGTGGCTTCGGATGACGTTGCGGCGGACTCCGACGATGGGGGAACGAGCGAGAGGCGGCGGCCGAAGAGTCCTGGAAGATGAGGAGGACGGGAAAGGAGTTAGGGCGGAGAACGGAGACGTGGCGCAGCGGAAATTGCCGGCCGGAGAGGAGACAGAGGGCCGAACTCACCGCCACTCGAGGGCGAGGCGTTCTTGCAGCAGCCTTCGGCCTCATGGAGTGGCGGCGATGGCTCCTTAGCACGGCGGGAGGTGATGGTGGTTGCGGTGTGGCTTGGCGGCATCTGGAGCGACGGCCGGAGTCGGCGAAAAGTGGCGGAGGCTCGAGTGTGCGGTGGCGACAGGGTTTTAGGGCACGGGGAGGCTCGGCATGTTGGGGAAAAGGCGGAGGAGAGTGTGGGGAGGCTTTTATGCAGGCGGGCAAGAAAGATCGAGGCCGAACGGCTCCAATCGAGCTCCAAGTTGAGGACGGCAGCGTCGGGTCGTGTGAGTGATTCCCGTGCAGGAGTGGGGTGAGAACACTGGGGGACTCGGGGGAGTGGGCGCGGACTTGGTCCGCGCCCGTTTGAACCAATGGCGAGCGCGGGAAGAGGCGGGCGTGAGCGCCGATCGGACGGCGGAGGGGATTTTTCCCCTCCGCCCGATTCGGACGGAGGAGGGAGACGATGCTAACAGGCTAGCTCAGCCTGTCAGCGGGGAGGAGCGCAGGTCGCGGGCGATGCGGCCCCTGACGAGCGGGCGCACCCCGTGCAAGTCATCGAGCCACCCCGAGCGCCGCAGAGAGAGAGAGAGCAAGAGCAGGCATGGCGCACGTGCGGGATGGACCGGCCCAGCGCCGGGGAGGAAGAGGCTGGGCTAAATACCTCCCGGTCGCTTTAGCCGACTCGGCGAGGACATGGCTAACAGGACTTCCCAAGCAATCAATCGGCTCTTGGGGAGAACTCCGGGAACATTTCATCACCAACTTCCAGGGAACATACGAGAGGCCATCTTCCGAGTACGACCTATATCAGTTGCGTCAAAGGAAGAACGAGTCTCTTCGTGAATTCATCAAGAGGTTTTCTGAGAAGAGAAACTCAATCCCGAAGATCAAAGGACGAGGTCGTCATCACCCGCCTTTCGAAAAGGAGTCAAGACATCTCGTTCATATGACAAACTTCACGCGGAAGCCTCCACTCTGTCAAGGCCCTATTCGACATGGCAAACAAGTACGCCGACTGCAGCCCACGCTGTTGCTGAGGCTCTCGAAGACAAAAGGCATCCTGACAATAAAAAAAAAAAAAAGAAACCAAAAAAAAAAAAAAAAAAAAAAAAAAGAAGGAAGCGGGAGGGCACCAACGACACGGTCCCAGACTAAAGCCGGGAATCACATCGCAAGTCGGACGGCTTCATTGTGGCAGTCGGTCACAATCGTTCTTCGACTTTCAACAACTGAAGATATCAGAACAACAAGTGACATGCTCGGGGGCTCACAAGCTCAAACGCAAGATGGCATCCCCTCCGAAATACGAATAGCTAAGTCGCTTCTGATAAATATTTCTTCACTCGGCCTTGCCAATTGCCGCTTACAACCTAATAGGTGCATAAAGCTGCACTCTTCTCTGTTTTTGCTCTTAAATGATTGCAAAATACTTGAGTAGCATAAATCCTGATCCGTGAAAAACTTTTGCTCATGAAAGACCGGAACTCAAGTCACCCAAAACGCGTGTCTGGGAAAGAGCGCATGAGCAACTCCGACGCTCGGGGCTATGACTAAGTCGGGCAGAGTGCTTAAACGTAAGGGTCAATAACTCGGGGAAATTAATATAAACAGGAGGAAAAACTCGTATTTACATATATTGTAAATAATTTTATTCGGGTGATTATTTCCATCATCAGATGCTACTCATCCGATATCTTTATAATGCAGGCCCAGCTCCGGATACGGTGAACAGGAACTCAGGGCTGCGAGCCTATTCTCTACGCTCGGGGTTGGACAAGTCTGCCAAAAATACACTCGGGATGCTCCATGGGGCTACTTACTGAGTACTTGCGCCAGTTGGGACGTCATCTTCCTCGGCTACGCTCCATGTGAGCTGACAACCGACTTCCAGCACTAGTCGGGGGTCTTATTCCACTCGGTCAGGTTGGGTACGCCCCCTGAGGGTCGCCTAGCCGAATCTATGCTAATGCGAGGTTCGGGTGCCTAGCTTGGCTATAACTCTGTTGGTAGGGTGCGCCCATGAGGGTCGCCACCGAACCTCTGCTACGCAAGGTTTCGGGTACCTTGTTCGACTTACCAAGTCAGAGAAGACTTACATCGGTCAACAAGATGCATCCGGAGTTTCTCATGCACTGCGTCACACCTGAGGAGGGCAAGTAGATCCTGCGTTATCCCACTCAGGCTTATGTGGCAACCACGTTTGCATCCAGAACGTAAGTCGGAAAGGCTTGCGAATAGATTTTCTGGCTGATTACGGGTTACCAACACCAAAAACTCATCCTGAATGCGATGGATGATACTTCTCTAGAGCTATGCTGGATAGGTCGGCTCAGGCCGGCTTATTTGGTAGCAGCCACCAAGATATGAGTTTCCTTACCAGTAGCATGCTCCATGAGGGCCGCCCGCAGGCTGTTGAAACTATACGCTGCGGTGGTGCTACCACAGGAGCCGATGAGGTTAAACAAGATTTCTTATGCTTCATGAGAGCCTTATTGCTAAACATATATGTTTGGTATCTGTTTTATTCCACCAGGTCTCCTCCGAGGATATATCCTTACAAGGATCACACAGCTGGTCTTCCATTAAAATTGAGGATGCAGGTATCTTTCTTGGGTACACTGACCACAGCCGTGGATTTATTCATAAAGTGGTACTCCGCCCTACATGTGTGCCATCAGTGCCATGAGCAACATCATTCCCGCTGACATACGCGGATGAGTCTAACTTTCGAGTAGTGACTACTCGGGAGAGACTATAAAAGTTCTCATTCCCGTGACAGTGATCGGAAGAGTCTAACTTTCGAGTAGCATACTACTCGGAAAGACTATAAACATTTTCCGCTGACAAGCTGAAGAGTCTACTTCCGAATGGGACGCCACTCTCGAGAAAGACTATAAACACCTTTCCGGCTGACATGATGCCGATGAGTCTGATTTTCGAGTAGTATACTACTCGGAAAGACTATAAACCCTTCTTTCCAGCTGACATGACGCTAAGAGTCTCATATGCGAGTAGCATCCTAACTCGGCAAGACTATAAATCTACATTCCGATGATTTGCTGACATGAAGTCGAAGAGTTACATACGAGTAGTTTCCTCTGCTCGGCAAGACTATAAATATATTCCGGTTGGACATGATACCGAAGAGTCTCATTGTACCAGTAGTAATCTACTCGGGAAAGACTAAAGGTTAAAGATCTTTGACTTCATGTTTAATTGTTTTCACAATTAAGACAAAGTCGGGGGCTACACCTAATAGGTTGCCGCCGATTCGGACGCACACTATGTTCCAACATCTACATGGAGACCTTCATCAGACTCGCTGCCAGCTGACATGAAGCAGGACTCGGGAGAAGCAGCACTCGACAAAGAGTACTCGGGAGCAATGCACTCGGGAAGACTTCACGCGTGGAGAGGATGAGCCTCGCATCAGCTGTGACTCAACTATGAGGTCTCGGGGCTACTGTGGTGCCATGGTCCCGGGTACCTCATGACAAGCATATGGGCCACTCGGATAGAGGATGGGCCTGGCCTTGTAATTAGAGATATAGCTAGATTCGGCAGACTTCGCCTTGTATAGAAAGGAATATACAGTCCTAGTCGGGTGCGTTATATCTCTAAGGGGAGATCTCCTAGTCGTAATCCGATGGGGACTCCTACCTTGTAACCCTGTCCCCCAGTATATAAGGGGAGGCAGGGCGCCCCATGAGGGCAGAAGAGCACTCATAAGCTCATGGCCATACGGTTCATCAGAATCGCCACCATAATTCCTCAAAGGAATACATATAAACTGGACGTAGGGTATTACCTCACATTGAGGGCCTGAACCAGTATAAAATCCCTCTGTGTTCCTTTGCAATCCACCGAGTTTACATCCGCCGACTAGCCCCATATATTTATTGCCGGTGTAAAATATCGACAGAGTAGGCCTGCGGCGCGTGGGGAGGCCGGCACAGGAGCGGGCTGGCGGCCTAGGAGAAGAAACAGAGAAAGGAAAAGGAGAAAAGATTTTCCAGGGCAATTTTAATTCCAGTGAACTTTTTTGATTTAATAAAAATAGCTCCTGTGCTCTGAAAATTCCACTAAAAATCCAGTTAATATATTTTGGCACAGGAAACATAAGAAAAATATTCATGGCCACAATAATTTGTTATTTCACATTTTACACCTTTAATTAATTCTTGTTGCCATTTTAAAATTCATTTTCTTGGTATTTTCTCAATTATTAGTATGGTAATATCAGGTGGTGTGACAGTCTCCTCCGACATGGACAAGGGTTCATGGTAGTCTCCTACCTCTCCGTGCGGTATTAGCAACACCGCTGCGCGCGTTCGTCCGAAGTTATTCCTGGGCTTGGCAAATTCGGTGTGACATCTCATCCTCAATGGTTTGATAGTAGGCTCTTCAGTGTCATCTTCCTCCATGACTGCTGTGACTGTGTCACCATCTTCGTCCTCGGCGTGTCCTCATGCCACCTTGGTCCACGGCGCCATCCTACATGCCCACGACCACTCCTTGGCACCTCTTGCACCCGACTTCGGCTTGGTAGATCGCTCGTCATCAACACTCGTCTTCAGCTACATCGACCACGGCTACTCTACGCACGGCTACTTCATGCCCTTCGCTTCAGCTACCTTGACTTCGCACAAAGGGCTATCATCATTTAGCACTCTCGTCTGTTTCTGCTCTAGTCTAAGCGTCCGCGTTGATCACGCTAGGACTGTAGGGGGATGTTAGAGTATATGGTAGTTAGAGGTATATTAGGATAGGATTGATTTGTATGGACTCCTTCCTTATCTGTATCCATTGTACTCCTATGTATACCGGCCCCGAGGCTCAATACAATCATCCCATTACGCAGTAATATTTTTTTCCTCTACTATTCAACACTCCACCACCTAGTGCCACATCTTTGTGAACCTTATGCTACATTGTGGAATAGGGTTGAGGCATTACCTGTTGGTACAATGATTAGATTGTTGTTGGAAATTATTTGGGGCGCCAGGAGAATGAGGGGGTGCGGGGATTTCTTGCTGCTGCTAGTGACACAACTGAAGGAGTACGCGTAGGCTACGATAGCAAAAAAAAAAATTTCTACCGCGCACACCAGGACATCATGCGAAAGAAGGGATCATGGATCGTTACCACTAGACGCGCAGTGTAGCGGAGGAAGAGTTGGAGAAGCCGGTCCAACCACGCGCGCGTCGAGGTAGTAGTGGAAGTAGTCGATCTTCGGCCGATCAACGCCGCAACGAGCAGCGCCTCTACGGGTATCCACACGTCCGGGGCTAAAACACCGATCGCGAGTGTACTAGCACTCGTGAGCGGCTAGGGTTTGGCTCGGAAGGTGGCGGCTAGGGTTTTGCTCGAGGCTAACAGAAAACACACGTTAAACTCCTCAGCCCCTCGCCTCCCTATATATAGACCACCTACTCGGGCCTCGTGACTGAGGCCAGTAAGAGTCTACTCGGATCTCTATCCGAATCGAGCCCATATTCGAATCACATTCGAATAAGTGTTCCAACTCATTAAGTGTGTGACCCTGTAGGTTCACGTATATTTTGTCACGACCCAGAAACGCCTTTCTGGTCACCCTGTTAATAGCGGCCTCTAGCAAGGCATATTAGCCCCAAGATATACGTAAAGATCATAATCGGCTGAACCTGTAATGCCCTTATGTACAAATCCTTTGCCTCACGATATGATTGAGCTCAAGGCGAGACTTGTGTCATCCTCTTAATAGCTCAATCACTCTCTCGATCTGTGATGGATTACAAACTTGTGATTGACACCTCATCACCATAGCATGGCCATGCACTTCATAATCCATTACTTCGAGGGGCCAGAGATATCTCTCCCATAAGAGGGGCAATTCTATCTTGATCAGTCATATCCCACTACATGTTTCATAGCAAACCGGAAGACCACTTTTATGACTACCCAGTTACGGAGTAGTGTTTAGTAGTCCCAAAATAAGCTACTACGTATGTTGGGAACCATGATAATCTCAAGTGTAAGGACCTCTACATAAACAGCTACTTGCGACTAACTGATGACACATGAATCTCTGCCAGTATCTCATGGCGGGTCTATCCAACATATGTTCACTAACATATGTTCATATTATCGATTTGGTATCTCCATACCATGATCCATGAGACATGATCATCAATCAATACATATGCTGATATTACAATCATATTTGTTCCTCATATGATATATGATCAGGGATCATTTAGAAATAGCAATATTTGACATTAAGAGTCTCATGAATAAGTCACATACTCATTGATCAACAATGATAATGTCTATTTCAAGGAACAAATCAATACATTATAAACATAGCATGTGATATATATAACATCTCCATGTTGCCTCTAGGGCATATCACTAACAACAACTCTGGAGACTTGGGTGTTGTTCATGTTACTGATATGTCCTAGAGGCAATCATAGAGATGATTGTATCACATACTATGTTTATGAATTTATGAATAAAGTGTTTTTTGATATAGATGAGTATGTGACTTATTTATGAGACTCTTTATGTGATATGTTACTATTTCTAAATGATCCCTGATTATATATCATATATGAAATAAATATGATTATAATATCAGCACTTGTATTATTAACATCATGTCTCATAGATCATAATATGGAGATACCAAATCAATAATGTGGACACATGTTAAAGAACATGTTGTTGGATAAACTCAACTTGAAACACTGCAGGAGCTATATATAATGTGTCATCAGTTGGTCTCAAGTAGTGTTGATGTAGAACCCTTATATCTGAGATTGTTATGGTTCTTAACAGGTATAATGCCTTACTTTGGGCCTACCAAATGCTACTCCATAACTGGGTAGTTATAAAAGTAGTCTGTAGGTTTGCTATGAAACATATAGTGGGATATAAATGATCAAGATGAGATTTACCCCTCCTAGTAAATAGGAGAGATATCTCTGGGCCCCTCAATGTAATGGATTACAAAAGTGCATAACTATGTTGAGTAATTGAGGAGTCAATCTCGAGTTGAGTAATCCATCACAGTGAATGATTGGGCTATTGAAAGGATGTCACACATCTTGCCTTGAGTTAATCGATATTGTGCGGCAGGCTCAGCCGATATGATTCTTATGTACACTTGGTGGGTCGATATGTGAGACCGCCGCTATTGACACATGGACCGAAAAGTTGTTTTCAGGTTGCAACTGAGTATACATGAACCTACGGGGTCACATACTTCACGGGTTAGGACGACGTGTTAGGATAGAGATCCAAACATGGCTCGGTTCGAATAGGGATCCGAGTAGAGTTCCTAATGGGACGGCGAGGCCCAGTTAGAAGCTCTATATATTCAGAGGTGAGGGCGGTAGACACAGAGTGTCACGCCCTAAAATTCTTTAAATATTTAAATCCTGAGAAAACATATTTTTAGAAATACATTAAAAATGGCAAGGAAATAGTTAGTAAAAATCTATGAAAATTTTCAACAAAAAATAGCCTAGATAAAATTTTATTAAATACTTTGCTTAATCTTTTAGCTCCTGGAATTTTCTATGAATTAATTGATCAAGGGAAGTATTTTAATAAATGGAAGTTCATTTCACCAATTATTTAAAAGGAAAATCCTTTTTAAAATCCCTCCGGAGGCAGTGGGCCTAATCTGGCCCATTGTCCCTCCACTCTCCTACGCCGGCCTCGCTTCCCTCCCCACCCGCGCGCCGTGGCCCATTCAGCCCAGTTCGCCTGCGCGCTCCTAAGCCGGCCTGCTGGCCTGTTCGAGCTGCCGCTCTTACTGACAGGTGGGGCCTACCTGTCAGTTCCGTCTCCGACCTCGGGTGGGGGAGTCCTGTTCATCCACGTCTCGACCGCCCTGAATCCCTCTGAAATCTGTTCAATCCGATCACGATTTCCCCAAATTAGTTGAGAGGAAATTTTCACCTTACCTTCCTCTACCAAATCCCCAAGAAACCGGACCGAATCCCTTAGGGATCGGATGTGGACTCAAGCTTGGATAAGCGCTACTGCTGCCTAGGGTTGTGCCGCCGCAATCTCGCCATATCCGGGGCAGATTCCCCCTCCCCGCGCTATAAATAGCTAGCCCTGGCCCTCTGCCGCAAAAACCTAGCCCTAGCCGCCCTCGCTGCGCCGCTTTTAGCCGTCGTCCATGAGATCCTAGCGCCGCCGCTGCATAGCCGAAGTTCGGTTGCCATTCCCCATTGTTCCAGCCGTCGCCACCATCGGGACCTCCAGGACGAGGAGACCCCCGGCCACCCCTTCTACCACAGAGGACCGCCGGAGCATCGTCGTCGTTGACAACCCGAAGGGCTTCATCGCTTGGAATTTGCCGCTGGTCGTTTCTTGTCATCGTTCACCGTCGTCTTCGCTTCTGTGAGCATCGCCGCGTCGCTCTCTACCCTCCTATGCCCGCTGCCCGCACCGCCACGCCGTAGATCACCGGTGACCATTGGATCCCGAGCCGCCGCACCGTAGATTGCCGGCGACCATTGGATCCCGAGCCGCCTTGCCGTCGGCCTGCCTGCGTGGCTGCCTCGTCAGCGCCACGTTGCTCTCCCATCTACCATTTCTGCCGCGTCAGCGCCACGTGGTATCCCCGGTGAGGATCCAATCGGGTTTATTCTCAGCCATCGGATCTAGGGTTAGATTGATCTGAGTCGCCTGGTCCTGTGCGTCATCTCTGTGAACTCGCTCCACGGTGAACCCGACCCCTCCCTCTCTCTGCCACGTGGGTCCCGCATGTCAGCGTCGTTGGTCCTCTTTCTCTCCCTAGGACTGACACCATAAATCTTTAAATTAATTTCTACAACACATAAAATAGGTTTAAAGCTTCTAAAATTTATAATTAATTCATCCTAACTTTGTTTGGGGGTGATTCAACTTGCAAAATTCATTTAAAATCAAGATCTACCTATTAAAAATATAATCTTGTTCTGTTGGCGTGTTCTTATGTACTGTTTCTACCATTTTTGTTTATTGCCTTTAGCTGTCGATGTTCCGGAAGAAGCAAGATTTTACTAAGAGAGTTCCGAGGCTTTCGCGGAGCAGTAAGGCAAGTCACATAGACCCAAAATCCCTTTGAGCATATTGAACCCATGGTTTAAAGCTATATTTCATTCAAATGTGCATTTATTTTCCAATGTCATCAGGAGGGTAAACCTTATACCTTGTTATGGCCCATTTGCTTTGATTACCTATTACTTGTACCTATGGGTTAATGTGACTAGCAAGCTTTAATTTTGGGTTAGGTAGAATAACTTTAGGACTATACTTAGCCATGCGTAGAAACTATAGCTGGAACTTATGGCCTATCACTTAAATGCTAGTAATGACACATAAATGACATGAAATGATGGCAATCTAGCTCAAGACCGAGGTCATTTTTGGTTAATTAATTTAGTTAACTAAAACTTGACTAATGGTGGGTTGTGAGCACATGGAATGAGGATGATGCTAGAGGTGCTCATAACACTTAAGGACCGATTCGTGAGCTACTTGTTGCGAAACGATACCCATACTAACCACAAGCTAAAATGGGTAATGGTGGGAGTTGAAGTGTGATATATTGAACCAGAGGCTCCAGGGCGTGTTGTGGCAGTCATAAGTCCACGCATGGCAGTCATAAGTCCATGGTTTAGGCGTTGGGCCATCTCGCTGCCTAGGTACTTGATCACCCTACAAGAGATAGGTAGCTCAGCAAGTGGCTCTCTTATTGTGCGTGTTACATAGATGGTCTTATCACAACTCCTTTCTGAGGTACCGTGGTGGTATTGAGACGAATGGCAACTTGTTATGAAGTTGCGTCTTGTGGGTAAAATGGTACACCTCTAGCCAGAGTAAAACTGTTCGAATAGCCATGCCCGCGGTTATGGGCGGTCTAGCAATGTTTTTTATGATTAGTCCCACTTATGCTAAATTAATTTGGTAATTAATTGGATTAGCTCCAGCTTGGGAGTGGTTGGGCCCGTGCTACCTTGGAGAGTTGTGCGGTGGTGATTAATGTTGCTTAATGACCACTTGTTTTATTACTTATGTAAATGTTCTTGTTAAATGCTATTTATACACATGAGCCCTATTATGTCTGTCTTTGTATACCTATGCATTTGCATCTTTTTTGTGTGGCTTGCATGTAACAGCCTGCCCTCCAGAACCGCACAGTCCAGCCCATTCGATGGGCGAGCCCACTTACACATAGCACCCCACTTACACTTTCGTCCTCGCCTCATGTAAAAGGGTTAACCCGGAAGTGCTATGGTTGGTGGGACAAGGCTTTATAAGTTGGTTCAACTCTTGCTCAACTAGCAAGGTGGTATTAATGTCCAGGAACGCGCCCCCTCTTAGTGCATGTCCGTACGTCCAGTGCCGACGCCATATGCCATGCCATGTGCCTCACATAGAGCCCACATGCGTCATGCACCATATGTCCATACACTGACCCATACGCGCAACCGCGAGGGTTGGCTCTGATACCATTTGTAACACCCTATCCTCTAGAACCATGCATCCCAGCCCGTCCGATTGGCGGGCCCACTTACACATAGCACCCCACTTACATTTTCGTTCTCGCTTCGTATAAAAGGGTTAACCCGGAAGTGCTATGGTTGGAGGGACAATGCCTTATAAGTTGGTTCAATTCTTGCTCAACTAGCAAGGTGGTACTAATCAAGTGCACACAGCACTCATGGCCCACATAGGCCAGATTCTAATTGGGCTAGGATGTCACATTGCGAGTATTCCATGTACTTACCTTGCAATCAACAATCATCAGAGGAGTACTACAGCAATGAAGGTTTTTTGGAGGACTAGACAGGACCCTGGTCAAGCGCCTATGGAGTGGAGTTATCATGCTCATCGCTAGTTTTATTTCCGTTTCTAGATATTTATTTATTTGAGAGGTTTCATTCACCTCTATAATAATTATACTCATCATTTGTAAGAAAATTACTTTGATTATCAACAATGTCATTTGTGCGCCTCGGCTGATTCCTGAACGAGGGTTTACACACAATAAAAGCACCCGAATTTTGGATGGAAATTCTGGGTGTGACACAGAGGTACGAGAGAAAACCCTAGCCGCACAAGGTCTAAGATGGGTTTTCTACCCTACGACTCTCACAGCTCTCTCCTTGAGGAGAGACAAGAAATACTGTACATAATCATAAGCCTGAGCTAACTCATTAAACTTATTACTAGAAATACTGTAGCAGCAGATGTCTCGTGGGGCTTCACGCCGAGCCCACCTTTGATCTTTATTCTCTCTCGGGGGCGCCTGGTATACCACGCTTGATAGAGAGCCAGTCTAAGATGTACCGTATCTTTCAGCATTAATGCTAAGAGATAACCTACAAGAATCTTTAGTTAACGCGATGGACGGGCTCAACAGCTTGCGTATTGCTCTTGAGGGAAACGTGGTATCCGGTTGAATACCTATCTACCCATTTCCGATGCGGGAGGACACAACCCGGCCTTCCTAGGGCGGCCAAGGGTGCTCGCCATCTGACACCTGGAGTGCAAGGTTCGACCTCTTTCCCAGGCACGGCCACTTAGTGACGCACGAGAAGGTGTGACCTGCTTGCTCCACTTGACCTGGCTGGTTAGGGTATACTTGGCGGCCCCTAGGTAGCCCGATGCCGTGGATTGGGTGCTAAACCATGCCACGACACGGTTCCCGGGCGTTCAGCTAGAGTGTTCCACTCTATAGCTTAAGGGACGTGTGGCACTCTTCGAGCAGCTAAGTGGGAATGGACCTTGAACCTGGGTCCACCAGCCTCTCCTGAGTCTCGAACGTCAAGCCTTGAGTATATCTCTAGATGGATGATGGACACATGAATCTCTCCGTAAGATCTTGGATTTGGTCTAAGTCAGAGAGACGCTGGCCCACGATCCACGCAGTATTGATGACTTGGCTTCTGTGTTAAGCAAGCAGGCCAAACGGGGACCCCATGGCCTGGGTGCTGATAGTTTCATATAAAATAAGGGTAATTGTGGTCACAAGCATGAGCCGTTCAGTTCACTATTAACCGCTTGATTCTTGGTTTTTCAAAAAACCGTTCGATTCGTATGGTTTTTTCTTGCGATTATGGGGCAGTCTTTGAAGCGAACCAGGCCAGTGTAGGCTCTGGTTCTGTTTTTCCCGGTTCAACCATTAGTCCAATCCGGTTTTAATAACTATAACCAATCAGCACGAGCGAAACGAGAAAAATGTAAGAACATCTCTTAGAGAGGTCCAAAGTTGTTTCTAAAAATTAAATTTTGGGATTTAAGTTAAAAACAAGCTTCTAACAGATACCCAAACCTATCCCCAAAAATTCCTCATGTCTAATTCTAACTCAAAAGTTAGCTAGATTTAGGGAACTTGTTGACGTCCCCAGTCACTACTCTCGCAGGAAAATTTTACTGCTCACACGCCAGGAATTCTCTACCCGTGTTTTTTCTTCCTCCCGATGCTTTTCTCCCACGCCAATTTTTTTATACCGTCTGTCGCAATCACTTGATCCACACACCGCCACAAGCCGTCATCGATCTAGCTCCCCACCGACCACGATTGATGACACATTTGACTAAGGAACTAGGGCCTTCCGTTTTTCCATAGGCTAACGGCAAAATCTTTCGCCAAAGGCACTATGGCCAGCAATGTGTTCTCTAGCGCTAGGAGCGGCGACATCAACAAGTATCCTCTCGATCAGTATTCGCACGAGGGCACGGTATCGTTAAAAGAAAACGATCGCAAATAAATACTAGGCTCATCTATTCTATGTGGTCAACAAACTAATTTTTAAGATCTAATTTTTAGATCTCTTTTAAAGATGATAAAGCTTTTTAAGCCTAAAATTTTTTAGAATGGTGATAATCTAAAGTTTCTATAATTGGTTTGTTTGGGGCAGCGGACACTCGGCTAGACGGCTTGTTCTTTTCTCCACTAACAAACCTAGAGCCTAGCTGAGCGGACGGTTTAAGCCAGCGACGCTCGGGCTGTCGTGTTTAAGCCAGACCTTCCATTGAAACGCACCGCACTTCTTTCCCGATTCTCCCCCATCCCCCACGGCGCACAAAATAAAAGCCTCGATTCGATCCAGTCATCCACCCGCACGGCCACGCTCCGATTGCTTTTACCGAAACGAGGAGCCGCCGGGATGTCGTCGTCGGTCGGAGGCGGAGGGGTAGGCGGCGCGGGCGGCGGCGGTGGCGGAGGAGCGGACATCGCGAGCCTGCTGGAGAAGGCCAAGGAGCTGGACCAGCTGCGCAAGGAGCAGGACGAGATGGTCACCGAAATCAACAAGATGCACAAGAAGATCCTCTCCTGTGAGTAGCCCCACCATTCCGCCCGGGACGCCGCTCCGTTTTTTTCTCCTCCCGTATGCGCGCGGGCGCGTGCGAACCCTTGCCCTCTTTGTTTCCGTGCTGTTGTTCGAATTGTCCCCGATGTGTTCGATTATATTTGTAGGTAACGGACGAACGGCTTCTTGCCCTTCAGTTAGATGTTGGATGCGTTTCTTTATCTAAGTAGCTGGGTTGTCAGTTTTGGCCGGTTTAGATGGATTTTTAGCTGCTTGCTACCTCGAATTATTTACAGGTGGATTGGGAGGCAGTGCTAGGGATTTTTGTAATTTTGTTGGGATATACTAGTTGGCTGGGATGTGTTTAGCTGCATGATTGTATAGGGTCGTGCATGAATGCTGCTGTCTTCACTCTAGGAATGCTGGAAAGAGGTCTTTTGGCTCTCTTGTAACTGAAAGTCTGATTTATTATCCTTTTCTTGATTGTGCTTGCTTGTTGGAATAAAAATTCGGGGTGTATGAACCTCATGCATGTGTCAAACATGCTACAAATCTTCCTATGAGAAAAAATAGATGTTTTTCCCACGCGTTGCAGAGTAAAATTATACTGCCATGGAGATACGTAAAAAATGGTGTTTTTGTTGGGAAGTGGGACCAGGGTAAAGTAGAAAAAAATGTTAGTATCTCTGTTAGTTAAGTTATCCAGTTATCCTTATTTCTAAAAAAAAAATCAAAATATTAATAGAACCTCTAGGTTTGTGTGTTGAAATGCCAAATTTATAAGGGTACGATGCATTGTGGAAATACTCATGGGATCAGTAAATATTTTTTCCTTCTATTATTTCAAAACATTTATTGGTTGGGGAGTGGGGGTATTGAAACAATCTCAAAGGCTAGTAAGGTATGAAGGCCGGCTCATTTCCATTTTGTGAGCTAGCCTAAGTCAAGATGCTTGCTCACACTCAACTTCTTTTGACTCAATCATAAATGCATATTTTTCAGGAACAGCATAGATACAAGATTTCTTATAGGCAACTGAAGAAAAACTGTAGGCTTTCCTCCATACATGACATAAAAGAGCAGTGCATTGAAGTGAGCAAAAAGGGTATTTTCTAGAGAAGGGGTAGCAGGGTAAATCAGACAAATTAAAACTTTATAGCTTCTATAGTTAAAGACATGCCATTATCTTTATGCATCATGAAGTGCAGATAAGAGTAGAACTAATGGTAGAGGATTATGAAAACCTTAATATTTCTTCAATTAAGTTAGGTAATTATCTTTATGAAAACATTAATATTTTACCAATTTTCATTTTTTGAAGAAGGAATATATAAGAGTAGGTTGCCTTTCTTTCATGGAATCCAAATGTATAAGCAACACATTATATTACCATGTGCTGAAGAGTACTCATGAGGTTATAGCACCAAGATACTCTGCTGGACATAATTGGAAACGAGCAAATTGTGGAGCCCAATGAGCAAAACGACAGCTAGGAAGGTAAACGGGCACATGCTCCTAGAACCAGCAATAAAGTTTGCAACCGTAACCTGGCTGTGCCTGAATTTGTCCTTTTAGAAATGGACTACTATTTATTCACTTCCAGGCCACCTGCTGTTGCTGGTGCACACCTCTAAAGCTGAAATTGAGAGAACAAATCGAATCCCCTTGGATCTCCATCAATCTGTGCCTTGACCAATCGTGCGAATCTGGTCAATTTCTTAGCTAAGGGAGAATAGGAGGAGATGTCATCATCTAGGGGAGGGGGAGGGGGAGGGGGAGGGGGAGGAGGAAGAAGAGGACAAGGTTACATGGAGTACCTGCTTGAGAAGTTGAATCACCTGGATCAGCTGCAGAAAGATCAGGACAGCATCACCAAGAAGATCAATGAAATCCACAGAGAACTCCGCTCCTGTAAGCTGCTTTGTTCCCATCCCTATGCCTAAGCCCAGCCATATTTTTTCTTCTTTGTTTGGGAGAGGAGAATCTGAATGGATTTAGAGGAGAATGAAGAGCTCCCCTTTTCTCCTTGTTTTCTGTTGGTCTATGTTGAGCATTTAACTACTTGTTTCTTAATCACTGTTTACAGAAAGACCACTTCAGGCTTGTCAGGTTCTGTATACGAAAATTGTTTTCTTCTCTAGAGGCTGCTTAAAATTGTCCTTTTCATACTCTTTGAAATCATGTTGAAATGCTGGTGTTTCCCTGTGCCTGTTCTGCTCAAGTTTAGAAATTTGAAGCTTTGATCCATGGGCATGGTTGTCATGATGGACTAGGCCTGACATGAGTAGGTCTTTTGATTATCAGATTTGTGAATGCAAATTAGGAACATCGTAGTGTTCACTAGGTTTGTGCTGCTTCTGCTGCTGCATGATGCTCCTGTAGCCTGGTTCCTTGTCCACAACATTTCAATTCTCTAGGACAAGCAGCTCATCCTCTAGAGGTTTGTTCTGTTGTTGCACTGGTTTTATCTTGTTAGAGTGCAGCGAATCCCTGAGGACTGTTGCCTCCAAGTGATGGTATGCATGCTCAAAAGTGCCTGCAGCAACCATATTAGGTGTGGCAAAGTTGGTGACAGGCCTCAGCAGCAATTCAACATGCATTGGCATGCTCCAGAAGCAACTTGACTTCCGCAACAGACTCCTGCAGTTCAGCACCTCTGCTGGCATTGCATGCCATGCACGATATCACACCCTGTAGCAACATGACACCAAGTATTGTACTGTGAGGTGGGTGGGGTCTGATTGCTTGAGGGGATTAGCTCATTGAAAGGGTAAAATAGATTATAAAATGGGATGAGCAAAGTTTCTGGAGAGTTGGTTAATTTATTGTTCTTGTTGATTAAAACAGCAAAAATATATTACCTCTGTCCAGAAATGTAAGGTGTAAGTTTGACTGTCCTATTTTGAGCTTTGGCTAACAATTAATCTAATAATTTTTAGTTTTTGCCATAAAAAATTGATACTGTTGGATGTGTGTTCAAAAGTACTTTCTTATGACTATGATTTTGTAACCGTAAGTGAAATAGTGTAAGATAAATTTACGGTCAAAGCTTGTTTTTGGACAGTCAAGCTACGCCTTTGTCATGTGCTAGAATTCATAGGGGTTATAGGTTGTGGAGATGAAGTTGGGGGAGATTATAGATTGATCTTCATTGCTTAATCAAAATAGATACAACCCCATCTATATATATAGATGGTATGACTTGACCCCTAAGTAACTTATCTCTAGAATAGGAATACTCAATCCAATCTTGACTAATTTAAAGCTGGTGCTACAGTACCACGTGGTACTGTTCGCACCTACTCCCCTTGGGCCTAGTTGTGTGCCTCAGACCCACTCGCTTAATACCCATGACAGCCTTATATTTCTGGACTGAGGTTCTTTTTGTCCTAATACGAGCTCCTGACTCATATTCTAGCATTATCTATCCTCTACTGGACTCTACTTGTGTGAATATGGATGACTCTTGCATTGCACTAGGAGTGCTCATCCAGATCGTTGGTGCCTTTCCTTGGATCAATCTCCAGCTGATGGATGTCCGGGCTTCTGCTGCTGCTGTCTGCCACCCTTGTCCTCCTGTTTTTCTGTTCTATGGATTTTAATTTTGAGCTTGCTACTATTTACGTGGGCAGTAATGTTTACAGTCTGCTATGCTACTGCGTGGACATAAATCTTAAAATTGTTTACATTTGGTTTGTTTTGTAGCTCCAGAGATGCCTGATAAAACAGTTGATGCTACTTTGCTTCGCCTTCGTGCTTTATATACACGTGCCAAAGAACTCTGCGAGAGTGAAGTCAGGTAATTTCACGAAGTTCAAACTGGTGGACATTTTGCTTTTTTTTTTTGTTCTCTTAAGATTTCTTTTTCAAAAAGATAAATCAATTAGTATTGAGAGTCTCCATGTCAAAAACTCAAAGCATTAGCATTAAGGCATTAAATTTTGTGAACATGCATTTGTTTACTCACTTCAAGTTGCTTCATGCTCCTTTTGAAAAAACATTGCTCGGTGCTGTTCTGCTTAGGCATCACTTTTAAAAAATTCAACTTTTGATTACTGTTATACTAGCTTATCTGTTGAAGTCATTACCAACTTCCAACTGTGAAAAGTGAGCATACTATCAATTTGAATTTGCAATATTGTGATTAGGTGCTGTTCCTATGGTGCAATCTTGTTGAAATTGCATTTGTTAGAATATACATTGATTCGGTCAATTTCTTTGGGGGTCAAGAGGACTGAGTTGAGGTGGTATCTAGGTTACTTTTTAAGCCTGTGGATAGTGGGTTTTGAATAGTCTTTAGCCTAGCAAATTTGGCAAGCATAAAATCAGTTTTATGTTTTCTCTCTATCCCCAGGTGGCCAGGCATAACTGCGCAGTAGAAGATATCACTTTATTCTAGGTTCATAAACTATTATATGGAAATTAATGCTATAAGTCAAGTTTTTTAGAACTATAAATGAAGCAAGCAAATGTATTAGTTCTTTTTATCAATCTAGAGCAAGAAAGTGTCACCATGTTATGGGTTTCTTCTGGCCTGTTGCAGCAGCAGCAGCAGCAAGAGATGAGTCCTGTGGCAGATAAGTCATTAGGCATTAGTTAGTTGACTTGTTATTCTTAATGGTCAGGTTATCTGTTAAGTAGTTGAGTCTGAGTCTATCGCTTAGTTGGAGTGATGGAGTGTAGTTGTGACGCCATAATCTATATAGGGCTGCTTAACTGTTATTGGAAGGTTAAGTAAGAAAAATTTAAGAACTCCTGTTCATGTTCATACTTCCTACCTGAGCCCTCTCTGCCAAGTGGCGTCGATCATCTAGCGCTTCCTCTTTCAAAGAAATGCCATCTGGCCTCTTCCTGTGGTATTCTGTTGTGGACTTTGGTCCATAACATACTAACTATAAATGAAAACGAAGGATGAACCAACTCAGTGTATTTGTTATTGAAGTCTTACACGCTGAAGCATTTTTAATCAGGCCCAACTAAACTTAGGAGTAAGTATGTTGAAATGTTATCTGTTGAAGTGTTGCACGTGCTATTCTTTTGTTCTGTTAAGATGTAAACAAAAAAAGAGGAAATTCTCAACAGCCTGATCTGCTAGATCCTAGATGAAGTCTTAAAAAGCTAGAAAGTATAACTAATTTTTTCTGCCCCAATCTATTCAGTGCACATACAAATAATAAATAGGAAGTAGTTGTGACCAACTGTTTACCTGAGAGAACAGTTTTGATTCAGTTATAACAAACTGAAGCACTAACAAGTAAAAAAAGAGTCTCAGAAGTTCATTGTATTGGTTTTCACTTCTCAACAATAGATACAACATCCTATATGCCCGAGGCCCCGAACAGAAACTTCAGTTCAAAAAGTAGACGGCTATAAATAAAGAAAGAGAATTGAGCATCACATCCTATGTGAAATTAATGCACTGAATTTCTAAAAGAATGAAACTAAAATGTGCTACAAATGTGCTGTATATCTTGCACATGCTCACCTATTGTTCAATTATTATTTTTTTCAGAATTTAGCATTGAATGCTGGACTATAAGCTTTGATTTTTTTTACTTTTGTGCGCTTGTTGGCAGAAAGTTGCTGCTTTTGTTAGGCACGATTTCTTCAAACATTGAACGTTGGCTTTGCTCAACATGGTTCTTCATGCTGACCAGTATGGGGATCACAAATAGTACAACAGCTATTATTGGGTTGATCTGAATGGTGTCACCTCTGCAGAGCTTTTGACTTTAGTAACTATATCGGTGCTATCTGTTACTCCTGTTTTTACTGATATTTGCTTGGAATGTCTGGTGCTTTGATACATATACACAAGTTGTATCATTGCTTTCGTCGCACTTCATGTTTACTCCTCTCTGAATTGATATGTCTATTGTTTATTTATTTAAAGAAATGTTTCATGCAATGTGATCACATATTTCATATTACTTTTTCTTGCAGTGCTTCGTCTGCTTTGGTTGGACTATTGGATGGTTTGTTGCAATCTGGAGCTTCTTCAGCTGCACAAAGAAAAAAGATAGGTAAGCACTGGAAGTAAGAATTTGCAAATCAGGTTCAGAACATTTTATTGTTGATCATGAAAAACTATAGATGCTTTCTACATTTGCAGAAGTTGGCGAGCAGAAAAAGAAGAGGATGAAGTCTGATACAGATCCTACACGATTCTCCTCTGCGTCTATGAGGAGCCAACTTGACCAAGCTACAAACCTGAAAGGAGAACAGGTTTCAACTTCAGCTAAATTAGGAAATATCAGTTAGTTTTGTATTTCGGCTATTTGTGCTACTTGCTACGCTGATAAAAAATGCTTCTACTTTCCATGTGAAGAGTTGTTAGTAACCTTCCTATATGATGCTTTAGTTCAATAGGGTGGTTTAAACCTTGTTCAGGGTGTCAATTTTGCACTTTGTTCGCTTAAACATCCATCATGCCTGCCAGGTGTTTAACAATCTGTTTTTTTTTATTTCTGCATCTTGAATACTCACAACTGCCATATGTAGGTTTTAGGATGGTTTTACATGAGATCTACTCATGGGCTATACATGTGGGATCCAATTATTCTGGTTAACAATTGAGTGCACTGTAGCACCTTTGGTCTTGGGGTCCTCAAGACTACTTATATAGAAATTCATTGCTAAAGACTTAGTGAAGATTGAGTAAGCAAATTTTCGAAGAAATCTGGAAAAAAGATGGGAAGAATATTCAACTGGAAAGCCTCCAGTATGTTTGTGGTACCCGGTCTGATATCTCTTTATGTAATGTTTGTTTGTATCAAAGACCTGTACCTAGATTTTGGTACTACCTAACATGATTTTGTTTCTCTGAGCTGGGGATGTTACTTTGACTTTTATTATCCTTAAATTTGGATATATCTTTAGCATCTATGTTTTGATACCCTCTGGACTGTGGGGAAAACCAGCATACAGAAGTAAATTATAATTTACGTTTTTCCAAAACAAGATACTTTCGTCATTCAGTTACCATGATTTTTTGTCGTGGAATGAAAACGTCATTGCATTCTTACAAAAAGAACACTGCTTTATCAAACAAGTTATCATTTTTCCTTCTTGTGGGTAAGTTTTAAGTTTTTTTTGTAAATTTAATGAACATTATCAATTTCAAATACCAAAATTACTGAAAACCTCTAGAGATTGCACAAAAACTGTCCAAAAATATTTGTTTTGTTTTCACTTGTTAAGTCTATACTATAACAAATATTTAATCAAACCAATCACAAGAACTCCAAGGTCCATGGCAAATTAGGTTGATCCTGATATTATCCTCACCAATCTTTGAACTGACATCCATTTGAACCATTTTACCATGCACTGAAAGAAACTTGATACTTAATGTTGGTACTTGTAGTGGTAGTGGATGGTATGCTGGATCTTGAGAAATTTACCTTTTCTTCTTTTCTCTTTAGCACTTCATTAATTGTACGTAAATCAGTTCTGCTCTTTTGCACATGTGCGATAACATGCTGTATCTATTAAATGTTCCACATTCATGCTATGCCATTTCAGGTTGCAGCTAAGGTCAAATCAGATGAAGAAAAAGATGAATGGGTTGTGGTGAAGGTCATACATTTCGATAAGGAAATGAAAGAGTATGCCTTTTTCGCCTTCTATCTATATACTTTTGTGATGTAAAAACTTGGTTTAGAGGGAAAAAACTTTGTGCTGATGGAGGCAGTTTTAGATTATAAACTATTTCCTAATCTGTCTTATTATAGTCATTATTACTTGGAAGGACCTTGAGTCCTGATTCCGTCGAGCATTTTAGAATATCTGAGGTGGACAGGGAAGTCAGAAATAATAAGGTTATCATTTCAGGTTGCATGATTATCATATTAGCCAGAAGAGCCTGCCAAACTCGAATATGAAAACAGCCAGCAGAGCTATGGGGCTAGTCTATTTATATCTTTCTATATATAACCAAAGATCTCGATTACCATCACCATTAACAATTAGATATTAGATGAGTAGGAGAGGACTCTAGTCTGTGACCATCTTTATGATGAAAAGCTGCCACCGCCTTGTCTACCACACTGCCTCTTCTTGAGCTTTTACCTCCTCGTCCTCTCCTCATGCCCACACTGCCATCACCTCCACCACACTGAACTGTGCTGCCTCCTCCATGCTGCGTGAGACCAGGCTATTTAGCGCGCTGTTTGTCCTGAGAGGAGACAAGACCCATCGTGCACATGTGCATAGCACCATCCTCCATTTAACCCCTCTTCCTGCCTCTAATTGATTTCCTCTTTCCCTTGGTGCAAATGGACCATAATGCCACTTTTTGCTTGTGGAGACATTACTCATCATTACTACTATGAAAACCCCTTGCAAAATCATGTCTGATTCCTTTGGAATCCTCTGACATCATTTCAGCCCCAGTGCCCATATTTACTTCCTAATTGAATATAGGTCGTTTTGTGATTTTTTTTTTTTGGGGTGGGGTGTGGTGGGGATGATTGCTTGCTCTTCTTTGGTACCTTGCCTTTCCCCATGGTCATGTTCACTTGTTGGTGGTTATTTGCTTCTGCATCTTGCTTTTTTTTGGTAACATTGCTTTACTTGAAGGAAGCATTCATGAACTCTTAGTGAATTTGCAGATATGAGGTACTTGATGAGGAGCCAGGTGACGATGAAGAGAGTGCCCAAAAGTATGAGATAAGTCCAGGACTGCCATTTTGTTTTCTAGTTTGCTTGTAGTATAAGGGCAAATCAGGTCATTTTTCAATATATTCTGATTTCTGAAATTTTCATTGATTCTGAACATAGGTAATTTACTAGTTAACTCCCAGAAGTATGAATAGTCAAGTGAAACTTTTGAGATAGTTCATTTTGTTTAATCCTACACTACATTCGACGACGCCTCTTGGGTCACCTTCGGTGAACCTAGAGGCCTAAACCTAGCTGCCGCTCCTCCTTTCCTTCAGTACCTTTGTTGCTGCCACCAGGGTCTTGGTGGGCCTGCCTCTTCTGCCTGCAGCTGTTGTTTCCCAGTGGACGGCGATGTTATGCGAGGGTGGTTTCCGAGTTCGGCCGCTGATCTGTCTGGCCAGATCAGATGTCGCCATGAAACTAACGTCATGCCTCCATTTGGAACACACGAATGGTTGTGTCAATGGGCAGCTTGATGGAGTGGTTACGCCCTTGGGTGCGAAGAATTTCAGGCAGCTTCATTACCTAGTTGCCAGATCAGGTGGATTGGCACTAGTGCGTTATGATGACTGGCAGCATTGTCTATTATAACTAGTGTTCAAGAAGGTGCTAGATGGTCAGCAGGGCTAGTGCCTAGTGCCTAGGGGCACCTTCTAGCGGTGCCTAGGATCAACTTGATTAGGGCCTTCCAAACAATTAGCAAGCATACGACATACAAAAAAAAGCCTTGGAGGTGTTGTTTGAGTCTGGCCTTCATTGGTTGGGCATGACAATGAGTCGATGATCCTTTCAGGCAATTTAGATGTGCCTTCAATTTCTTCGATGCTGTGCCACATGTTGTCGCTGGTGGACTCTTGTTCCCTGGCATCAGGATGGTGCTTGTTCCTGTAGAAGCAAGCTGTCGCAAGATTGGTGTGGGTGTTCCCTTGGTACTGGCCTCAGCATGACTCCTTTGTTGGTCATGTCTTTTGTTTCTCTTCTTTTTGTCACTGATTATGGCAGTGATGGTTGTGTGCTCCCATGGTGCAGAGGCCAGGAATCACCACTTCTTGTTTTATTCCCTGAGAGCTTATACTCCTTTCCTGGCTCCTACATCTCTACAGAATCCACCTAATGTGTGTTTAACCAGAGCGGTTGATAGTGGATAAGATAATGCCATATGAGGGCTTCATGATAAGTGTGTGGAGTGAATTTAAGGAAAAAATACTGATGAATTGACAGCATTCAATAATGCTGCCATTTAATTTTCAAATTTAGGTTACTTCTGTGAAAGTAACGATAGTGTGTTATGTTAATTCTAATGAATACTCCTACACCTTAATCCCTTTGAATTATTTATAGATATTACTGCTAAGATGTGGTTCAGTTAATTTTGATTAATTAAGTTCAATTGTGTTGTGGGGTTGACATTTAACTTCCATTAACTTCCTCATTTTTCACACCTATTTCCCCTATGTACTCCTGTAACAACCACTGTAGTTTTTTTTACGCATATGATGTTCAGAGAAACACTGAAACAACAAGCAGATGTTTAATTTGCAAACCCTGAGCATTAATTTGCACTATTATTGATGTTTGTTCCACATGTAAAATGATGTTGCTTCCCCCCTGTGTACTAGGAAGTACAAGTTGCCTATGTCAGATATTATTCCATTTCCAAAGAAAGGGGATCCTTCCAGTGCTCCAGATTTTGTGCAGGGTCGACAAGTCTTAGCTGTTTATCCTGGCACAACAGCACTATATAGAGCTACTGTGGCCTCTAATCGTAAGGTAACATCTTAATTTTTTTTCATGAATCCTATGTAAATCTTTTAAGTCTTGACAGTAATTTGAGTTTTCTTTCTGTGTTCTAGTCCTGTCCATATGTATGGAGGTATTCCCTGTAATATGGTCAGCTTCATCTATTTACAAATTCAATGGTACCATCAAGATGATGAGCTTTTTCTGTCAAGCTTGTCGCTTGATTGCTGAAAACATTTAAGCTGAGGTTACCTTGAAAGTAGGAACTTGAAAATAAGACATCCTAGAAATGGGGAGTATATGAGCATTAAAATCTTTCTTATCCAGGCCCTCTCCCAGAAAAGCAAGGGAGTTGGATAATTGTTATTGATTGGAGCAGAGATGAAGCATGTTTGTTATTTCTATACATACATTTACTATTTCATGACAATGTTTATACAATTTATCACTTATGCAGCAATATGTAGACCAATTTCAACATATTTAACCAAGTCAATTAGTCGAACATGGGAAGATGGTAGATATATGCAATTAGTTGAACATACTTGAGAGTATTGCGTGGTCACACACATGCTAAATAATATGCCAAGGAGATCCCATACATGGGTATCTTGTTTTTTTTTTCAACAGTGCAAAAGGTTAAGAAGCTCTTTAACTATATTCTTCTGTAAAGTGTATGTTTATCTCAATATCGTGAACTTATCCTACTGATTACTGTTATGGGACAAACAAAAGAATCTGTATTAAGTAGTTTGAATAGTTCCCCTTTTCATGTCAGTTCTTACCCTTTTCTTTAGGAATGCATCCGCATACTTTTGCTGAGAAATGTATTTTTGTGCTCTCACTTCAGAATAACATAATTGAATGATTAAAACCTAGTGATATATTATAACTGGGTTTTTGCTGCCACCGTATGCAAAATACCACTATTTTTAGGTGTTGCAACAATGCAGCCGGCATTTGGAATTGAATACTCCCTCTGTCCCAAAATATATCAACTTCTAGCATTCAAAATTTGTCCCAAAATATAGCAACTTCTCTACCTACTCCCTCATCTCAACCAATCACAACCATCCTCCATTTTATTTCTTCACCTAATTTCTCATCTCAACCAATCACAACCATTCCTCATTTAAATTCACCTACTTTCTTAATATCCGTGCAAAACCTCAAAAGTGCTTATATTTTGGGACGGAGGTAGTACTATTTAAGCTGAAAGACATACCGTCTGAAATAAAAATAACAGACTATTCTCATTGGCATTCAATTGATACTGGATGGTATCCAGTGAAGTTTATAGTTGATAGGTGTGCGCACTGACATTTCATCTGGTTTACATCGCTTGTTGCTTTCCAACTAAATTCAGTTATTCCAGTAACCATATTGTCTTGCACTGGTATGGATGTAACTGCAAGTTGTTTGCGAGCTACTTCCCACCAGCAGGCAGCAGTTTGGTGGAAATTATCATCAGCTTGTTGGCACTACCTGGTCAAGTTCTGAATTTTGATACTATTACACTGATTTGCATAGCATTTTGGTAATCATAGCTTTGCTATAACAAATTGTGAGTTCTATCATTGCATATCACTATTTAGAACACCATATCCCAGTTTGATTGTCTTAAGGACTTAGTAGTCCCAAGATATGATATGATAATTCATAATTTGCATGTTCGATAAGCATTGCTTTGGCATAATAAATTGTAAGTTCTGTTATGCAGACCACTCTTTTGCACATCATATCTCAATCAAGGCTTCAAAAACCAGTTGCCAAAGAAATCTTGGACACCCATCCCAGTAACTGGATTTTACTGGATAACATGGAAATCTAATTTCCTAGTCTTGACATAGCATTCCTGTCTACACGTCTAGGCTACAAGCAACTAATATTTCTAATTTTATAAATTAGAGTTCTTTGGCTTTTTTTCTAAATTCAAATACTGGTAACCGCCTGCCAGTTACCTTTTCCTAATTCAATTTGACAAAATTTCAAATTTAGTTTTCGAATTTAAACTCTTCCTGCCAGATTGTTGGTAACCACCAAGATTTTGAATCCTGATGCCAATTTGATTATCTTAGGGCACTTTTGGAGCGCACGAATCTTATCTCACAGGAAGTACTTGTTAGTTTCTTTGCTGCAGGCATCAGGAAAACTCATGTATTCCAGAGGAACAATTAAGGTTGTTATGGTATCCAAACTAGTAGTCCCAAGAATGATAGTGGTTGAATGATTGGTATGGGTATGGGTATGGTTTTTTTTTTAAAAAAAAAAATTTGAACCTTTTTAATTTTTATTTTTTTAAATAAACCCTCCGAAAACTTATTCCAAATCTAAATCTTTTGACTGACATGATAGGACAACACTACCAAGCCACGAGTAGATGGCATGGCAACATTGTATGATTTGGAAATAAGTTTTCTGAGGGTTTGTTTTTAAAATAAAAAAGGTTCAAAAATAATAAAAAAATAATGGGTATGTGTGCTAAGTGCTTTACTAACAGTCTGAAAGCACCTTGGTCTTGAGTGGTGACTGGTGAACTATTGCCGGCCAATGCAGGGTTGAAAACTTACAAGCGCTGAAACAGAAGCACCTATGTAACCTTGTTTCATTGTTAATTAGTGGTTAATCTTATTACTACTATCGAATAGTACTATGCTGTTAATACTAGCAAGCTCTGTTACATGTATTACATGTTCTGTTTGTACAAAGCATTGTAACATTTTGTTGCATGGACATGATTTTATTACACAAATGATTCCTTGACGTGTATTGGTTTTGTAGTGACATCTAGTCTTTCCTTTTATAACTATCACCTTGCTTTTATTACTTTTTTCTATGATTTATATTGTTTGATAAGTCAATTAACTCTCTTTTCTCTGTCACCATGTGGATGTGAAACTGGGCTACAAACGATGCAGAGGAAATCTGATGAGTAAGTAATTTATGTTTTATAACTTTGCATAGTCTCATGTGTTCAACTGATGCTATTTCATTTTATTTGAAGTTTAGAATGGTTCTATATGTGTTTAATTTGTATTTGTACCTTAAGAAAACATGTAGATGCCCCCGTAGGGACAGACTGTAGCCCTTCTGCATGGAATTTGCATTACAGTCATAACACATCGTCTCCAGTAACTGTACAATTTATATGCAGTAGGAATGGCCAATGTTGCGTGGGTTCATAAAATGCACTACCCAACTCAATAAGCTATACATTATGTGTTTGCAATGAGATCATTTTTTGATCTGGTAAGATCGTTTTTTTCTCCTTCCAGCACATAGCTCATTACGGTTAACAAAAAATAATGGACCTACAAAAATACTCAATATCTAGAACACAAAAATGCTACAGGTGAACAAAATAAAAAAAAACTGCCAAAAATAATTACTTATAAGTTATAATAATTTGAACTCCAAAAGTTGGTGGGATATGGATTTTCATTCATATGGTATTATTTATGGTTGAATTTTTCTGCTACCATAGTTGGGGTCTAAGGATCTATTCGTTTAGTTGTATTGTGTGCAAGAACTGAACTTTAACACTAATGAAAATGCAACAGAACTTTTACTTAAAATTGAACTTGCAGTAATAAAACCTAAAGCGAGAATTGAAAGAATTAAATTGAACATACAAGTTGTTGTGTAAAAGGTTTTAATTGACTTTCTGGTTCGTATTCTTATGACTAACATTTGAATAGCAAAATTTGCTTTTCCTGAAAATATGTTGTCCTGTTTCCTTTTGACAGTTATTTACTATTGTTTGATGATGATGAGGAGGATGGGTCTCTTCCACAAAGACCTGTGCCGTTCTATAGAGTTGTCCCTCTTCCGGAGGGCCACCGGCAGTGAAAATCTCACATGGCGATCTGCCTTACCCCGGCCAGTGTAGTTTGTGAAGAGTGTCTGTGTCTGACGATGTAGTAATTTATTTCATCTGCACTTGTCCGCAATATGCAGATTATGCTGCCAATGACACTTCTAAGCTGTCCAAGGTTCAGCGATCCTGTAAATAAGTTGATCAAGTGTTGTTCTGTGACAAAAATAAGTGATTTCCCTGCAAAAACGCTCTATCTGGCCACTGCTTGGTGTGCTTTGAGTTCGTGCTACGCAGTGCACTATAGTCGTATGATCTTTGTGTAATTGATGCCTTAGTTGCATTTTAAGATGATGCAACATTTGTGCATTGCATCAAATTTTAATTTTCAGCTTTTAAAGGTGCATACATCTCATGTGCATATTTGAATGCTGAGCTAAGTCACGTGTACAACATAAAATACGAACTCTGTTAAAGCTACACCTGGAATGTTGACCCATTATTAGATGCGCAATGTGTTACCAGTGAAAGTTTTACTTTAAAAATGATCTTCCCCTTTGATAGAGTTGCTAGCTTTTAAGTTGTGCAGCCCTTTCGTTTTAGCAATCCGTCTGCAAATTGGTTAATCTGCCTCTTGACCTATCCAACGGAGAAGAAAAAGGTTTTATTTTTAATGAAAAATTTTAGTCACCTTCAACCTAGCACTGGATTTGAGGAGGAAGGAGGGAGGGAGAAGGGAAGGAGGAGGGGAGGAACTCATCGGCGACAGCGACTCCTTGGCAGTGGCGGGAGGGAAAAGGGAAGTTGGAGGGGAGAACTTACTAGCGACGGCGACTACCCGGTGATGGCGGAAGAGATGGCGAGGTCCTCTTCTTCGGCGATAGTGGCGGTGTCGAACTTCAGTAGAAAAACCTAGAGTTTAAGATTTTGGGGTAGGGGTTGAGGTGAGGGGAGGGGGGGGAGGGGGTTCACTGGGCTTAGAGGGATAGCCTTGGACGGTGGCTAAACTAGCTGTGCGTGGCAGCGATGGGCAGGTAGCGAGGTGGTGGGGGTGCCACCGGAGCCACAGGAATGGAGGCTGGTGGTGGGCAGAGTTGGCAGCAGCGGCGGGGGAGGTCATGGGTTAGAAGGCAGCGGTTGGCGGCAGTGAATCCGGTGGCATGAGCCACTGGAGATGGAGAAGACGACGGTGTGGGGAATGGCACCGCCACCGACTTAGGGAGGAAGGGAGGGAGGCGGGGAGGAGGGAGGGGGAGGAGGTCGGTTGGTCAGGCTCTCACCTGCGCCGTTGATAGCTTCTGACGCTGGCGAGCTGGGGGGCAGCCCACAAGGGAGGGGTTGGGGAGAAGAGAAGAAGAGATAAGGGAGAGAGAGAAATAGTGCATGAAGCTCGATGCAATCCTAGCCGTCCAAAAAAAATGACTGAAATTTGTGGTAATTTCAGGTTACTGAAAACTAGATGGTCTCTTAATGATGTGCCTGACTTGTCAACCGGATTTAAAGTGCTAGTCTGAATAAGATGGAAATTGAGTTGTTCGATTAGTATTGCAAGCACTCCATTGTGATTTGGAAGTGCAAAGCCATAATCGGTACTATATGCTTATTTTCTGCAGTTTGAGAATCTTGGCATGATGATGAAAAGATGTGCAGACATGGTGCTATCTACTACTACCCGGCTGCAAAAGACAATGCGGATTGTTATCGATTCTTGGTCGAGGTTCTTGCTCCCTTACATCCTAGATGATGTGATGTTCAATGTTCTATTATGACTGCCATCTAAGTCTATATCATCCGATTCAAGTCCGTGTGCAAGGCTTGGCACGCCATGATATCCAGCCCATTTTTCCACAGTGCTCATCTCGACTGGTTTAAGCTAAAGCCATCTGTACTCATGGCTCCTGGCTTCTTGATGCGCCTCTTATAAGTACCAGGGTGATAATATAATGCATCTACATGACTTTCCGCAAGTCACAATGGATACATGGACTTGCCCTGTGCACTGCAATGGTTTACTCCTCGTTTCCGACATGAACGGCAAAATAATGATCTATAACCCATCAACAAGAGAGATTGTTTCCCTGCCAAAAGGGAGCCCTAACCTTCGTAAGGGCACATCACTTCGATTTGGGTTTGACCCTCAAAGTACAGGTACAAGGTTGCTAGAGTTTACTATCGAAGGGATGATGAAACATCATTGTTGGCCTCTTTCTAAAGTGATTACTCTGGGCACCAACGTGTGGAGGTAAACTGAAGATCCACCTTATCCAATTGGTAAGTCAACTTCAGTTCATGCGAAAGGCGCTATCTATTGGATGGTTTCTCGTACATCACTTTGCCAGATCCACCCAATACACTTGTTTGATTTTGTTTGATTGATGAGAATTTTAGTCAATTCCATGTAACTCATGCAGTGTAAAGCATTCCTGTTTGACTGAAGTGGAGGATGAATTGTATTGTGCTGCCTTTTTCACTAAAGCGCTATCACTAGAGAACGGACTCAACACTGCACTATACGGATTCCACCGGATGCTATTCAGCGGCCTGTAGCAAGTCCTCTAGTTGTTTTTCACGGAAAAATTGTTGTTGTTGGCATTCAAAAAGGTCTACAAGTATGACATCCAGACCTTTACAATGGAGGAAATAGCTTTAGCAGTTGACATGTGCTATGGCAGAGAAAACAATATGTACCAGACATATTTGAAGGAGGTAATGAATTTCCATCTGTTTAATTATGTTGAGAGTCTAGTTCCGATTAGGGAATTTTGAGAAGTTACCAATCGTGTTGTTTTGAGGAGTTATCGATCCAAGGTTATAGGAGTTGTTTTTTCTTTGTGGCTAGTATGGACGATGGTTCATTCTTAACGACTTGGATCTATGTTACTACACCATTTATCCAAAAATATAAGAACATGTAGAGTTTTTTTTAAAAGATTAAGGTCGACATGAGAAATAGTTATAATTAGTTAAGATAAGAAAATAGATGGAGAAATTAAATAGAGGATAATTATAATTTGTTAAGACGATGAAGTAGACGGGGTTATCTATAAATTCTTAGACAAATTTTAAACTCCCGATGTTCTTATTTTCTTGGACATAGGGAGTATTTAACAGCAATAATTTATTTTTCGTTCTAGTTGTTTTGACCATGGAACAATAAAGTATTATGAATTTCCTATACATTGACGATATAATTTATGGGTGTCTTGCATATATAATTTTTTACGATTAAAGCATCCTGTAGCTGATAGCACGATCATCGTAAAAAAACGTTGGGTCAACAGGTACTCTACTGAAATCCATTCCGTTGACTCTACCAGTAAATTAAGGATATCATGTGTTTTCCAAAGTCCAAAGACGTTCCAATGGGTTAATCCTGCCATCCTCGAAACATTATTTATGTCCTCAACGCAAGCACAAGTGTGCACAGTTGTTTAAATGCATGATTATGCAGGTAATACGACACCCTAGTTCAAGATATATCTAGAGTTTATTTCTTTGTACTGGCTTAAGAACATGGTTCATCCTTTAACTGCACTGCAAATAGAGAATCAAATAGCGTTCTTTTGAAGCAAAGGTAGAAGTTTAACCTAATACCATTGATATATTTCCAAGAGATGGCGCAGACACCCAACAAAAATCACCTCACAGACCGTTGCATACATGATGTGCATCCTCTTGGCACACTTGGAATATATTCTTCGATAATTATATATGCATAAGAACAGAACTTTCATCCTTTTTGTTCTTTTTGTTGCTTGAAAACCAACTAATCTGACTAATGTGAAGATGTGAAATTAGTTTCAGTTTTTTTTTTGGCGGGGAATGAAATTAGTTTTAGTTGAGGAGACTTTTAGATATTGTAGGAGTAGTTTGTTTATGTCATGTAAGTCTGATCAAGAATGATCTGTAACATGGTATGTGGTACATCAAAATATTAACTTAATTATTCCCCGGCATTAACTTTCTAACGGAGGCATATTGTCCCTACTATATCAAATCAATTAAATCTTTGTAGAATGGTGTTAAAAAATAAGCAAAATTAGCCCCGCGGGAACGTGGGGGAGTACAACTAGTTAGCAATTAATTGTTAATGACAATACACACATGTAAAGACATGTCTGTTCGGTACGGGGCATGTCCTCCTAAACAGGCTCCTTACACACCGTTTATTTAGATAAAGGATTATATTTATACGGCCTCTGTATAAGGCATGCAACTCAACCATTCATTATTACGAAGTATTAATACAATCTACTAGCTGCTTTATAAGCAAATATCCTAAATATATTTTGGCTAATGTGAAAACCCAGCATTACGGTTCAATTGAAGTTTAAACCCTTCAGTAATGGTTGGAGTGAACTCCTACATATGAGACATAATGAACTAGTTCAAACTATATTTGATCCCAAAAAAAATAGCAATTCACTAGTTTTCGATCCACTGAATAAGAATAAACAGAATGTAGAAGCCCTTACAAGGGCTAATCTTGTCGAACAACCTTGTTTCTCACTTTTGTCGATTGACTCGTACTGAGCTAGTCTGATCTCCTTTATACTTACCTCAAACAACGAGCGCAGTCAAGATGTTGATGAGAAAGGGGCGAGTCTCAAGGCCAAAGAGTGCCCTTTGAAGGCTACTATGCATTCTTATGAATACAAAAGTGGTGTTTTTGGGTATAGTAGGACTTGAACCTGTGACCATTAGGTTAAAAGCCCAATGCTTGATTTTACAAGAAGAGAAGGCTTGGTACGGAAAAGAAAAGAGGGCGGCCTGGCCCCTTTTCTTCTTGTCATATCACAGGAGCATGACTCCTTATGGGGCTCATACTGCAGAGCTAGTATGGGAGTCCTTTTCACTCATTGAGGATTCTATCTAAAAAAGAAGGTCAACGGGGAGACTACAGTAGCTCGAACTCAGACTATCTACGAAAAAAGTAAAGTCGTCTTTCCTAGAGTTCGACCGAAAGGAGCTGTGTTCTATGGTTTGACGTTGTGGAGGTCCAGCACTCTTCTAAATGAAGAAAAGGGGGATTTGCGCTAACTCCTACTCCTACAGAAGATCGATTGGCGTGAACTTCTGAACAAGCAACAGATTGAGTGCACTACCACGAAAGCCATTGCGTGTTAGCATGTGCATCCATTTTCTTGCTGCTTACTCATTGTTGCCAACCCTTACATCATCATAAAGATATCCCAAGAACCCAGTTAGGGGATAATGACTAGTGCTCACGAACAAGCAAGGGATGAGCGCACATGAGCGACATTGCTTGTTGCTTTATTATCACATTAGAGAAGCAGAACCTCCAAGCTTAGATATCTCAAACTCAGAAACTACCCTTCTATCCCACCCAGCTCCTCCGGCATCGGAAGCAGAACTATCTGACCAAGGAGATAGATAGGAAGGGAAGACAATCATACAAAGGCCCAATAAAGCTCTCTTGAAGCTGCGTCTGAATAGTCCTAGAGTCACTCAGTACATATGAACGGTTGAATAAATAAGAATTGAGAAGTACGAAATGTGGGCATCATAACAAAAAAGAAAAAGACCAAACTAGTAAGACTAACATATACTTATTTATACCTTTGAGAGGTCCATTTAGACTATTAGGATTTTCTCTTTAGCTACATAGGTGTTGGTGAAGTGGGAACCAGGGTCCCCACCACCAGCGGCACGGGGCGGCCTGGTGCCACGTCATCACCTAGCCGGAGGCCGTGCATGCAACTTGCGGCTATTTTGAAGCCACAACTGGGATCCCCCAGGCCCAGGGCATAAGGCCCCGAGCTCGTGACTTCAAGGGCTGAGCTCGGGGCGGGTCCCGAGCACGTGGCCACAGCGGTCGCACTTGAGGGACAACCTTGCCCTGTCCTCGAGCTGAATCTCCCCGAAACGGCTCCGGTTTGCCTAGGAGGCAAGGGCATTAATGACGACGCGATGGAGCTTGTCACCTCGCTTCGGTCTCCCCGCGCCTCTCCAATTAAGGGCGACGAGACGTATATTTACCTGGCGTGCGGCGTCGGGGACAAGATGGCTCTGTACCCCCTGCCGTATGCTATCATCACGCTTTTCTGTTAGGGGGTGTGGGTTGGCAGGCGGCATGGTTTACTACCACACCACTTTCACACTACGCACTCTGTTCCGTCTACTTCTACGGGAGGTTGACCGATAGGACCCATGGCTAGCGTGGCAAATCCAAGCTTCCCCGGCAAGTTCTCGTCAGCCAAGCCTGGACGCGTGGTGAGCGGTCGTTGCCCTTCTCTGACCCGGCTTCGAGAGAGGCCCCTAGGAGGGCAGGCGTCCAGACCCACCAGTCAGCAGAAGACGTGACCAAGCATACCTAATTCTGTAATAGCTTTTACAACTCCCATAGTGCAACCACTGTGGTATTCCCCCCCCCCCCCCCAAGAAGTATAAGGGGGAGAGCCAAGGCCAAGAGAGAGGGGGGAGGGGACCCAAAGAATAAAACTCTCACAGCCCAAGTCTTGTAAACTCCTCTTACGAGCAACCTCCAAAGAACCAACAACACAACAGGAGTAGGGTATTACGCCTCCATGCGGCCTGAACCTTTTGCCTCATTTAGTTAGGCAGCAACCCAAGACCAATCAAACGCATTCGCTCCCCCGGTCGAACTGACAAAGGGGGTCCCTCCGGATCCCTACATTAGGTGTACCTGTTCGCACCAAAAACCACCGGGTGTGCCAAGAAGCTTGTTGATGATCTGGTTTGATGCGATTGAACATACGAAGGCCTGGGAGATCTGCTTAGCTCCAGTGCAGGTCCTAAAATCTTGAGGTTCGCAGGCGTGCCAGTCAATTTGACCTCGCAATTGACAAGGAGATGAAGAAATTTGATTACTGATCCAATCGGCCAGTAAGCCGATACGGATTCCTTCCAGCCGATCGCCACTATGCTCGTGCCCAAGCCCTCGCCTGTACTCACGCCCGGGTCTTGTGCTCGCGTTCTCGCTCTCGGGTCCTCGCTTGTGCTCGTGCCCGGGTCAGCAGCAACTGCACATCGGCTATCGGCCGATACGGGCTGATGTAGGCTCCTTGTAGCCGATGGCCGATGGCACCTGTGTATCGGCTAGGAAACCGATAGCGCTATGAGCAAATAGACAAGATGTCAGTATAACATGTGCATCGGCTAGGAGCCGATGATAAAATAGATAAGCAAGATAGTAAGCCAGCCGACTGCCAAGGAAACACATGTGCATCGGCTAGAAAACCGATGATAATATAGATGACAAACAGTAAGGATAATACAGTCGGCTTTATAAAAAGATAACCTATCGGCTAAGCACTCCGATAGAACGTCGCATATACACCGATCGGCTCGGCAAGGATAAATCTATTATTATCGATCTAGTAGTTCAAACCTAACTGATGCAGCACAGATCGATAATAGTAAAGGAACCTCAACGAGCCGATAGACCTAATGCAACTGTGATGAAAATAACTTACCGGCTATACATTCCGATAAGACGCTTGCACAAAGGATATCAGCCTAACAGGAATAATTTATCGCTAGCAGTTTAGTAGGTCGGACCCAACCGATGCAGCACAAACTGATGATAAACTACCCCCGATAAACTGATAAAAACTACGCACGCGTGATGTGATATACCTGACCAGCCTAAGAGGTCGGACCGAACCGATGCAGCCGTAGACAGATCCGATACACCGTGGTAAGCCGACTACCATAGACCGACTAGAATATCGGACCTAACCGAGAAAGTCCTAGCCGATTGGTAGTCGGGGTAACGAGACTTACCCTCTCGCAGGAGTTCGGACCTAACCGATGCAGCCCCGCTCGAGAAGCAAGAACCCGTTGGTAAAGGGTGGCGATGCGCCGAAGTTGTATTGATCGATTAGATGGTTTACAAGGTCCCCGGGCATACGTATATATACCCCGAGTTACAAGAGTCCTTATAGGACACGGAACAGGACTTTCCTAACTAGAAAAGGAAAACTAACAGGTCTGATCGGACAAGAGATCAGGTTTCCTAAAAGACAAAACTATCTAATAGATAAGATAAATAACTGCCATAACGTGGTCTTCACGATTCCTTCCCAAGCTCGGACTCTTCTGGATTAGTTTCCAATGGCTGATATCGCTTCTTTCCTTAACCGAACATGGTAACGACCCGTACCAAATTTTGGCGTTAACACATGCCCCCCAATTTCGGAGTTTGTTATCAAACTTCGAAATTCTTCTGTTCGGGCCTCATTATTCCTTCCTGACCTCCTGAAATCGGCTTTCATGAACCGATACCTTCTGTACTAAGTGTGCTAGGCTCTCAAAGTCTTCTGATGAAAATCTTTCCTTGATCGGATCCAACAAACCTTGGAATGCTAACTCGGCCAGCTGTGCATCATCCAGACTTAAACTATAACATCGGCTTCTAACATTACGAAACCGCTGGATATATTCTGCGACTGATTCTTCCGGCTTCTGTATTACCGATGTTAAGTCTATCAAACTCATCTCCTGACTTCCCATAAAGAAATACTTGTGGAATTGCTTTTCCAGATCGGCCCAACCTCGAACTGAGTTAGGTGGCAATGAAGAAAACCATGTAAAGGCCGATCCGGATAATGATAACGGGAAGAGTCTAACTCTCAAAGCTTCTACAGCCGATGCCTCTCCACATTGAGCCAAGAACCGGCTGACATGTTCCACTGTAGATACATCATCTTGCCCTGAGAATTTGGAGAAGTCTGGTACTCTGTATCGGCGCGTCAACGGAGCTCTATCAAACCAATCTGGATATGGAGGCCGATATATAAATGTTTCCTTCTTCGGTCTTAGACCGAATTGCTCTCTCATCACCTCTATGATTCTTGCTGATAAATCTTCTTCTCTTGGATCTTCGTCGTGATAACGCAGAGGTGGAGTTTGTAGCCGATTTTGATTCTGATATTCCCTCTGATAATTGTACTCAGGAACAGCTTCTGAATAACTCTGTTGATGCCCCCCGGGTATTTGAATCGGCTCCACTGCCTTCTTGATCAAGCTCTGTAATGTGTTCATCAATATCCCAGATTGATCGGTCAACGCATGATGAACTGCTTCATTAAACATGTCTTGGATCAGCTTTTGTGAACTTGCAGACAATGTACGGCTCGATTCACCAACCAGAACAGGCTTTGGAAATTGGGACTTTTGAATCGGCCCTTGATCTGTAATTTCAACTCAGCCTGCGGGCGGCCCACATGGAGCATGCTACTGTAGGAACTCATATCTTGGTGGCTGCTACCAAATAAGCCGGCCTAAGCCGACCTATCTAGCATAGCTCTAGAGAAGTATCATCCATCGCATGTCAGGATGAGTTTTTTGGTGTTGGTAACCGCAATCAGCCAGAGAAATCCTTATTCGCAAGCCTTTCCGACTTACGTTCTGGATGCAAACTGGTTGCCACATAAGCCTGAGTGGGTATAATGCAGGATCTGCTTGCCCTCCTCAGGTGTGACGCAGTGCATGAGAACTCCGGATGCACTTTGACGATGTAAGTCTTCTCTAACTTGGGTAAAGCCGAACAAGATACCCAAACCTTGCATTAGCAGAGTGTTCGGCTGGCGACCCTCATGGGGCGTACCCTATCCAACAGAGTTATAGCCAAGCCAGGCACCCGAACCTTGCATTAGCATAGGATTCGGCTAGCGACCCTCATGGGGCGTACCCAACCTGACAGAGCCGAGTGATATACGACCCCCGACTAGTGCCGGAAGTCAGTTGTCAGCTCACATGGAGCGTAGCCGAGGAAGATGACGTCCAGACTGGCGCAAGTACTCGGTAAGTAGCCCTCATGGGGCATCCCGAGTGTATTTTGGCAGACTTGCCCAGCCCCCGAGCGTAGGAGATAGGCTCGCAGCCCTGAGTTCCTGTCACGCGTATCCGGAGCTGGGCCTGCGATATAAAGATATCGGATGAGTAGCATCTGATGATGGAAATAATCACCCGAATAAAACGTATTTTACAATATATGTAAATACATGTTCTTCCTCTTATTGATATTAATTTTCCCGAGTAGTTGATCCCTTACGTTTAAGCACTCTGCCCGACTAGTCATAGCCCCCTAGCGTCGGGAGTTGGCTCATGGCTCTTTCCCAGACACGCGTTTTGGGTGACTTGAGTTCGTCTTTCATGGAGCAAAGTTTCACGGATTAGGATTTATGCTACTTGAGTACTTTTGCAATCATTTAAGAGCAAAAACAGAGAAGAGTGCAGCTTGTGCACCTATTAGGTGTAAGCGGCATTGGCAAGGCCGAGTGAAGAAATATTTATCAGGAAGCGACTTAGCTGTTCGGTATTTCGGAGTGGGGATGCCATCCTTGCGTTTGAGCTTGTGAGCCCCCGAGCATGTCACTTGTTGTTCTGATAATCTTCAGTTGTTGAAAGTCGAAGACGATTGTGACCGACTGCCACAATGAAGCCATCTGACTTGCGTTTGCGATTCCCAGCTTTAGTCGGGACCGCGTCGTTGGTGCCCTCCCGCTTCTTCTATCAGGATGCCTTTTTATCTTCAAGGGCCTCGGCAACAGCGTGGGCTGAGTCAGCATATTTGTTCGCCATGTCGAATAAAGCCTTGACAGAGTTGGGAGGCTTCCGAGTGAATTTGTCGATGAACGAGGTGTCTTTGACTCCTTTTCAAAAGGCGGTGATGACGACCTCATCCTTGATATTCGGGATTGAATTTTTCTTCTCAGAGAACCTCTTGATGAAGTCACGAAGAGACTCGTTCTTCCTTTGATGCAACTGATATAAGTCGTACTCGGAAGGTGGCCTCTCGTATGTTCCCTGGAAGTTGGTGATGAAGCGTTCTCGGAGTTCTACCCATGAGCCGATTGATTGCTTGGGAAGTCCTGTTAGCCATGTCCTCGCTGAGTCGGCTAAAGCGACTGGGAGGTAGTTAGCCATGACTTTGTGATTTCCTCCAGCTACTCGGATTGCCGTAGTATAGACCGTGAGCCAAGACTCGGGATTGGTCTTGCCGTCGTATTTTTCGACTCCCGTAGGCTTGAAACCCGATGGCTAGTCGGCCTGTTGTAGCTCCTGGGTGAAGGCCGGTACTCCTTCATCTTCATGAGGACTCTGACCCAGACTACGGCGGCGAAACCGCTCGTGGTGGAGGCCGAAACGCTCGTTCTCGTCTTCCGGTTGGCGTTGCTCATCATCTTCTCGTTCGCGGTGTCGAGCGTTGATGTCCTGCCGAAGATCACGTCGTTGTCGGCCTCGAAGGTCCTGATCATCCCGACGGTTGCTTGGGAAAGACTATAAATAATCATCCCGGCTGACATGATGCCGTGTCAGCTGGAAAAGGTGTTTATAGTCTTTCCCGAGTGGCGTCCCATTCGGAAGTTAGACTCTTCAGCTCGTCAGCTGGAAGAATGTTTATAGTCTTTCCCGAGTAGTATACTACTCGAAAGTTAGACTCCTTCGCATCATGTCAGCGGGAATGAGAAATTTATAGTCTCTCCCGAGTAGTGCACTACTCAAAAGTTAGACTCTTCAGCGTCATATCGGCTGGAATAATGTTGCCCATGGCAACTGGTGGCCACGCATGTAGGCCGAGTACCACTTTATGAAAATAAATCCACGGCGTGGTCAGGTGTACCCGAGAAAGATACCTGCATCCCCAATTTTAATGAAGACCAGCTTGTGATCCTTATAAGGATATATCCCCGAGACCTGGTGGGTAAAACAGATATCCAAACATATATGTTTAGCAGTAAGGCTCTCATGAAGCATATCTGTTTACCTCATCGGTTCCTGTTGGTAGCACCAGCGCTATAATTTCAACTCAGCCTGCGGGCGGCCCACATGAAGCATGCTACTGTAGGAACTCATATCTTGGTGGCCCATTACCGAGTAAGCCGGTCTAAACCGACCCACCCAATGTAGGCTCTATAAAATCACCATCCCTCGCATGTCAGGATGAGTTTTTTGGTGTCGATAACCGCAATCAGCCAGAGAAATCCTTATCCGCAAGCCTTTCCGACTTATGTTCTGGATGCAGCCTGGTTGCCACAGGTGCCCGAGCAGGTGTGTTGCAGGATCTGCTTGCCCTCCTCAGGTGTGACGCAGTGCATGAGAACTCCGGATGCGCTTCGACGATGTAAGTCTTCTCTGACTTCAGGAGAGCCGAGCAGGGTACCCGAACCTTGCATTAGCATAGGATTCGGCTAGTGACCCTCATGGGGCATACCCTACCCAACAGAGTTATAGCCAAGCGAGGTACCCGAACCTTGTATTAGCATAGGATTTGGCTAGCGACCCTCATGGGGCGTACCTCACCCAGCCGAGTGATATACGACATCCGACTAGTGCCGGAAGTCGGTTGTCAGCTCACATGGAGCGTAGCCGGGGAAGATGACGTCCCGACTGGCACAAGTACTCGGTAAGTAGCCCTCATGGAGCATCCCGAGTGTATTTTGGCAGACTTGTCCAGCCCCCGAGCGTAGGAGATAGGCTCGCAGCCCTGAGTTCCTGTCACGCGTATCCGGAGCTGGGCCTGCAATATAAAGATATCGGATGAGTAGCATCTGATGATGGAAATAATCACCCGAATAAAACGTATTTTACAATATATGTAAATACATGTTCTTCCTCTTATTGATATTAATTTTCCCGAGTAGTTGATCCCTTACGTTTAAACACTCTGCCTGACTAGTCATAGCCCCCTAGCGTCGGGAGTTGGCTCATGGCTCTTTCCCAGACACGCGTTTTGGGTGACTTGAGTTCGTCTTTCATGGAGCAAAGTTTCATGGATCAGGGTTTATGCTACTCAAGTACTTTTGCAATCATTTAAGAGCAAAAACAGAGAAGAGTGCAGCTTGTGCACCTATTAGGTGTAAGCGGCATTGGCAAGGCCGAGTGAAGAAATATTTATCAGGAAGCGACTTAGCTGTTCGGTATTTCGGAGTGGGGATGCCATCCTTGCGTTTGAGCTTGTGAGCCCCCGAGCATGTCACTTGTTGTTCTGATAATCTTCAGTTGTTGAAAGTCGAAAACGATTGTGGCCGACTGCCACAATGAAGCCGTCTGACTTGCGTTTGCGATTCCCGGCTTTAGTCGGGACCGTGTCGTTGGTGCCCTCCCGCTTCTTTTGTCAGGATGCCTTTTTGTCTTCGAGAGCCTCAGCAACAGCGTGGGCTGAGTCGGCGTACTTGTTCGCCATGTCGAATAAAGCCTTGACAGAGTTGGGAGGCTTCCGTGTGAATTTGTCGATGAACGAGGTGTCTTTGACTCCTTTTCGAAAGGCGGCGATGACGACCTCATCCTTGACGTTTGGGATCGAATTTTTCTTCTCAGAGAACCTCTTGATGAAGTCACGAAGAGACTCATTCTTCCTTTGATGCAACTGATATAAGTCGTGCTCGGAAGATGGCCTCTCGTATGTTCCCTGGAAGTTGGCGATGAAGCGTTCCCGGAGTTCTCCCCAGGAGCCGATTGATTGCTTGGGGAGTCCTGTTAGCCATGTCCACGCTGAGTCGGCTAAAATGACTGGGAGGTAGTTAGCCATGACTTTCTGATTTCCCCCAGCTGCTCGGATCGCCAGAGTGTAGACCGTGAGCCAGGACTCGGGATTGGTCTTGCCATCGTATTTGTCGACTCCTGTAGGCTTGAAACCCGATGGCCAGTCGGCCTGTTGTAGCTCCTGGGTGAAGGCCGGTATGCCTTCGTCTTCATGAGGACTCCGACCCCGACTACGGCGGCGAAACCGCTCGTGGTGGAGGCCGAAATGCTCGTTCTCGTCTTCCAGTTGGTGTTACTCGTCTTCTTCTCGTTCACGGCACCGAGCATTGGTGTCCTGCCGAAGATCACGCCATAGTTGGCCTCGGAGATCCCGGTTGTCCCGACGGTGACTTCGACGTTGCCGGTTGTTGTTTGGGTTGCCGAGTGACGTTTGGCGTGACTCCGTGTGTAGCCGACTAGAGCCGGCCGCTCGGCGTCGCTTTGAGGTAGATGAGACTGCCATTGGGGATGCCGACCGGTTGGTCGGTACGAGGGTATCGCCCGACTGTTGGTGCTGCTGACATGCAGCAGCGGTAAGCATGGCTTTTATCCTTGCGATCGTCGGGGTGGCCTGGTGATCAGGCCCAAGCTGGACAGTGTCCAGTAGGGTTGCGGCGGCCACGACATTCTGTTGTGGCGTGACGAAGACATCGTGGTCGCCGACTCGGGTTTGGAGGATTTGCTGCTGAGCGGTTTGCCCAGCCCTGCGTAGATCGTCGTTACGGGCGTGCAGGCGTCTTGCTTCTTCCTCCTGTTGTTCTTGCAGTCGGCAGGCCTCCTCCTCTTGTGGCTCGTGTCGTCGGCATGATTCCTGAATAGGAGTAGAGCCTCTGGATGCCATGAAAATTTCTCGCGGCGGAGTGAAGCTTGCCGAGCTGGTATCCGACTTGGCGTCGGAATCCGACTGAGAGTCGTAGTCTGACTGCGAGTCGTAGTCGAAATAGTCGATGGGGGTGAGTGTAACTCCGACCTCCCTAGATCCGATTTCGAGCGGCTCGGGGCCGTATCCGAGTCGAACTCCAGAGGATCGGGTTTGCCGCGTCGGATGTAGATTGTAGATATCCGCGGCATCGCCGAGTCCGAACGGGAAATTGACGATCTCTTCCTTTTTTGGCCCGATCTCAGCCGGCTCAAAACCGAGTCCGAGTCGAACACCGAAAGAAAGAGTTGTCCCTGGACTAGGGTGTATTGGAGATTGCCGCAGCATGTCGTGGAAGATTGCTGCAGCATCGTGTAGGCCGACTGGCGCGGAGCCGGCTGGTTCCTTGGCTGGTTGGATCGGGTCCGAGTCGGCCAAGGTGAGGTTGCCGATCTGGTCGGCGACGAAGTCGAGGCTTCCGAATGTGATCGTGTCACCAGTGGAGAATTTGTCGCCGTCGACTCCGATTGCTGGATCCATCGAGCTTGTAGATGTAGATCTCGTCGAAGCCCCTACCTGGCGCGCCAACTGTCGATGTTTTACACCGGCAATAAATATATGGGGCTAGTCGGCGGATGTAAACTCGGTGGATTGCAAAGGAACACAGAGGGATTTTATACTGGTTCAGGCCGTCAATGTGAGGTAATACCCTACGTCCAGTTTGAATGTATTCCTTTGAGGATATACGGTGGTAGTTCTGATGAACTTGTGTGCACCTGCCCTCATGGGGCACCCTGCCTCCCCTTATATACTGGGGGACAAGGTTACAAGGTAGGAGTCCCCATCGGATTACGACTAGGAGATCTCCCCTTAGAGATATAACGCACCCGACTAGGACTGTATATTCCTTTCTATACAAGGCGAAGTCTGCCGAATCTAGCTATATCTCTAATTACAAGGCTAGGCCCATCCTCTATCCGAGTGGCCCATATGCTTGTCATGAGGTATCCGGGGCCCATGGCACCCACACTAGCAATCATGTTAACCATGCCAAGAGATACCAACTGGTACCTGTTTTGCTAGCCTATGACAAAGCCACTACATTGCTCAAAGTTTAACCTTACATGAGCATAGAGAGTGTTTCTCAATATTGCTAGGGAAGGTGGGCCCCATCCTAATCCTAACAACATAAGGGCGATCGCAACCATCTCCTCCATGAGGCACTATCCATTATATTGGATATGCGCAGACGCCAAAGACATATAGCGGACAACCGTTCCCACAGGGGCACATGGTTAGCTGGTATAAACCATCACACCGACAAGTCCCTACTACAACGTGTCACACCTTGAAAATTGGCCTAATTAAAAATTATTTTGGGTAAATGAAAATACAAGAATACACTAAAGTTGTTTGTAAAAGTATTTGAATAAAATTCTGAAATTTCCAATATTAAAAATCCCTAGTTAAAATTTTAATTAAATGCTTGGATGCTTTTATATTTCTAGGGTTTTGTCGAAATATTTTTAGTATTTAAGTATTTATAATAATAAATTTACCTTGTGTTTCATGGTGGTTTTTGCTTCTGATAAATTCCCCATGATTGAATAAATTCTTTGAAATTTTCTCGGATTTTTCGGAGCTCCAGAATTAATTTAAATGAAATAAAGATCACTTCAGTAATTAAATAAACAAAAAAATAAATTCCTTTTTCTTTCCTTGATCTTGGGTCGTTTCTGGTCCTATTGTTTTATCTGTCTCTGCGACTCAGACCCATGTTCCCCTCTTATTCAATATCTGGTGCTGAATTTCGAAACCCTAAAATTCCTTTGAATCCCCATCTGAGATTCTTGATGTCCGAAATATCCTTGTTCTTTTTGAATCAAATCCTGGATATTTCCTTGAAACTCCTTTCCATTGAAATAAATCCAAATCCCCAGATATTCTCTGAGTTGCTCAAATTTCAGTCTCCATAAAATATCCTCGTCAATTCCTTTATTCCCAAAATATTTACAATACTCTAAATATTCCATTTTTTAGCCCTTGGGAAAATATCCTCCATTTTCGAACCCGAAGAATATACCGATATTCTATTCCCTAAAAATTCCTCGAAAAAAATATCCTTTCTTTTCTAAATCCCACAAAATATTCCCCGTTTCAGATTCCCTAAAATATTCATATATTTTGGATACTTATTTATTCCTCAAATATCCCTAATGTTCCAATTTCCCTGTTTCCCCCAAAACACTCTCGGATTTCCGAATCCCGAATTATCACAATATTCCATGTGGCATTATTTCGATATTCCCGATAATCGAAACATCTCCGGATTTCTCAAGTGTCCATAATCCCGAAGTATTCCAAAAAATCCCAAATACTCCAATCTCTCGACCTCTGTAGTATATGTTCCAATTTTCCAATTCCCGAAATCTCCAATATTCCAAAATATTCCCAATTCCATGATTCCAAATATTCCTCATATTCTCGTAATTCCAACTCCCGGAAGTGGCATCAATATTTCATATTGCCGTGGTCTAAAAAAATCCTTAAATTTCCTAAATCCTCCAAATCTCCAAATTTGGGAAAAATCCTGAAAACCTTTTCCCCCTTTTTTTTCTTCTTCTCTTTTTCTCTTTTCTCCTTTTTTTTTCTTTTTTTCCTCCCTTCTCCTTCTTCCTCTCTTCTTCTACCTCTAGCATCCTCTCTCCCCCTTCGGACTGGCCCGGCCCCGAGCCGCCCTAGCCACCTCCCTCCTCCCCGGCCTAGGCTGCCCCACCGCCGCCGCACGGCCTGTGTGCTGCCCCGGCCCGGCCCAGGCGGCACGCAGCCGCCACCACCTGCGCCCTAGGCTCTGCCTCCCCTATAAAATCAGAGCCGCCGCCCTCGGAAGCCCTAGCCCTAGCGCCGCCATTTCCTGCTGTCGCCAGCGCCGCCGCCGCGCGTTTGCCCCGTTGCCGCCGCCCCTGCATCTCCTCTACCGCACCAAAGCCACCGCTCTGCCTAGCGCCGCCGTCGCCGTTTGGCCATCGTCGCCGCCCTCGCGTCCACCGCCTGTCGCTGGTGAGCATCCAGTAGCCGCTGCCGTTCTTTTCATCCCTGGCTTCCCCTGCTCGGCGCCTCTGTCCTCCCTGCTGTTCATCGCCGACGCCGTCATCTGCCCCAGACCCGGCGTCCCGACTCCCTGTTCCACCCCGCCAGCTCGTCGCCGCCTGCCGCCGCTGGTCTGTCGTCGATGTTGCTGGGGCCTAGCCGTGCCACCCGAGTCGCCGCCCCGCCATTGGCCGTCGTCCTCGTCCTCTTGGGCCTCACCGTATCGCCGCGCCATGACAGGCGAGCTTGGCTGGCCCTCTGTGCCACCGCCATGTGGGTCCTACCGGCGGCCCCCATTGACAAGCGGGACCCACCAACAGATCTCTCTCTATGATAATGTGGGCCCGGGCAACCGACCCAAAACCCTTTCCATCGTCGGATCTGATCCGCTCCATCTAAGCCACTGGTTTTACATAAATTACCCAGAGCAAATCTTAGATCTCCCAAGATTCAAGCCAAGCCATCGGATTGCCAAAACCGTAGATCTATGCCACCTGTCCACCGGGCCCCTCTTTTCCCTTGTCTATGAACTTAGTCCATGAGAGCCAGGTCACTGACCAGTGGGTCCTATTCTAATTTTTTATCAGAAATAATCCTTTTATTAATTAATTTTCAAAGGAATATACCAGGGAATATTCTTTTCTGTTTCTTTCGGATTTTCTCTAAATTCAATCTTCCGAAGGTCATATCTTTTCCGTCCGAACTCTGATTTGACCCTTTTTCTTCCTAAATTCATCTAAAATCATGATCTACATGTTTATGTACTTTTATGTACTATTTATTTGGAGTTTCTTAAGGTTTTTCCTCGCTTTACGTGTAGTCCGTTGTTTCTGCCGTTTTGGAGGTCGCGGAGTCTAAAGAGTTTGGAAGATCAAGCGAAGATTTTTCTATTGCAAGATAAGTCACATAACAATCTCCTTGCGCATGTTGATCTCATCTGTGAAAATTATTTTGTTTTAACGTTATTGCATGAAATGTTATGAAATGACATTATTAAGTGTATTTATTTATTATCCAATATTCCTTGGTTATTATGGCCATTTTGTCATTGATACATGTACCTTGATACCCTGGGAGATTAATACTGATTAGCTAGATGGCTATTTAATGATCTAGCTAGATTATTTAGGTTCAGCTTAGCCATGCCTAGAAACTTGAGCGCCATTTTATGTGGGAAACTATTTATTCACCCTGATTAATTAATGATTAATGGTTATTATTTTCACGACAGTTGGTCGTGGCTGGTTAATTAAACATGATAACTAAAACTTGACTGATGGTGGGTTGTGAGCACATGTAATGATAATGTTGCTAGTGGTGCTCATGACAATTAAGGATCAGTTCGGGGACTACTTGTTGCGAAGCAATACTGTACTAACCACAAGTCAGAATGGGCAACGGCTGAACCTGTAGTGTAGCGAGTTTAACAAGAGGCCCCACAGTGTGATGTGACTGTGTCAATAAAACCACCATGGCTGTGCCAATAAGTCCATGTTTCGGGCGTTGAACCGTCTCCCTATTGGGCACCTGATCAGTTTCTGCTAGAGATTGGTGGTTCAGTGGGTGACTTTTTTGTTAGGCGAGTTGCATGAAAGATCTTGTCACGGTTTCCCTCTTTGCAGTACCATGGTGGTATTTTGGGACATAGTGACATGTGTGGAACCATGTCTTATGGGTAAATTGGTACACCTCTGGCCAGAGTAAAACTATTCGAATAGACGTGCCCACGGTTAATGGGCGGGCCTAGCAATATTTTCTGTGATTAGTCGCATACTATTCATTAAACCTGATAATTGATGAAAACTTGATAGCTCTAGTTTGGAGGTTATGGTTTTGGGCCTGAGCTGCCTTGGAGTGCTGTTCAGTGGATGTTTAAATGTTAATTAATAATTAAACTATACCGGTTTCAATGATTTTAATGCAAATGTTTTTAATGTTGTTTGTGCAAATAAGTCATACTATGCCTTTCCTATAGAATTCTATTGTATTATTTTGCATTCTTAGTGTGGCTTATTGAGTACGCTGGGTGGTACTCAGTCTTGCAATATTACTATCATCAGAGTAAAGATTTGTGTGGAGGAGAAGTTTGGTGTTTGGCTTATACCCTAGTTGAGCTGTCTGTGGCTTGGTGCTGAAGCTATGCTAGTTGCCGTTCTGCTGTTGATTTCTTCTGTGTGAGGACTAAGTGCCTCTTCTATAAGTATTTATTGTTATTACGTTTTGGTTATGTTTATCAAATTGTCGATTTGTGTACCTCGGCTGATTCCTAGACAAGGATTTAATGCACATATTAGCTTTGAAAATTTTGTTGAATTTCCGGGTGTGACACAACGGCCTCCCAATGCAAGGTTAAGCAGTAAGCAACATAATAAGCTAAGGTTACCCCATAACTAACACATGTGGTTACACTGTAATTAGTTGGTGACACATAGTTCTGTCCTTAATCAATCCGGGCGAACACTCTTCTATCGGCGTGCAACTACTACCATATGCAAACCACTTGCCGCCCAAGTCTAAAATCACCATTTTCAGTTTTTAATTTCGACAAATAACAGAGGAAAGCCCTCTGTACCACATGTTCAAATAACCCAAATTTTGAGAAGTAAATATCATGTCATTGGTAACCATCAAAGTTTCTAGGCATGGCTAAGCAATAGCTATATTAGTAGCTTGAATATACCCAAAATGGCACTTGGACAGTATCGCAACCCATCCTAGGTGTATCAACAGTAGGGTGAACAATAATCAAGGTGGATAATGCAACAAATAGGAGTTGTTCTACAAATATCCCAAATTTTTCAACCTCGCATGCGATTTATAAGTAGTAAAGCAATTTGAGAAAGTATAGGATACAACATGATCGAAGGAGGAATGAATAGGACTTGCCTTACTCAGTGGTCTCCTCAAAGTACTCCTGAACCTACTCACACTCCTCTACGGCTGCAACTTCGTTATCTATTCAAATTCGAAATTCGAATGAACACCAAATAAACACCAAAAATTAAATATGATGCAACAAGCATGAGACTTATATAATAGGTAGAGGGTTATTTTGGGTGAATTTAGGTGAAACAATCACTTGGATCTGATTTCGTATATACAAGTTATAAGTTTTTAAAATTTAAAATCTCGAAAATACTCAAGCATGAGACTCCTCATTGTTTGTATTTTTTTAATATAGCTGTATATCCGCAGGGTAGTTGTGTGAATTTTGACCTAACCATATTAAGGAGAATATTATGGCGATCACTCAAAAAGTTGGTTCACCTCAAATGGAGTTAAAATGAATTTTCTACAATTTTTCAAAATTTCAACAAGTTTTGGTGCAATAATAATTGGTATAAATCCTTTTCTCAATTTATTATTTTTCTTTTACAGAGAGGTCCCTGGTGAAAGCCCGTTGATGTCGCCTAGAGGGGGGGGGTGAATAGGCGTTCCTGAAAATTCTCCAAATGTAGCGGTAAAATTCTGGTAGGAACCTCTGACTAAAATGGTAGGAGGCTCTGACCGGCTCTCTCGGACTGGTCGAGAGGGCTGGTTGGAGGTTCTAGCCAAGAACACCGGAGGTTTCGACCCTGGTATTCTGACTCTATCAATATACTTCAATAATGGATAATTTTGACAGAGATCAAGTGGAGTGTAAGTAATAGGGTAGGAGATAAATGCAGGCAAGTGAAGAGACAAAATAAGACAATAACGAGAAAGCATAACGGAGACACAAAGATTTTTCCTAAAGTTCGGATCACAAAGATCCTACGTCTCCGTTGAGGAGCTCCAAAGAGCCGGGTCTCGATCGACCCCTTGTCTCACCAAGCGACCACGAAGATCAACTTGGTATCCACTAGAATTTACCTCTTTTCTTTGCGGAGGTGAGGTTAAATTTCACAAACTTTTTCGGGACAATCCACAACTAGAGGAAGCTCGCGGACGAGCCTAACCATCTAGGAGGTTTTCCTTCAAGAGAAATAAGCTCCAAGCAGCCAATCCGCGTCCTCCTCAAGTGCATAAGATCCTCTTAGCCTTCTCTCAACAAAACTCACTTAATTTCCCACTAGATCCTCACAAGAATCACAAAGGATGCACTAGAACTAGTTGGAAGAGCTCAAATGACCTTAGGAGAGGCTAGGAAATAGTTGGATAGAAGTGGAATGGCCAACCAACGGCTGAAAACAAAGTTTGAGCTTTATAGGCATTGGCATACGTCACTTAGCCGTTACTCACAGATTTTGGTCAGGAGGTTCCGACCTTAGGGGTAGGAACCTCCGGCCAACACTTAGTCTCTGGCCCAGAAGGATGGTCGGAGCCTCCAACCCCAAGGGTAGGAACCTCAGACCCTGACACTGAAACTAGCCTATCCCAAGTATATGTGTTGTGCCAAAATGATGGACCCTCAGCTATTTGGATGTTAAGCACTTGACTGGTCTTAGAACACTATTTGCAACCCCTTTTGATAGTACGATTTTCATACGACTCAAAAGAAAATTCAAAAGAATTTAAAATAAACTCCATGCACCACACCAAGCAACCTGGGACTAATTCTCTTCACAATTCTCGATAAACTCATTAGTCCCTTAACCGATTTGTCATTAATCCAACAAAACCCACTTAGGGGTTAGATGCACTTTCAATCTCCCCCTTTTTGGTGATTGATGACAACACGGTTAAAGCTTACAACAGAATGAATATATAAATTTGATTTTGAATGAAATGAGATGAATTTGGCTCCCCCTAGAAATACGCATATACTAGTGAGAGTGAGGCATATATACATATTAAGTATTTGAGAAACATGGAAAGTCTTATTCATCTATTTTCATCCGTGGGATGCAGAGTGTGACATGATAAACAGTATATAAAATACATATGACATGGCAAACACACAAAACATGAGAACTAAACATCACATCACATTGCATGGCATCATAAGAATAGATTTAAATACTGAAATTAAACTAGAACCATAATTAAACATTCATTACATCCAGAATATGGTCAATACATGTCCACAGGCCAATAAGAAATCTAAGAACCCTAAAGACAGGAGAGGGGGGTCGGAGCCTCTGGCCTTATGGCCGGAGGTTCTGGCCATACTGTAGTAGCAGTCAACAGGTGTGAGAAGAGGCCCCCTTCATTCTGAATTTTCTCCTCCTTTGGCATCAAGACACCAAAAAGAGAGAAAAACCAGAGGAAGAAGGGGCTCAGTCGTCGTCGGAGGGGATGATCTCAGTATCGCCAGACGCTATACTGCCTACAGTTCCGGTCTCATCATCAGGGGCAATAATCTTTGTATTGCCACTGGCGGCATCATCATCCCTCTTGATAATGGGAGGAATATCATAGACTGGCTGAAAAGGAGGAGCTACAGGAATAAAGCCAAGCTGGAAGGGTGGAACATCTAGTACAAAGGTAGGCTGAACTGATGGAGGAGCTGCTACAGGATCATCATCCTCATCACCATTGTCCTCCCTACTGTTCTCATCTTCCTCATCATCCTTCCTATTATCGTCATCATGGTAGGAGTCCTCCTCTGTGTCTTTATCAGAAGTTGCCTCTGACTCAGAATCTCCAAAAGGTCTTGTGGAAGGGCCTGCGTCACTGGCGATGTGCTGAGCAGTCTCATAGGCAGCAAAGGGATTCTCAAAAACCTCATCTGAAGAGTCATCGGAGACTGTCTTGCCGGCATCCTTCAACATCTCCTTCTACCGGCGCTGCATCTTCTTGATCTTCACAGCGTTCATAGTACATATGTTAAAGATGGCCTTGAGTGCCTTCTTGATAGGCGACTCGGAAGACTGAGAAGAAGAGCCGGACCGAGAGGTAGCTGAAGGAAACTTCACTTCAGGCGAAGCTGGTGGACGGTAAGCCTTGTGCTTCACCTCCTTCTCGAACACTAGTCCAGACACTTCTTCTATCATCTTCATGATATAAGGAGCATAGACACATCCTCTTTTAGGCTCCACCACAATGTTGAAGATCTCAAACTAGATGTACTTCATGACACTAACAGGCGGCTGATTTCTCCTCAGCCTTGCAAGCAAGGTGTAGTGGCGAGCGGGGAGAGCTGTGGCATCGCCAGCCTTAGGAGAGAGAGTTGCCCTGATCATGTTCAGGAGAATCTTGTAGGGAGAAAGAAGTCCCTTGGTAGTGCCTATGCAATTTCTGGGCGCCCCATCGGCATATAGAAACAAGGTCCTCTGAATGGACAGCGTCTTCTCATTGTGCAGATTCGGCTTATTGAGATCATCAGGGTCCAATCCCAAAATGGCTATGAACTGAGAGATAGTGACGGTGTACTCCACACCCTAAGTCCGCCATCTCATCTGAAGCTCATGCTGTGGACTCTCCTCAAAGAACACAGTCACGTAAAACTGACCGATCACCTCCTCACTCCGGTCATATTTGTAGGCCCATGATACCTCTAATGTCCTTGAAGATCCGCCCCTTCTGGCGCTGCATGTACTCCCAGTCAATATACTTTATCTCCATAACCGGCTTGGGTCGAATCATGAAGACTGAGTTGTGCCAGTCCACTTGGACGGCAGTGACAAAGCGGGGGTTTGATAACTCCTGAGGGAGAGTATTTGGGTTCTGCTTCCTGTCTCTGTCTCCCCTTGCCATATCATGCAGATAGTCAAAATGCTGCCTGGCAATGTGGCCAAAGGGGCGGCCCTGTGCTTGACCACTCAGATTGGGTCATCGAAAGTCCCACTGCTAGAATTGCGAGTGCCACCACTACGAGATCTACCACGGCCTTGGTAGGCAGTGGTGCATCTGAATCCCTAATCACCAAGGACAGAGCTGTGAATCTGTCTAGTAGATGGAGGCTGTATTAGCGGCCCTCTTGCCTCCGCCTGCCTCCTGCTTGCTACTAGCACGAGCAGGTCCCTTTCCCTTGGATTCATCTAGAGACGAAGTAATTAACTATTCACTTGGGATATGGAGGTGGGAGACCAGTCTATGTTTGCTAGTTGAACAGCTTCTACTCGAGACATTGACCTGGATCACATGGATCAGAAGTGTAGGTCAAGATTAGTTAGAAGACCAAGGTTACCAGGCTAGCAGAGATGCTGGTTCGGAAGGTTGACCCAAGGGTCGGAGCTCCGGCAGCGAGAGTACTTAGTCGCCATCTCCGGACTTGGGATGAACTTTCGGCGGCATGGCTGCAACTTGGTGATCTTCTAAACTAGACCCAATGCTTGATGCAAGACTACAATCGATGTTCTAGGGAAGTGCAAGACAGGATTTCACTAGAAACTAGGTCCTAGGTTACATGATTGAGAGATGGGTAAAAATGAACCTATGGAATAGAGAATGAAACCAATTTGAGTGAGGCAGTCGCAATAACGCGACGGGAAGGAGTCTTCAACCACAAGAGGAAGGGAACGTGAATGCCCAAAGGTCTTTTGATGGGTTGGGTTGACAAATCGCCAAATGGGGATGTGAGCGAGTTAAGGCTGAGAGGGGATGAAATGAGAGAGGACTCTCCGCTCCATCAGGAGAGTAGGAAAAACCATCGGTTGGCCGGACCTCGAGATAATTGGGAGAGCGGAGGCTTAAGCGGTTTTTAAGCGGGGGTAAGCGTCGGAAGTCCGGCTGATGGCCGGAATTCAACTGGATTTTTCGGAGGAGGAACAGTATGTTTTGGCCCAAAGAAGTGGACAGTTATTTTCCGTTGACCTAGATGTGACACACAATCAAATAAGCACATACATGGTGCAAAATGGATTAAAATGAAAGAACGCAAATTTCGTAATGTAAACTAGACAGGATTTCACAATTTTTGAGAAGGAGTTTTTATGAGCATGGGGAAATGTTTGGAGCTGCCGGTTCTGGTGTTAAGAACATTTTCATACACAAGAAGAGCTCAAACACAGAAGCTCATTATTGATTAAGGGAATCTTTTGCACATCTTGCACTATGAATGGTCAGAAATCTGTCTCAGGTGTTTAGAATCTATGTTTAATTTGAGGCTACCTGGCATAAACTCGCAAAACCTTCACTATCAGGGCTTGGTGAAGTATGGCAGTTGGTGTTCAGAGTTCTCAATGGGATGGCGATATGTCTTTGGCTTCATGGTCCTCTCACGATGGTGTACGTATGTTCATATGTTTGGTTCTTGAGTGTTGGATGAATTTATTGACTATTTGATGGCGTCTCTATTGTCATAAGGAGTGAGATTTTGGTCATTGTTTAGGCCATAGTCTGTTGAAGATTGTTTCATCAAAGGATGGGCACAGCTACGAGCAAGGCTATGTATCCCACTCGACGGTGGATAGAGGCAAGTGGAGTTTGCT